>MCFH01000093.1:0-119146 GCA_002104945.1 Piromyces finnis | reverse complement strand
TATTCTAATTTAAATTTTCCTTTATGTTGTTTACTTCGTTTTGCAGTTTATGTATTAATATTATTAAAGGAAAAGAGGAAAAGAAGAAAAAACAAAAAACTAATTTATATAGTGTAATCTACAGCAATACTATATTACTTTATAAAAAGTTTTATTATATATAAAGTTTATAAAATTCATAAATTAAATAAAATTTGTTTTATGATTTGAAATTTATTATTATAATTTAATTTTAATCATTAATCATATTTATATTAATTTATTATAATTAATCATATTGTTAAATTTTTAGGTTTTAGTATTTATTTATTATGGTAATTTATTATATTTTCATTACTTTATTAACAATTTATACTAAAATTTATGGCTTATGCTAAATTACATGCATTATTATTACATTACATTATGTTAAATATATTTTACTAATTAATAAAGTTTATGATTTTCTAACATTCACTTTATTTGAAATTTAATAATGTTTAGAAGCTTTGTTTTAAAATATTATTAAAGTAAAATAAAATAATATGAAATATATATAATATATGTTTTTTTTTCTTTGTTTTTTTTTGTTTTTTTTTGTTCTTTTTACGTTTTTCATTAAAGTCTAAATTTTCTAAATTTTATTCAAATTGTTAACAATTAATATATTCCTGCTTCTGCAATTGGTGTAACAATTATAGATTGTTTCTTCAAAAACTGACATAGAGTAGAGTTCCCTATAAGTATTATATCGATTTCCTGTCTTTAGTGTCCCTGCAAAATCTGCACCTGTATAGGCTGTGATAAAGCCTTTTACATCACATTTCAGTTTTTAACTAATTGCGTTGAGTAAGTATTTTAAAATAACAGAACATAGTGCCAGTCGGAGACAGTGGGATTTTCACAAGATCGGACAGCAAAAGAAATATCAGGTCTCCCTTTTTATATGTTGCGGCGTTAAATTCTTTTATTATACATTTGTGGCTTTCTTAATAAGATAGTATGGTGTTGTGTAACGTATAAAGGCTAATATATAATTTTTTAATCACTTTTTCATGATGAAGTAATTATCACTAATTTTCTTGGTATCATTAAACTTTACTATGGTAGACTTTTCAACAGGAGAATTATTTTTATTTTCAGGACTTTCAGTAATAGTAAATCTATTATTTTCAACAAAATTTGAAATACTAGAACTAGGAATTTCAGAATTTTGGTAATTATTATTTTTATTTTTAATATTTGTTATTTTGTTATGTTTCTTTTTATAATTGTAATTGTTAATTGCAATTTCTTTTAAAGTGTCTTCGGTGAAATTGTCCTTTTTCAATTTTGAGTTTAATTTGTTATTTTCGTTTTTAATATTTTGGTATCGTTATGAATATTTTTAAAAATGTTTTTAAATTGCTTTTTGAATTACTTTTTAAATTATTGTTAACTTCAATTGAATTATGTTTTTTATTTTTGTATTAAAATTTTCTTCTTTTTGAGAATTCAAATTTGTCTTTTTATTAGTCTTTTCTACTAATTCCTTGTCGTTATATAAAAAGTCCTCTTTATCCATGTCTCTTTCAATTACTTCTTCCTTTTCTTCTTGAAGTGGCCGCCTTGATTAAAAGACTATAAGTATCAAAGTTGGACTTGCCATGAAGACGTTGGTCATTGGCTAAAATGATTTGGTTGACATATTATATTATTTAACACAAAAATTTTTGTTTTTAATTTTTTTTTAAGAAATTTTAATATTAATTAAAGTTTGAGACTTAATCTGTGAAAAATAACAAAAAGAAAAAATTACATTCTAAATATTAACAATGTAACTTTTTCTATTACAGTTGTATGATGAAGTATAAATTCATGTGACGATAAAAATAAAATGAAAATAAAAAAAAAACTATCTTTAAATCTTTAAAACTATTACGTTTACAACACTTTTTAATACATATTTGTGTTTATATTAATTAGCTACATATGTTCATAAATATATGATATATATAAATAATAATCAAATAAATAATTAAACCATTTTTTCATAGATTATATATATACAATAAAATAAGTGATAGGAATTTTAGTAACAGTTTAGTAATATTATAAATAGAATTTAATAGTAGTAATAAAGTAATACTTCTTTATAATAAATTATAACTATCAAATTTATTATTAAAATAATGAAACTATCGATAATTCATAGTTTATATGAATTTAATACTCATTTTCATTATTATAAATTACATGATATAAAAACATAATTAATATTATTATTTAAAAAGAAATTCATCTTTTTAATAATGTAAATTATATTGTTTTTTTCCGAAGTGATAGTATAAATTGTGTAAAAGAAAAAACGAAATTTAAATATATACCTTTTTCTATTATTATATATATTTTTATATTAAAAATTAATAGAATTATACAGTATCTTTTGTAAATCATACGCCTTTTTTTTTTAAAATAAATAACACGTACTTCATATATTTCCATATATTTCAAATACTTTTTCATTGCTTCTTTCTTTATAATTTATTATTAATGTAAAAAAAAAAAAAAAAAAAAAAAAAAAAAACTATATTTAAATTATTATTAGTCGAGAACTTATTTCTATTATTTCTATTATAAATTTTTAAATAAATTATTTTGTATGCTTATATTGTGGAATTTAAATTAGAAATAGAAGAATTGAAATTATCGTTGCACATAAGAAACTGTTGAATATTTAAATTTTCCTTTTTTTTTTTAATTTTATTTTATGACTTAAATCATATGACTATACATAAATTATTATAACAAAAAATCAATTATAATTAATATAAATAAATAAAAGTGAAAATTTTCTTTAAAAAAAAAAAAAAAAAAAAGAAATTAAAAATAATATTAAAATAAAGGTTAAAACATTACCACCATTAAATCCAATAGTAATTATAAGTTTTTATTTTATTCTTGTACTAGTTGGTTCAATTCTCCGTAAGTATTATTTCGAAGAAATCTCAGAAAATACATATGGTACCTATACAAAGAAGAAAAGTGTAATAAATCAATATTTTGCCAAATTAGGTTGGGTAAGTTTATAACCCATTTAGTAACTATGAAATGTTTTTTTTATTTATATTTATACATTATATATACATATATAAATGTGAGGAAAATTAAATAGAATCTTGATAGAAATCACTTAATTTTTAAATAATTTTAATAATAAATAAACTTGAAACCCATATAATTAAACATTAGAAAATATCAATAAAAAAAAAATAAAAAAGTTACAAAGAAAATCAAATCAACAAGAAAATAAATATTATTAATAAAATTGTCATTAACAAATATAATTTACAATTTAAATTATTATATAAAAATCATATATAAAAAACAGTGTTTTATATTAATACAGTAATAGAACTAATGTTGGATTATTAATAAATATAATTTTTACTTTAATATATAATTCCAAGATTTACTCTTATTATTACTCTTTTATAGTTATGTTTAATGCATTTTAAATAAATATTAATTCCATTTATTTATATACTTTTAATACTTCTACATAATACATTAAAATTATTTTAACAATCCAATATAATAATACTTCTACATAATACATTAATAAATTATTTTTAACAATACCAATATAATAAAACACTTTTTATTTAACCATTCTATTTTATTTAATCATAATCAATACTCTTAATTAATAAATTTAAAATGAATAATTTTTCAATAATTAATGCTGTAATATTGGATAATAATAGGCATGGACCACCCTTGTTATTTTCATATTTTATCTTTTTTCAGGAAAGACCAAGAAAAGTAAAATATTTCTTTAATACGTTATATTTGCTTCCTTATATTGGTTTATTCTTTGTAAATGGGCTTTTGGTCCAGGTATTTCAATCGTATTCAACTTCAATATGGTAAATGTGAAGTTTCAAATAAAAATGGTGAAGAGAATACCTTTGTTTTGCTACATCAATCATTGTCATAGAGTTCATAAGGACATTGGATTGGTTGATGTGTCTGGACATGTATTTCTTCTTGTCCATTCTTCCCTTTTCCTTTTAGAAGAATCTGGCCAATTCTTAGAAAGCAAGCTAGTTACCTTTAGATAAAAAACACTTTACCTGAAAAGAAACAAAGAGCAAGAAAAAACTTGTTGTGCTTGTATTCTCTGTTTAATCATTGTTTTTCCTCTGGTTTTACACTCTCTGTATTACTACTACTATTACCATCATTTCCGTGAAAAAAATTTGGCTTTTTATTCCCAGCATTATATTGGTTCATTGGTTACCAATTCTTTTTCCCAAGATATCTTCCAGTTGAAACTAAAGAAATAGTAAAAAAGGCAGAATAAGTTAAAATTAAAAGAAATATGAATAAAAAAAAAGTAGATAATTTATAACAGATGAAAATTAGCATAAATAATAATAATATAAAACAAATTCATATTTATTAATAATAAAAATAACAAATAACATCAATAATAATAATACTATTGGAAATATTCCAAATAGAATTTAGTTTTAACCAAGATTTTTTTTTTTTAGTATTAAATTATAGTTATAAAAAATATAATATATATAAAGATAATTTATATCATTATATATACGTACACAACACAGTAGTCCTACTTTATTATAAATATTTAAATCCCTTTTTCAAATTTTAGGAATGCTTAAAACATAATAATAATAAAAAAAAATATTATATAAAATAATACATTTATAGCATTTAAATAATTATAGAAATCTTTGTTTTTTTTATATACAGAAAATTAAAAATTTAAAGAAAACAATAATCTTATGTACAAAAAAATACATACATAATAATACATTTATATTACAATTTAAAAATTTGATTTAATCAAATATACAATTTTAATATTTTAAATTTAAAACTAATCTTACTATAAAAGGAAAGAGTTTAAATTAGTTTTCTGTATTTTTTTTTATAAAGAAGCATAAATCTTATGTATTACCATTTTACTATTTTATTATAAAAAAAGAAAAGAAATTAATAATAATATCAACAATAAGTATAAAATATAGTAATACATTTATATAACAAATTAGATAAAGTATAAATGTCAATTTTATATTCTGAATACAAAAAAAAGTATAAACATTTTATTTAATATATTATTTATTATAGAATATTGATTTGAGAAAAATTAATATCAGTTTTTTAAGTATTTCCAAAAAATTTTTAAAAGTAATATGAATGATTGAAAAACTAAATACTATTGACCATATTCAATTATAATATTAATATCAATAGAAAGAGAAAAGTTAAACCTATACATGTATTTGGTAAAGAATCAAATACTATCATCAAAATTTTAAAGGTAATAATAATAAGGCTACTTTTAATAATCCTTTTTAGCTATGGATATTCCATTTTAATATCGTAAAAGGATTAGTACTTAATTATATATATTATAAAATTCTATTATGTAAAACCTAATTAATTTTATTTATGGCTTATGAATTATCATCTATTTTATAATAATAATAAATAAAGTAACAACTTTAATTGACTTAAAAGCACTCAAACATTATTATTACTAATATAGTAATAATATATATATAATAAAAGTTTTATTAGAGTAATATATTTTTTGATTTAAATATAAGTAATATACAAAAAATAAATTAAATTTTTTATATAGAATAAGATAGAAACTTATTATATAAAATTAATTATTATTTATTATAATTTAATAGATAATTAATTCAAAACAATTTAATATAGAATGGTGGTATATGTAACATTCTTTTAAAAAATCACCTTTTTAATAAATTAATGTAGTGTCACATAGTAGTGTTAATTCATTAAAATATAATAAAATTTATAATATGTCTATTATTCTATTTTAATTGTATTTAATGTACTTATATATATACATTAATGTATTCAATGATATATAAAAATAAGAATATTCTTTATAGAAAAAATTAGATTAAATAAAAGTTCTATTAGTTATTGATTTATAGGAGATTGTTATCACAAAAGAAAATGTTTAAAAATGTTAGTAGAAAATGTATATTTTGCGTAGAATATTTATGGACAATTTAAACAAATCATGGTATTATCAATAGGTAGAGAAAATATGCTTTTTTTAAATTATTTCATTTCATATTCGAAAAAAAAATAGAAATACTTCTTAATCCTTGACTATTTTATTACTATTTGGAAAAAGTTAAAATAATTATAGTATATTAAATATGTTTTATATATTTATTTTTGCTTTATTAAATAAACATCTATTATTACATATATTCTATTATATATATCATTTTTTTATGAAAATAACTATAGTAACATTTGTTTGTATGGTGTTCTATTAAATCTATATTTATTATGATAAAATATAATCTAAATTTATATACATTGTTAATGACAGGCATTTGTTTATTATATCCCACATTTATTATCTTAACAACTGCAACAACACATTATCGTATATATAAATAAACCTCAATATTCAAATTTTTTTTTAAAATGAGAAAATATTACTTAATATATTATTTATATAAACTAATATATTGTAAAAGTAAAATATATAAAAGTAATTATAAACGATATTTTTAGTTTTTTTGGCTATATTAAAATTTGTTTTTAATTATATCATCTAACCACATTCAATAATCAATACTATACTTTTAAGCTTTTGTGTCATATATAATTCATCACCAGTTTTTAATGAATAAATTATTATTGAATGGTATTACAAATATTAAAATATTTATTGATTACTAGTTCTATATAATAATATATATTATTTAAATATTTTAATATAATTACATATATTAATATTTTATATACTTATCAATTAATATAAATTTTATTATAATAATTCCATTTATCTATTTTTATCATTCAACTAACATTTTATAATAAATTAAAATATGTTATATTATTGTCATATATTTTAATTTATTTAATATAAAATAATATATTGTATTCAAAAATATATTAAAATATAAATTAATAATATAAATATATATAACATATACAATAAAATAAATTAAAACATATATAATATATTGTTAGAATTAGAATATTTATATTAACTTTTAAAATCGAAATTATAATAAATAAAGTTAATTTTTTTAATTATTAATTGTAATGAATAGGATTAATCTATTATTTAAAATATTTTTAATATTCATCTTACCTATACGACCCACCATTTAATAATTATATAAAAAAATAAAAAGTTTTTTATTCTTTTTCTTTTTTTTTTTTTTCCTTTGAAATTATTGTTGTTATTTATATTTATTTATATATAGTATTTAAGAAAACTTAAAACAAAAAAAAACAACAAAAAAAAAAAAAAAAAACATATTAAAAAAAAAAGAAAAGATTAAAGCAACTTATTAAATGATTATAATGTTTGATTGATTATTATAATTAATCTTTTCTTCTTTTTTTTTTACTTTTTTTTATGGAAAAGTTAATAAATTTAATATTTAAAATATATATATATAAAGAAAAACAAAACAAATTATTATAGATAGCATATTTTAAGAAAATATATATCATTTTTGTAAAGAAATATTCTTAATTTATATAATAAACCGAAAATCTATATAAGAAAAAAAAACTAATATAAATAGAAATAATATATATTTGAAATATATAAAACAGTAATTTATTTGTATTAGTAAATATAAAACAAAATTAAAAACACTATTAATAACAACACAAAAATTCAATATATAAGTATATATTACTATCCATTCTGATAAATAAGTTAGCTGTCAAATTTAAATACTATTTATTTATAAGTTGAAATATAAAACAAACTATTTATTTATTTATTTAAAATTATCACCATATCAACACTATTTATTATTTATTTATAATTACTATAGTATTTAATATTTATTAATTCTAATACCGATTCATCCTTAATAGTAATAAGAAAATAAAAAAAAACTAAATTATCTTTTTGTATTTATTCAATTTTTAGTTTTTTTTTAAATTCACAAAAGACCTTTTGTTTATAAATTATTTATATATTTACCTTTAATAGAAAATCTTTCCTATTTTGTAAAAAGTAAATATAAAGTTTATTATATTTATTATCTATAAAGTAAATATTATATGGTTAAGAATTAAATATATATATAAATAAAGTAGTAAGATAAAAAATACCTAAACATAAAATAAATAAAATCAAATTATAGCGATAAAATTATAGTGATAAATTTTAAAATAAAAGAAAGTAATATATATTAAAATAAAAAAAAATAAAAAATAAAAAATCATTTCAAAGAATAAGAAAAAAAAAAAGAAAATAACAAATATTAAATTCATTTAATCAAAATATAATTTAAATAAGCAATATTGTTATTTAGTTATATAATTAATAGATATAAAATAAGTTAAATATAAATAATTAAAATAGTTTTATTTTATTATTTTAATATATATAGATATTTCCTTTAAAAAAGATTTCTAAAGAAATATCAATATTAAACTTAAAATTCATTATTAACAATATAACAATATAATTAAAACCAAAAGTTTATTAAATATATCTTTGCTAGCATTGATAATATTTTAAAGGTTTTATAAAAAGTATATAAATCACTACACGATAATATAAGACTTAATTAAGAGTAAGTTTTGTTTTAATATAAATACCAGAATAAATTGGAAGATTATATTAACATAGTTCAAATTTATTATATTAGCAATTATAAATTATAATAAAATGAAGAGACAAACAGCTTCACAGTCAAGAGGTAATGTTCCTCCAAGAATTAACACTCCAAATAATCAAGAATTTATTCAAGATTATTTCAGTGGTCATCATCAACAATCTCCATTTTCTCCAAGTAAAGGTGTAGATAATATGTATAATAGTATGTATTATCCAAATAATCAAATGGTACCACAGAATAATGGACCAATGTACAATACAGCTACTGATACAATTGAAAATTATGAATTAAATGATAATACTAACAGTAAGCAAAAATGGGAAATATCTCGTGGTATGACAACACCTACTACTCCAATTCATCCTACCAATGAAATGAATCAATTCAGTATTCCTGTTCCATTCCGTAATGGTTATGAAATGTATGGAGACCATCAACAGCCATTATTGTCTCCTACTCCATATATACGTACAAATGGCCCATTCATGAATGGAGGTAATCGTGGTAATGAAGAAATGATGGTAGGAATGAATCCTGTAATGAAAGATCAAAACAATAATTTATTAAGTCCTGTAGCAATGGAAAATACAGGAGGTGCTCAAAATAATAAAAAGGCAAATTTATATAAAACTGAACTTTGTCGTTCCTATGAAGAAACTGGTCAATGTCGTTATGGTTCAAAATGTCAATTTGCTCACTCTGAAAGTGAACTACGTCACGTAGATCGTCATCCAAAATATAAAACAGAAATGTGTAAAACATTCTGGGAACAAGGTACCTGTCCATATGGTAAGCGTTGTTGTTTTATTCATACACGTCGTGATTTATCTAAGAAAGAAGACACTCAAACTCCAACCACTCCCTCTAAAAATAATGTTAAGAAATCTTTCCAGGATATTAGTACCGTAAATAAGAAGAAGGAAAATTCTACTGATAGTACTAATTTATCAGAAGGTGAAACTATAGCAATTACTAATGAAGAAGGTGAAGTAACCAATAATAGCCGTAGTCGTAGTGGAAGTGACAGTGTTACAGCTACTAGTATTACTGAAGAAATTATTTCGAATGATGAACCAGAAGAAAAGAACGAAGTTGATAACAAAAAGATTGAAGAAAGTAAAGAAAAATCAAAATCAGAAAAGGAGGAATCAAAAAATATTACTAAATATACTGAAAAGGAAAAAACTGTTACTCCATCAATTTCCGTTCCAATTAAGACAAATAATAAAACTAATTTTTCAAAGGGTATATCATCTTCTTTTGAACCAATGGCGAAAACTCCAACAAGCCAAGCATTCAATTATTCTACCTCTTTTGGTGGTTCAATAAACATGGTGGGAAATCCATTAAATACTGGTTTTGTTCCTCGTCGTAAGATGAGTTCACCTCCACAACGTCAAAATCCAAGAGGAAATAATACCGCTATAAATTTAAATATTGATAGTAATAATAATTATAATAATGTTTTAGGTATGAATTCAATGGCTTTTAACCCAACATCACCATTAGATACTGAATTAATGTTGAATAATAACTATGGTGAAGTCAATGGGAAAATTATAAATAAGCATGGTATGAGTACTTCTTTACCTGCTAATGATATTCTTGATGAAAAGATGATGTATAAGTTACAGAATTTACATATCCAAACTGCTCCAAATAATCAACGTGCTAATCAAAATAATCAAAGTATGATGAGTCCATTATCATCTTCTTTTAATCAAAATAATATCTTTATGAAACAGCCATTAAACGTTAACACTTCTCAAATTAGTTCAAATCTTTTCTTAAATCAATCAACGGCTGCAGCTTCTCCATTTACTCCGGGAACTCCAAGTTTATTCCTTAGTCCAAAACAACCACATATGGGTTTGCCATCTATTCCTATTATAGATGATGAAGCTTCAAGTTTCAAAGGACCAGGATCGGTTTCTGGAAAAGATAGTGATTTTGGAGATGATACTTTATCTAATGCCACTGAAGAACTAATCAATACTCCATCTACTCCAAGTAACAATCTATTTGCTAAGCAAGCTATTAATACACAAAAAATTAGTACACCTCATTCGTTTTTAAAGGTTTCTCAAAAAGCATCAACTCCAAAGAATAATTCATCATTCCTTCCATCAACTCCACAATCTATTTCTAATGGTTTTTTAAATAATAGTGTTTCCCCATTACAATCAAGAATGGGTTCCTCTTTACCAAATACTCCAAATCATCCAAATAGCTTCAATCCATCTGCAATTGATGAAATCTTTAGCGGTAATAATAATATTATTAATGATTTCAGTAGAACAACTAGTTCAGGAATAAATGTTGCTGCATCCCCATTTTCTCATACCAATGATCTTTCACAATACATGATGCAAATGTCATCAGCTCGTGAAAATAGTAATAATCTTCAATCACTTGAAAATATAAAAAGTCCATCTCAATTATTTTATAGACCTTCTACTGGTAATATTAGTGCAATTAACACAACCCCAAGTATGAAAAGTAATGGAGGTTTTGGTAGTATGAATATGGGAGGTATTAATATGGTAAAAAATAGATCTGAAAGTTTTGATTATGGCATGTTAAGTCCAAACGGTATGAATTCATTTTTAAGTGCATGCAATCCTGTTTCTTCACCAAATGCTACTTATAATAATTCAATGGCTTCTTCATTTAATAATTCATTCCTTAATAATAAAGTAAGATCTGAAAGTGTTGACTTTGGACAATTAGGAAACTTTACGAAAGATAATATGGTAGGTTCAATGCCAACATTTTCATTTTTACAATCTATAAATGAAAGTGTTCCAGATTCTCCATTCTCTAATAATGGTTCTATACAAGGATCTCCACTTCCGTCATCTACTACTACATTAAATGACATGACTAATGGTATGAATGACTTTATTAATGCAGGAAGACGTAAGAGTTTCCCAGAATCTTCATTAATGCCAAATCGTTTACCAACTGTACCAGAAGGTAGACATCCAAATATTGTTGAAGAAGAACGTCTTTTCAGTAATAATAATCTTACAGATGAAGGTATTTTAAAGTTTTCTAAAGAACACTTTGGATTAGATGATGCCCATTCCAAATCTTTATTAGGTAATCAAAGTAGTAATGCTATGGATATAAAAGGCAGTATTTTAGGAGGTAATATATTTTCACCAATGAGTCCTTCATCTACTACCAATAACTTTTTTTAAAGTAAATACGAATAAAAAGAGTTATAAAAATTATTTTGTATAACTACATAACTACTTTTTTTTTTTTCGAAAAAAAAAAAAAAAGAAACCTTTAAAAAAATAAATTACAAAGAGATTATTAACGCTGAAAAGTAGAAAAAAAAAGAAGGAATATTAATGAAAGTTTAAGGATAGATAAATAATTTATTTATCATAAATTCTAATTTTATAAAATAGACAGTTTGTTTATTTAGAGGTAGATTTGATATCTATAAAACAACATTATATAATATATATAATCTATTATTTATGATTCAATAATTATTATTGTTATTGAATATTTAAATTATTTATTTAATAGAAATATTTAGTATAATATATCCAACAATAAATTAAGTATAAAATAGGTTTTCTTTTTTTTTTTTTTTTTTTGAAAAAAAAGAGTTATTAATATTCATTTAATTTATTCTCACTATTTATAAATATTTAAAATATTTAATTTATCATCATTTTTATTTAAAATTATTTATGTTATAAATAAAAAAAAAAAAAAAAAAAAAATATAAATAAATATAAAAGAAAAAATTTATAATTTAACAAAATGAAAAGTATCAAAACGAAAAGAAAAAATATATAAATATATTAAAGTAATATATAATTTATATTACTTTTTCTACATTGAAGCATTAATTATTATATTTTATTATTTTTTAGCATACTTTTAACACATACAATATCTATTCAATATATATATATGTATAATAATAAAATAAAAAGTTTAAACTATATTAAGTTTTGGTTTCAGGACTGAGAAATTCTTTTCTAATTTTATCTGACCAAGATTTTTTTTTTTTTTTTTAAATTTTTATATAATTTAAGTAATATTATTGATGAAAAAGTCAATATTTCCAAAAAAAAAAAATAATAATAATAATAATAATAATAATAAATAAAATAAAATAATAATAAATAAAACGAAAAAAAAAAAGTATATATATATAAGGGTATAAATAATCTATATATAATTCAATGAATGAAAATAGATAAAAAGGTCTTCCTACTATGAAATATTTTATATTTTATTTCTTTCAACTTAAAAGTTTTTATATGAATCTAATTATCATTTATATTATCAAATTTATGAGAAATTTTTCAAAATAATTCATTAATATATTTGATATTTTTAATTTTATTAGTATTATTAATTATAATTAAATTAGAATTATTACTGGTTAGTTTAAATTTTTATTTGTGAATATGAATTTTTGAATATTTATAGAATAAAATAATAATAAAAAAAAAAAAGAAAGAAAGAAAAAATCATTTAAATATCCAATTAATAAAAAAATTAAAAAAATAATTTATTCAATATTAAATAGGATAATAAAATAATAATTAAAATAAAATCATAAATTATAAAAATTGGTAAAATTGTAAAATTATATAAATATAGTTGTTTATCTTTTTTTTTTTTTTAAAATTCAACAATAATAATAATAATCAAAATCAACTTTATATTAAAATAATAATAATAATAGAATTAAAAATAGAAGAAAATGAAAATTCTTAGTTTAGTTTCATTTCTGTTATTTTCGTTTTTCTTTATTGACTTTTCCAATTCCAGAGAAGTTAGAAAATTCGGAAAAAGAAAGCAATTGTAAGTTCTTTTTCATTCTTGTTTTCTTATATTAATATATTATGGATTGTATATTTTATAAACTTTTAAATTTAACCATAAAATTAAAAAAAAAATTATTTTTTTATTCATAATAGTAATAATGAACTTATTCGTAATACAAAATTTGGTTCAGTTGAAGGTACAAAGAAAATTACTGATGATGGTGATGTTTTAGTTTGGTATAATATCCCATATGCTGAAGAACCAACTGGAAATCTTCGTTGGGCTGCTCCAGTAGATCCACAACCATGGAATAATATTCTTGATTGTACTGTTCCAGGTGAAGTTGCATTACAAATGGATTCTGATAATATCATTGGTACAGAAGATTGTTTAAATTTAGATATTTATGCTCCTAAAAATGCCAAAAAGTTACCTGTTATGGTTTATATTCATGGTGGTAACAATCAAACTGGTGAATCTAAGGAATTAAAAGGAAATGACATTGTCATTAGAAATAATGTTATTTACATTAGTATAAATTATCGTTTAGGTATTTTTGGTTTTAATATTTTACCTGCTCTCCATACTGAAGCTGGATCTACTGGTAATTATGCTTTACTCGATATGGCTAAAGCTTTAGATTGGATTAAGAATAATGTTAAAGAATTTGGTGGTGATCCAAACAACATTACTATATCCGGTTTTTCAGCTGGTGGTAGAGATGTTATGGCTATGTTAATTAGTCCACTTTTCGCTAAAAAATTCCATAAAGCTATTGTCTTCTCTGGTGGTATGACTATTGCTGATGTTAATGATAGTATTAAGAGAACCGCTTCTGCTGTTGCTCCATTAGCTGTTGAAGATAACATGGCAGCAACCGAAGAAGAAGCTAAAACTTGGTTAATGACTGATGGTATGGATGTTAAAGAATGGTTATACAGTGTTAGTTCTGAAAGATTATGTGCTCTTATGGGTAACGCTGGTATTCGTATGAGTGTTTTTCCACACTTATTTAATGATGGTGTTGTTATTCCAGAAGAAGGATTTTCAACTTCTAAATGGAATGATGTTCCAGTACTTATGTTAACTGGTAGTACTGAATTTAGTTTCTTTAACCTTGGTTCTGGTATTTGGTACACTCCAAGTGCTTTTGCTTTAGGAACTGACCTTCAACCAGCTAAGGACTTTGCTTGTACCTATGGTTCTGATATGTACAGAATATTTAACGCTCAAAGTAGTGCTGAAAAGATGTTTAACAAGTATAAATCAGATATTTATGTTTGTCAAGTTGATTTCGGAGCTCAAAACAGTGGTTATCCAATTGAAGTTGTTGGTTCCTTCCATGGTATATTCATTCCAATGCTTTCAAATGATAATACCTATTCTGATATTTACGATTTCGAAAGTTCTGAATACCAAGATATGGCTGCCATATTTAACAAACAATTAAAGAACTTCCTTAGAAGAGGTAATCCAAATGAAAAGGGAAATTCTGATTGGAAACCATGGACTCCAAGTCAACCATTAAGTATGGTATTAGATGCTGTTGATGGTAAGGCTACTGCTCAATGTAAAAATGTCTCTACTTCCTTTGCTGAAATTATTAGTAGAATGGAAGACGATATCAGTGTTTCTGACAATGGAAAAACTTTAGCAATTACTAATGTTTTAAATGGTCGTTGGTTCAGTGAACCAGTTGATGAATATTACAATAACCCAAGTCTTTGGGAATAGTTTATTATCCTCAAATAATAATAATATAATTTTTTTTTAAAAAAAAAAAAGCTAATTTATTATAAAAATATTAATTTATTTAACCTAACCATAAGATACCAAAATAATTATATATCATTTGTAAAAAAAATAATTATAATTAGAAATAAAAAAAAAATAAATAAAAATTGAAATAAACCAAAAAGAAAAATAAAAAAATATTAATTTTATAATAATTAATATGATTTTTTTTTCCATTCTATTTTTAAAATATCTTAGATCTAGAGAAAGGTGCTATGAGGCCCGATCTTGATCCCAAAAAAAGATACGCACCTTTTCTAGATCTCTTTAAAAGATAAATTGATAAATAGGATACTTTTAAACTTAAAGTTACTGAAATTTTATAAATATTTTAATTGTTTTCCTATGATGGTAATAACAAATATAATTAAGTTTATTTCTTTTAATTTAGATATTTTAAGAAATTTCTTAATTACTATTTCTTTTTATTTATATCTATTGAAAAATTTATTAATTTTAAAAAATTGAACATGTTAATAATTGCTAATTGTTAGAATATTTAGATTCCATTTTTCATTTTAATGTAAATTAATATTTAAAAGGATGAATTGTTATAAATTTTATAAATAAAGTTAAACAATTTAAACTTTGAAGTTAAAATAATGGAAAAAAAAATATGTTTTTTGTCTAAAACTTAAGACTTCATGTTAAATAAGAAATTTATAAATAATTTTTAATATTACCTATTACCTTTTTTTTAGTATTAACACAACAGTAATCAATAATAAGCAATAAAATTCATCTATTTATTGATTTAATTAAATAATTTGTTTTTAAGGGTTTTTTTTTTAAAAAAAATAAACTTCATACTCTAATTAACTTTAAAAATTTTATTTTAAAAAAATTAAAGAATATATTTTATCTTATTATTCTTTTTATTGTTTTTTTTATATATATATAACTTTGAGTAATCTCTTTATAAAAAATATATATAAATTATAATTTCATTATTATTATTAATTTGTAAAAATGAATAATAATAATTCAATTAAAACCACTAGTAAAATAAAATATAATGGGTTTGAAGTAAGTCTTTTAAAAATATAAAATTGGAAAAAGAAAAAATAATAAAATATCAATGGTCTAGAAAAAAAAATAATATAGATTAAATATATTAAATATATATATAAAATAGAGAAGAGTTTCACCCTTCTTTAATTCCCTTCCACACGATGTTCCTGTAGATTGGTTGATACCATTTTTAATGGTTTTTGAAGGTACATATATTAAAAGAGCAATTAAAATAACAACAAGTATTAAATAAAAAAAATTCTTAATAAATTTATATTTATTTATATTCATATATAGATTTACAGTATCTTCAATATATTATTAATAATAAATCATTTCCAAATATTAGAAAATGGGTTTTAAATATATATGCCTTATTTAATCCAGATATTACAAATAATGTGTTTTATGGTATAATAAAATAGAATGATTATATAAATAATTTAAAAAACATTTTTATAATTCACTATAATTAATAAAAAATAATATACAGATCTTTTTAATATTTTCCTTGGTTTAGCTTTATTTTATTTATTCTTTATATTATGTAAGAATTTAATACTATATCTATCACTTTTTCATTTACGACAATCATTAATATTATATATAACACATAATACTTATTTATATAGGTTTCTATATTCAGTCAAATGGAAGGTTATATTTTAAATTATATATAGATATATCTAATTAATATGAATTGTTAATATTTTAACAATTTTTTTTTTCTTTAATAAAAAAAAAATAGAAAAAGTCTTTCAAAGAAACATTTATATGTATCTATTATAACTTTTATTATGAAATGAAAATATAATATATATAATAACATATATCTCATCACTATATCATATTTTGATAAAATAATATATAGATTTATAATTCATTTTACCATATAATATTTAGGTAAATATATTATATATTTTTTTTAAATTTATTATATATTAACAAAATTATTTATACATATAATGTACATTATGATAGATATTCGTTATCAATTGGTAAATTGGTATATTTTACATTCTTAAGTATTTAAAGTATTTTTTATCTAATTGTAAATTTTCAATGAAAATATATATATAATAGTATTCAGTTTCTTCACAAATGTTATATATGTATGTAAACATTCATATTTCTTGGAGGGTATTCATGAATGTTCAAGCCAAAAAAATGATATATTGTAATATATTTATATATAATATGGATATAAAAACAAAAACAAAATAACTTAAATATAGTATTGTTATTTTAATAACAATGATATTAACAACTATATATATATTTAATGATATATAGAGTATTTCTTACATATGGAAATATTTTTGCAATTATATTTTATAATTATATGGTATTTATAAATATTCTAAATAAATATTAATAAAATTATCATTTTAATTATTACTCCTACTATTATTATTGTTGTTGCGACTATTAATTTGACGCATTTTTTTAATAAAATAATATAAAAATTTAGTACAATAACTTCTTCTTTAATACAAACTGTTTATCTGAAAGCAAATTATTTGGATCTATTCATAGAGCAAATAATAATAAATTAATGTTTACAAAGTTTTATTTGGTAATTATATATAAATATTTGCAGAATTAAAAACTTCTTACTAATATTATGCAACATTCTTCTATTAACAATAGGCAATGTATAATAATGTCTTTCCTAACTTTTTCAGAGCTAATTCAATTAATTTTGAAAAAATGCAAAGTATTTTTATATTGATTAATATGGTCATTTTTTTATACTTTGCTTATTCTCAATTAAAAACACAACCATATTATTCAAGTACAGTTAATAATTACAGATTTGCAGTTTATTCTTCAATAGCTATATTTTCATTGTATTCTTTATTAACATGTTTAATTAATATTAATAAGACCAAGTTTATCGCAGATACTTCCTTTATAATATTTGCAATTATTTTCGTCATCAGCTATAAATATAACGAGTATTACTATAAAAAATCTTTAAAGAGAATTTTCAAGAAATTCAATGAAAAGAAAATGGTTAGTGATTTAAGAAAAAGCACTTCCGTTGATGAATTAAGATATGGACCAACTAAATTACAGAAAAAAGATGTTTATAAATCAATTGAAAGAATCAGTAATTAATTTATTTATGATTTAAAATATATTAATTCTTTATTCTATTGTTCATAAATATAACCTTATATTTTATTATAAAAATAAATATATATTAGCAAATGAGGTTTTCATTAAAAAAGAAATTAAAGTGTTTAATAGTTTCTATGAATGTGAGTTTTCTTGTAGATTCCTAAGGTAGGAAAAAACGATTCATTAAAAAATATTTATAATATAAAAATTTTTAAATATTAATATTTATTATTATATAATATTTAAATATATATTAATGATTACTACTAACAGAAACAATAGAAATCTTGAAGCCTTTACATTAATGAGAAAAATATTTGATGAAGGGTATTATATTATTAATATATTATTATCATGTCATTCAAAATAAATTCTAATACAATAATTAATTGATATTTACAGAATGTTACAATTTAAGCATGAAGCCGATGTAAGTTATATATAATTGTTGCAAATATTTTTTCATATTTAATTAAATTATTAAAAAACCAATAGGTTTATATTATGGCATGGTATTACATTCATTCCATGAAAATATTTTATAGAGATAATAATTTATTACAAGATTACAATGCAGAGCTTTTCAATTGTAATAATATTTTATATAATGCAATGGACCTTAAATTAGATGCTAGAAAAAAATACTTAATAAATAGAGCAGAATGTTATAATGAAATTGAAAAAAGAGAAAATTCTATGAATATAAATACAGCAGATGTGTATGTATTATATTAATGAAACTATGTATATTCTTATAAAATATAAATGTATTCATTTTATTTTTTCATTCAATTTAAAATTTTTAGAGAAGCATCTATTCGACTTGAAGAATTGAAAACAAAAGTTGCTGTGTCACATATCCAATGCTTACAAGAAATTAAAGAATTGTTTAAAAAATTAAGAAGTAGTACAAATACAAAAGATATTTCAACATATAATAGTAATATTACAAAAATCTGCAAATTACGAGATTCCACTTATTCGCAATATAATAGAATTATTAGACAATATCCAGATTCTAAGGTAAATGTTTAAATAAACTATAAAAAATGTATACAATACAATATATACATATATACTATATTTTAAAATGTATAATCTCATTAAAATATTTTTATATATATTATATATATTATAGGATGTAATAAAACTCTATGTTTTATTCTTAATAGATGTTATGGTAAGAATAATAAGATTTTATTAACTTATATATATATATATATATTTATGCTAATAATTTATAAAATTATTTATATTAATAATTAATAATATATATAGAACAAAGATGAATTAGCTGTAAGTTTTAAATTAAGATATATTATAATAAAAAACATAAATATTTCTTTTCTAATAGAAAATAATCATTTTATACATTTATCACGTAATTTTGAATAAACAAGTATAAATATGCTAATGGGGTAAATTATTAATTTAGTAATATAATAAAAACTCAAAAAAAATAAAAGTTTAAAAAGTATTAATTATTATTATATTATTATTATATTTGATTTGCTTTTAGAATCCATATCAATGTGAAAAGACACCTTCAAATGAAAAAATGTCAAGTGAAAATAATATTAAATATAAGAAATCGCTTTCATCTTCAAATTCATTAGGATCAATGTCTCATTCTGAAGACTTTTCAGCATCGGGAATGGGAAGAGAACTTAGAAAGAAAATTAATTCAAAGTATATTTAATTGTTATTATGTGCATTACACAATATTATATAGAATAAAAATAAATATTTAACTAATTCTTTTATAATACTACCTATATAGGAATTTAATGATTAAAAAATTCATTACACCAATTAAAAATCTTAAGAATAGAATGACTTTTCTTACCTTTTTATTTATCATTATATTCTGTATACAGTAAGTATCGAAAATATAAGTATAATATATATACGTTAGTATTATATTAATCTAATTTATCAAAATGCATTTAAATTTTAATAAAAATATAAAAGAGCTATTATTACAATTATGGTATTTAATACTGTTAAAATAAAAGGAGATCTTCATGCTCAAACTGTTAATATTCCAGCATCTATGAAAACAATACAATTTAGAATTAGACAACTTTCTTATAACTTAATATTGAATGATTATAGAAATTATGGTAAAAATATTGGTACTCTTAGAGGTGCATTATTTTATTTAATTGATACCAACATGAACAACGTATCAACATATATGGATATTCCTATTGATAATCCATTAATTACTTCCGTTGGAAAATATTCATTTGATTCTTATGAAACTTTAACTCTAGCTGATTCTTATAAATACTTTATCTCAAATACATTATACTGCGTTAATAGAGGTATTAAAGCAGCAGAAATTATATTCAATAAAGTTATAAATATTAAATTCAATTTTTTAATTTTTTTTTTATAGATATGTTAACTCCTAATGAAACCGTTTATGATATTATATATGAACCCCATTTCAAGTAAGGATATTTTTATATAAAATAAATATCTATTTTTATTTTTATTTATCATTAAACTAATTATTTTTTTGCAATCTTATTATTTATTTATTTTATTATTAGATATTTCATTGGTAATAAAATAATAATATTATAATAAATAATAATAAAATTAACAAATAAATGAATTATTAATTATTTTTTATTTTCACTTTTTTAATATTAATAGCAAATTCAAAAAGTAACTTTGATCATGTTTTTAATCAATGCAAGGAAATATTAAGTAATCATATTCTCGACTTGTTGACTAATCTAGAATATATTGTTTTTTGTCTTGAAGTAGTATTAGTAATAATAACATTAGCAATTGCCTATATTAGTAAATATTCAATTTATTTAAATCAACTATATAAATAAAATATTAAATTTTATTGTAATAGGCTATATATTTAATATTAGTTACTTAATACATACTAAACTTATTTAAAATACTATTATAATTTTATCACTAGCATTTGTTCCTCTCAATAAATCAGTAAGTAAAATTGTATTTTCTTCCTTCAAGACATTCAAATATTTCTCGAAAGGTAAAAATAAAACAATATTTTTCATGTGTATGATAAGAAAAATAATACTAAAATTGAAAAATATCAATTACATATATTATTAGAAAATTTCGAACAAGTTATTACAGATTATGAAGAAAAAATTGAAACTTTATGTCAAAGTTTCGATCTTGATAAAGAAAATTACGAAACTAATATAAAGAGTAAACTTATGAATGGTAATAGTAATAATAATTTGAAGCTGATATTGTCTCTTTTTGCTATTTTGATTTATATTATTATTGCAATGTTGCCAGTGATTGTAAATATTAATTATAATTAAAAGTATTACATTTTAAGTTCATCATTAAATTATATTAATATATTTTTTTAAACAGAATACAGTTACGGATTCTCATGACGTTTTATCCATTTTATCAAAATCTGTAAATTATTAAAATCACTTAATTGTTATATATTTAAATATTATTAATTAATATTAACTGAATTTATTTTTAAATTTTATAATATAAATAGTCTGATAGATATTCAATACTTATGAGTATTCAACACTTTACATATGAAGTTATTAATCAAGATAGATCTATCTTTTTGGAAGATGAACCTAATAGAATTTTAAATGATTTAGTTAATAAAATTGAGGTTAGTTAAATTTAATTAGGTTGCAATTTATTTAGAATTTAATATATTTATATTATTAATATATTTAATAATTAGACTATTCAAGATGAATTAAAATCTGGTTCTTATGGTGGTCCAACTTTCAATAAATATCCATTTGTAGATGATGTTATTAAAGAAAATGGTTGTCATAGATTAGCATTAGCACATTCTGGTACTACTTGTGATGACGTTATTTATGACAGTAGTTACGGTAAGCAATTAAAAAAGTTTTATTGAAGAATTAACTGAATATTTGTACTAATCAATATAATATATATATATATATATCGTATCAAGGTTTTTCGGAAGATGTCGGTACTTTACCATTGGATGAATTAATTAGAACATATCTATTTTATGTTAAGAATTTTATAAATGATGTTGATGATGGAAAATATATTAGTTTACCATTTTCATCTAAGGAAAATATAAGAATAATATTTGATCAAATTTGGAATGATAATTTCTTTAAATTCCAAGAAAGTATAATTGATAATATTGTCGGTGATATACAATACTTAAATTATAAATTTACAGACTATTTATTCCAAATTATGGAAAGTAATTCTCAATCGGAAACTACTCTTATCATATTTGGTATTGCAATATTTTTAATATTTGATTTATTTGTATTCAATAAAATATATAATGAGAAAATTAGAGAAATGGATTCATTAGTTTCATTTGTATTCCTTGTTCCTCAATCAATTGTTAACAAAAATGAAAAATTCAAAAGGTATATAAATATTAAATCATATTATATTTTTAATATATTTTATATTCTTTACTAATAATTTAATAACTCTTAACAACAAAAACTATCATAAACTTAATATCAGATTCATTGAAACAACTCAAACGGAAGATTAGAAAAAAAACAAAGCACAAATCAAAATTCATGGTTTTATATTAACAATTAAGCATTATTTATATATGTTTCAAAATATATTTTTATATTTTTAATATATAATTGTATATAATTTAAAAATGAACTTTTAGCATGTAATAATTTTTCAACAATAATAAATACAAGTTAGTTTTTGTATTTGTTATAATTTATTTCGTCTTTATAAAATTTATAGATTTGTAAATAAAAAATATATATTATCACCAAAATTAGTATTTATTCTTTTTTTTATATAAGTAAATCATTTGTTTTAAAATATAAGAATACATATATAAATTCATCATATTGGATATTAGTGAATATTAATTATGAAATAGTTGCTAAAAAATATTAAAGATAAATAAAAAATATATATAAATGATTTTTTTCATTTTTAATATAAAGAAAGAGTTTTATCTTATTTCAATGGTATTATATTTATATAAAACCAGCATTATTCCAATAAGCAAGTATATATATATATAAATTTTTAGAAACAAGACAACCCATTTCTACTCTAGTATATCAAAATCTTAAAACCTTGTAGAATATATTACAAATTGCAGCTTAAAGCGTGACTATTGAGGAAAGAGACTTTCACTTTAATCATATAAATTAAATAGCATGAGATTTTTATTAATGATAATAAGGTTTTAGGTCTAGATTGAATTTCTAATCGGATTTTAAAAATCAATCTGATGCTTAATGTCTTAAAATTATTTTCAACAAAATCTAATATGCCTTTCCTTTGAAATAAAACACCATTTCAAAAGAAAGACTATAACAAATGTTGGTCCTAAAATTATATTACAATTTATTATAAATAAAATACACCTTCTCATCCTGACCAATTTATTTTTCATAATAAAAAAGAATGTATTAATTTTATTTATAATCATCAAAGAATTTTTTTATAGAAGAAAGTTTAAAAAAAAGTATCTTTGATGTTTTCTATGGCCTCAAAAAAAAAGGTTTTCTAGCAAATTCTCTATCAATAATGATGAATTACATAAATGAACAGTTTGTATACTCTTACATTAGACCCAATAATACCCTTTTTTGTAATATTTGCATTGTTCAATAAGTTAAGTAGAAGAAATCAAATTGTATTGTTAAAGATCTTGTCCGTTATTTTCCTCTCATATCTAATTATTTATGGACTATAGGATTTACATATGGAGTTTATTATTAAATTAATATTAAAAGCATTAAAAAAGTTAACAAATACTATTAATAGTAATCTCAATAATGGAAATAAAGACCTTAAATATGCTAATAGTAAATTCCTTTATTTAAATAGCTTTACACTCTATGGTTTTAACAAACCTCACTTAAATTTAGAAATTACTTGGATTATCTGTATTTATTGTGGTTATGAGAACACTTCCAGAATTATTATTACTAGTAATAAAATTAATCCTGACTAACCTCGTGTCTGTGTATTGATAAACAATATTTTCATAATTAGATTTTAAAATATTGTACTTTCATTCAATATAGAATTTCTTCGCTTGGCCTTCTTGGTAATCTTTTTATACTTTTTTATAATAAATATATGAATATGATTTTAACATGATTACTCCCTGAAAATTATAACAATATATATACATAATTAATATAATGCCAATAATTTAAATAATATAAATAGTATATATATATATATATATAATTGTAAAATACATATAGTAGAATGTAAAAAAGATTGTTTTAACTTATAGCTATAGTTCCTTCGTGATAAAACGCTAGTTTATTATATACTACAAATTAAAATGGAAAAATAAAATATTTGAATGAACAATTTATAGTTCATCATAAAGAGTCTTGCTATCTTCTTTACTAGAATTTTCACTATTTTTAGCAGCTCAATGAAATTACTTTTTTAAATAGATTTAGTAAGACATTTAACATAATTAATAACACCAATATCGTACCGTTATGGAAAAAGAATTTTAAATAATCTATGCAAAAAATGCATTGTTAATAATTCAACGAATAAAGTTATTAAGGACTCATGGAAGAGTTTAGTGGATATCACACCATCATACCTGATATTACTTTTTTTATTTTATTGGATTTATTTAGTTAGAATATATCCCACACGATATAGTCTGTAGAGTTCATCAAACAGTTGTATAATTTTAATATTCTTTTTCATTTTATTATATATTTTATATCTATTTTATTATTTAACTTAATAATTAAATAACTAATTTTATAAATTAAAAAAATAAGAAGTGTATTATTATACTAATCTAAAAAGAAAATCAATAATATAGTTTTAAAATGAATCTTTATTGATAGTAGGATAAAGACAAATAGAATTAAACAATCATCTTATATATTTAATTAAAATACAAAAAATAATATATATATTTAAATTATTAATTTTTTTCTTTCTTTCATTTTTTTCATCCTTGTGATAATTACTTTATTTGTTGATATATAATAAATATGTTAGATAAAATATGAATTTTATTTCGAATTAAACTTTTAATACTCTGTTATTTTTATTTTCAAATATTATTGAAATTACTATTTAAATATTTAAGTTTTATTAAATATTAATTCTAATCTATTATTTATTATTATTTTCCTTTTCTATATACACGGAGATAAACACTAATAACAACTTTATTATTTTCAATTAATAGCTTATTTGTTTTTTTGTTTTTCGAAAATAGATCCCTTTTTTTAATAAATTTTGGAAAATGATGTTCATCATTATTTTTATTGAAACATTCAATTCCATTTGTTTCTAATTTATATTTAAAATTAGTTAATGTCAATTCAACAAAATATCTATTATATGTAGATATATTTATATATAAAATATTTTACTTTCAATATGGTGATGAGAATAATCATTAGAATTACGCATAGCAAATACAAAACTACCATAAACATTTAGATTATCTTTTAATTCTACATCATGATTTCCTAAATAAAGAGAAACATATTCTCCATTTCCATCATTATATCCATTGGGTATTAACGCAATTTTCCTTTATAAATTATAAATTTATTTATAAACAACTTAACATGGATTTTTTAAGTTGTTTATATATTTTTAATTAAAATTTATGTATTTATTTACCATGTATAGTTTCCTATATTAAATGTTGGGCTTACTTCAAAAACTTTAAGACTACTCCAATTATTAATTTCCCATTCAAAAAAACCCTCATCAAGGACATTTTTATTATCAGCATCATCATGTAGAGAATTCTTTAATCTATTAATATACTGGTCTTATATATTGTTTGAAATAATAATATTATTATTTTTATTAATTTAAAAAAAATTATATTATATATAATTTAAATAATTATTTCTCTTTATCAATTAAACCTTCTGTAATCAACATTTGTATTCAAGCTTATTTACAAAATGTAATGTATATAAAGTTAAAGGGAAAAAAAAATTATAAATAATATTATTAAAATAGTATACCTTTTAATTATTATATATAATTTTAAAATTATTATGATTTTCCACTTTATAATCAAAATATTAATTTATTTAAAAAAAAAAAAAAAAAGTATCTATAGTAATTGTAATGCTTAATTTATTTATTATATCTTTTGTATTTAGGAAAATAAATTTTAATATACTAGACTATATATTGTAATTCTTGATAATAAATAATTATATTCTAAATTGCTAATACAATTCTCATTAAAACTTTTATTATATTATACTATTTATGAATGGATTTTAGATGATATTAAATTTCTATTAAAATAGTTTTAATTACTAAAAATATATCAATATTATTATTATAAATTGGAGAAATAAAATATTTTTTTTATAAAAACATGAAGAAAATTATATCTTTTATCTTATTACTTTCGAAAACTATGTAAAGTAGCTAATAAAATAAAATAATAATAATAATAATTTTTTAATAATATGATTTGCACAATAACTTTATATAAATATGTAATGTTTAAAGTCTTAAATATTTTAATAGTATAATAATTTAGCCTATGAATTAATTATAATAATTAAAAAAAAAAGAAAAAAAAAAAAAAGCATTATTCAATTTTTTATTTTATATTTTATTATATATTATTATATTCTATTTAATACAATATATATAGTAATAACAGAAAAAATAACTTTTACTTTAAATAAATGATAAATTTTATTTTAGTACAAAGAAGCAATTAAGAAAAAAAACTAAATCTTCCTTTTACTTGAATATCATTTTTGCATTATAAATTATAAATAAAATAAATAAAGTTTATTTCTTTTTTATTCTGTATAATAATGGTCTTTAAATTATCAATTGTTATTTAACCACATTTCTGTTATATGTTATATATATTTAAAAGCTTTTCCTTGCTTTATTTTGAAATGGAACAAATTATGAAATATCTTTCTTTTAGAATTCAAATTAAGAAATTAAAAATTATAAGGGTTAAGTATTATTTATTTATTTATTTATTTATTTATTTATTTATTTATTTATTTATTTATTTATTTATTTATTTATTTATTTATTTATTTATTTATTTATTTATTTATTTATTTATTTATTTATTCATTCATATATTTGTTTTGTTTATTAATTTTGTTTATTTTTTAAAAATTTATTTTTGTTATTATTTAATTATAAAATATATTGATTTATTCAATAAATATATTGGTCAAAAATGTATTTAATTTAAAAATTTTAATTAATTTTTTATAAATGAAATAATTCATTTAGAAAGAGCATTTTTTTCTAGCAAAAAAAAAAAAAAAAGAATAAGAAGAAAAAGAAAAAGAATTAAAATTTATAAAATAAAAATGGTAAGTTGTTTCTTATTTCAATAAAAAAAATAATTATTAATGATAGCTTATTATAAATATTTAATGTAAAAAAGTGGGAAAAATAATATATAATTATTAATTATACTGAAATTTTAAAAAATAATTCTATATAGTCTGATAGTAATTACTCACAAAAAATTCATGCTCCAAGAGTTTTATTTCCAATTGTAGATAGTAAATGGATGGCTGACAAATTACCGGATGATAGTAAGGATATATATATTAAATAATTAATTAAATAATTAAATATTTTACTTTTAAATAATAAAATTAATTAAATTAATCTATTTATGTACAATAGATATTCAATTTCCAGTTTCATTAGAACTTCCTTCTGAAGATTCTGAAGATGGTAATGTTTTAATAATCAATAAAATAGAATTTAGTAAATTAGATGAAATCCAAATTAAATTTAAAATATATATTTAATATACATTTACAAAATATAATTTCTTTTTAACCCAATAATTTAATATTTATTCAAATAAATATTAAAAAAAAAAAAAAAAAAAAAAAAAAAAAAAAAAAAACTATTTAATAATACATAATAGAATCAAATAACATTGACGAAAACAAATGGTTAGATCTAAACTTAGAGGACATTTCAAAATAAAATAAAAAAAAGAAAGTTTGCAAAAAATATATTTGAATACAATAAGTTTTTCATAAAGTTGGTCAATAATTAATTCCATCAATAATTAAATTGAAAATTGCAGTCATTAATATTATATGTATATATATTTATTTATATATTCAAATATATATATGTATGCTAGATCGTTTATGCACATATAATAATTATTTTATAATTATACCAGAATAATAATAGAATAATTATATCTTAAAATCGCTTCATAAATAACATCACGCAACTATAATAATATACTATTCTATCAGTTAATTAATATTAAGAACATAAAATACACGAAATCCATTTTAATAATATTTATTTATTTATTTATTTATTTATTTATTTATTAATTTAGTTAATTTTTTTTAACTAATTTCCATATAATTTATATTTTATTTTTTTACTTAATACATATATATATTCAATATTATTTATTTATAAAAATTATCAAATAGTTTTAAAAAAATATATATAATAATAAAAATAATTGAAATATACCCATTTAATTTAATATTTTTATTAATATACTTAATTTTAAATGTAAATTTGAAAATTGACTTTTTTTTTTCTAAACTTATTTTTTATAATTTATATATGGTGTGGTTTAGAATATTAAGTATAATTTTACTAATTGACAAAATGAATATAATAAAAATAAAATAAATTTATAATTTACACAAATAGCAGTATCTTTCTTTAATATGATTATTATCATTATTAAATCCACAAAGTATTAAAAAAAAATGAAAGAAAAAAAAAAAATAAATAAATAAAGTTTAAAAAGAACTTTATAAAATACAAATGAACAAAATAAAAAAAAAAATAAAAAAAAAAAAAAAGGATTTAATGTAAAACTATAATACAAAGAATATATAATAGTGACATTATTATATTTGATTTTTTAATGTAACTAAAGACCAAATTATATATAATTTATAATTTAAATATTAGGCATTACTAATTCTACTAATCTATCCTAACTTTTTTTCAATAGAGACATACTTATAGCTATTTTAAATTTTAATGAATATTGGTAAATATCAAAAAGAAAGGAATTTTCTTTAAAAACTTCCCACAGATTACTAAAAATAAAAATGTTAAGCAAGTATCTATTTTAATTTTGCATTTTACAAAGGTTCTTTTAGTATTCTATATAATGCTACTTATGTTCTGTACATACTTTTATCTATTTATTATCATAGATTCCATTTCAATATATTTATAAATTACAGTCACATTTTCCATTTCTTTCTTTCTCCTTTATTTTCAAAAATTTAAATAAAAAAACAAAAGTATTTTACACTATATAAATAAAAAAAAAAAAGTATTTTTACTATTCATTTTTTTTAAAAAAAAAAATTTAACTTTATTAATGTATATTTTCAATTTTTTTTTTTTTTTTTTTTTAATCTTATAATGTATAATATAGTTGTAGTTCAAATAAAATAAAAAATATTAAAATAATTTAGTATATGTTAATAATGTATATGGGGGCTAATGATTTTTTTTTTTTTTTTTTTTTTTTTTTTTTATATGTTATATTTGCATTTTCTTAAAATAATAAAAAGTTTACAGATTTAAATAAAAAATATGCTCTTAAATTATCCCTTTCTTTTAATTTGTAGCATTATCCATAGCAACTTGTTTTGTAGTTTCATACTCTTCTTTAACAATTTGCTTAGTCATAGCTACTTGTTTAGTGGTTTCATGTTCTTCCTTAACAATAGCCTTAGTCATAGCTACTTGTTTAGTAGTTTCATGTTCTTCCTTAACAACAGCCTTGGTCATAGCAACTTGTTTAGTACTTTCAACATTGTCATTAACAACTTGATTATCATCAGAACTAGAAGAAGCGTTTTCCATAGCTAATTGTTTAGTAGCTTCATGATCTTCCTTAACAATAGCCTTAGTCATTGCTACTTGTTTAGTAGTTTCATGTTCTTCCTTAACAACAGCCTTGGTCATAGCAACTTGTTTAGTACTTTCAACATTGTCATTAACAACTTGATTATCATCAGAACTAGAGGTGCTTTCCATAACAACTTCAGTATTTTCAACGTTATCTTCGACAGCTTGCTTAGCTTCAGAATTAATAGCATTATCCATAGCAACTTGTTTGGTAGTTTCAACTTCTTCTTTGATAATTTGCTTAGACATGGCAATGTTTTTGGCAGCTTCGGTTTTTTCTTTAGCAATTTGCTTAGAAATGTTGTTCTTATATTCTTCCTTTACAACTCTCTTAACTTCTTGCTTAATTTTAGCTTTTTCCTTGGCAATATTTTTAGTATCATTCATATTAATATTATTGGCTTGATTGACTCTTTCTTTGGTGATTTTCTTGGCATTTTCATTGTTAACAACAATTTTGTATCCATTACTTGGCTTTTGCATTTCTGGAGCTACTTTTGGACCCTTCTTTGTTGGTAATGAACTATCTTTGGATTGGTTTTTAGCATTAACAATTTTTGAACCACTTCTTTTTTCATGACTACCAAAAGAATGTTTGTCTTCCTTTTCTAATTTTTCAATGACATTTTTAAAGAAACTCTTAGTAAAGTCAATTGAACTTCTAATATCCTTCTTAATGCTAACCTTGCTGGTAGCATCCTTCCAATTCTTAGCACCACCAGTTTCTGGACCTCTGTTAGTAAGATAGACATAGGAAACCTTAACACCATCACACCAAATGTGATAAGCATCCTTAATAGCATCAGTAGTTGTCTTAACGTATTGGTTGGTAATAACCTTTTGAACATTTTCTTGTTGCATTAAAACATTAGTTTTTCTGGAAAGAACATCCCAGTACTTCTTAACATATGGAGTAGAAGCAACATAAAATTCTTCTATCTTATTTTCAGCGTAACCAACAAATCTAAGAGAATTACTGGCACCATTCTTCATAATTCTTTTGTATGGGATTTCAGCAAGAGTATCTAAAAATTGATTACCATATTGAATACCTCTAATCTTGGCCTTGTTGATGTATGGGATAGATGGTTTAACGACGTCGTTAATAACGAAATCTTTAGCCTTGATGGAATATGGCTTAGCTACAATGTAAGCTTGTTTTACATATTTTGAACTAGTAGCTAAAGCTGGTTTGAAAACATCCTTATTAGCTCTTTCAACATACTCTCTGGCGTAGGTATCATAAAGTTCTACAGCTCTTGGAACAACATTTTCTTGAACTGGTTGAACAACCTTTTCGGTAACAATTGGCTTAACAAATCTGTAAGTTGGAATAATACCCTTTTCAAGACTCATCATAAATGATTTTGAGCAATATGGCTTCCATACATTCTTATATACTGGAATAACAGCACGACTTTCAATATATTTATATGGTTCCTCCATGTAATCATAAACATATTTAATTACTGGATGACATTGATTACATTTAGTATACTTATTTCTAAAGGCTTGGTATGGGCATTTTGATGTTTCATTGCCAGTTATCTTTGGATGACCAACTGGAAGTTTGAAACCACCCTTGCTATTTTTACTGTTATATTCATCAACAGAATCAAAAACGTGTAAGGATAAACTTAATAAAATTACTAATATAATAGATCTCTTAATTAATCTCATTAAGAATCCTCTAAAGAATCCACCATTGCTTTTACCACTGGAAGTCTTATCTAAAATGGCCTATATAGAAAAAAAAATTAATTATAAATTACCTTTTTTTATTTACTATTATTTAAATTATTTTTTTCCTTTTAACCATATACATACTCTAATATTTTTGTTCATCTTATTGATTTCATTTTCATTATTCTTTGTACGATGTTGTTCATTAACACCAATCATTTCATAGAAAGTATTTCTTAAACGATTATTATCTATTAAAACATAAAATTATATTTTTGTTAAAATTGAGTGCTTTAAAATAAAATATTTATTATTTCAGGTTATAAATTATAAATAAATAAATGAATTATTAAATATTACCAAGCTTTACAAGTAAATATTATAATATTTAAAAAATAAATAAATATTAGTAATTTAAATAATGCTATAATATGTTTAATAATATATTTAAAAATTTAAAATAATATATTACTTCTTCCCAACAATTACTAGATGGGCAATACTTTTTACTCTTGAAGTATTCAGTTTGTTGTCTTTTAATTTCTTCAACAATTGCACTGGATGGTGGAAGATTATTTGGTTGATATTGTTTATAAATAGTACCCCATGAATCAAATAAGGATTGATCTTTGGCAAATGTTAAAACAATAATATTTAAGAACTAAAAAAAAAATGAAATTTTATTATTAATGAATAATAACAATTGTATTTAAACTTTATTTTAAAAAAAACATACTTCATTATAAACAGCACGATCATAGGTTGGATCAGATAAAAGTTTATATAATTTTACAAACATATCCATATTTTTTACATTAAATTGTAAAACCTTGGATGAGTTATCAAATAATATAGACTTTAATGATTCATAAGCCTTGGTAACACTATAAACATTCCATAAATAAATATTATTGGTTAATAATTATAATATAAATATGTATTATTTTATTCAACAATATAAATATATATAATCATATAAAATATATACCCATCGTATAATTTATCATGTTTCTATAAGATATTAAATAAAATATGTTAGACTATTTTTTTTCTTTTTCAAAATATATATATATCTATATATTTCTTTACCTTAATTTGAGAGACAACATTTCCAGTATTTAAAATTGCAATGAGAGCAATAAATGATTCAACTGGGATTTTAATATTAGTTTCTAATTTATTCTTATTTTCTTTGATACTAAAAAATAAAGTTGAAATGAAAAAAATAAAGTTTTTTAATAATCATATATCTAATCTATAAATTTGTACTGATATTGAAGAATATTTACCTATCAAGAACTTTATTTAATAATTTAACAGACTGAGTTTGAATAGCAATTGAAGCATCATTAGAGGTTAATGCATTTAAGAAATATTCCATCCATAATTCAACATATTCTGGACAACATATTTCTTTTTTATTAACATTATAATGTTGTTGCATACAAACCCAAATTAAGGTATTGCCTTTTGTAAAAAGTTTCAACAAAAATAAATAAAAAATAAATGAATAGAAAATTGTTTATTTATTAATAAAATAATGTAGTTATTATATTTTAATATATTAATGGTAATGAGAATTTTATTATTTAAAAGAATCAATAGATATATTTACCTATGGCTGGTAATTTTTCAATAATGTTTTTGTGGTGACTAACGGTTTGTTCATAAACCTTCTTTCCTTCTTTACTCTTCTTGTAAAAGATTCCTGGGTATAAATTTGAAATAATTTGGACACAAAGCTATTCAAAAAATGAATTAATATGAAATAATAAAATAAATTTAATTTAATATTATATAAATTTATATAATTCATATAAAATAATTAAATTTTTATTAAATTGAACAATTTACTTGATGAGCAATGGTATTAGAGATAGTTTGAACGTTTACAGCTAAAAAAAAAAAAAATTTATAATATAAAATTTTTTATTTATTGATATTAATATATATATAATAAATAGCATAATATTTAGTGGACATTCACACTTTAAAATGTATCTTACCTTTCTTTTCACCAACAAAAATGCATTTTGTAATTAAAACAAATAATTTTTTAATTACAGATTCCTTACATTTTGAAAATACATTTTCAATTTCTTTTCTTTGTTTTGGAGCTAAATAACTAATTGGACCTATTATTAATTATTTAATATAAAATATATATAATGAGAAAATTGTTTAAGTTATTCCTTTTTTATTATTATTATTATTATTATTATTATTATTATTATTATTATTATTATTATTATTATTATTATTATTATTATTATTATTATTATTATAACATTATTATAATACTAATATTAATAATAATAAAATTGTTAAAAGAAAACTATTTTCATAATAATAAAGACACGTAAATTTACTTTTTCTTTTCAACTTTTTTTTTAAAAAATATATATATTATACTACTACTATTAATAATAAATAATAATAGTATAATAATAATTGTTTAAAAAAAATAAAAATACGTGTTGTTTCATTTTACATTTAAATTAATCTTACCTTTAAAGTTTGCACTGTCAATATCAAAACTTTTATGAGAAAACTTTGTGGTACAACAGAATAACTTGTTAGTAATTTCAGTTTCAATGTAATTACAAAGCTTTTTTAATTGATCAACTTGATCTTGTTCATTATCATTAATTTTAATGTTTTTACTAATAAAATCAGTAACATTTAATTTTGATAATTCTTCAATTGGGGCTGTTTTTGTAGGAGTATCTTGAATTTTTTTTGGAGTTTTTGGGGATGGTAAACTACTGTTTGAAGTGTTTTGTTTCATTTCCTTATTGGCGTTTTCTTCAATCTTTTTTTGTTCTTTGTTATCAATGTTGGATAAAGCACTAAAAATAGAATCGTTATTAAGTTTTCCTAAATCTTCATTATCAATAATATTTTGTTTTTGTTTGTGAGCGTGAGCTGCTTTTTTTTGTCCAGAAGACTTCTTTACTTCATTCCAAGACATTATAAATTTAATAAAAATTTTTTATAATATATAATTTCCACTATTATTTGCAAAGTAAACTATTTTATTTTATTATTTGTATTTTTTATTTTTTAATATTTTTAATAATATTTTAATAAGTTGTTTTAAAAAAAAATTTAATAATTATTAAAAAAAAAAAAAAAAAAAAAAAAAGAATATATAATACTTGGGTTTTATATATATATATTTATATATTTTACTTTTGTTTTAAAAATATTAGTATTTAAATTAATATTTCTTTAAAACTATACTTAGCATTTAATTTTATTTCAATGAAAGATTATCTTTTTTAATTTATCTCTTTTTATATATAAAAGTTTATTCTCTTAAATACAAAATTTGTTTTACACTTTATATAAATGCTTTATTATTATTGTTGTTGTTGTTTTTGTTATTGTTGTTATTTCTCAATGTATTGTTATTGTTCCTAATAAAATATTTACATAATATACGATATTTTTTATTTTATTGAACTATATATTTTTTTTCACTATTGAATATTTAATCACTTAAACTATAATACACATATATATAAGATTTTTAAATTATTATAAAGGTATATATTATTACTTTATAATAGGTGAATGAAAGAAAGGGATAAAATTTTAAAAAAAATGAAATTATTATTGACAATGATGAATAATAAATTAAAAATATTAAAAAAAAAATTAATATTTTTATATTGAATGGGAAAAAAAAAAAAGGTTTAAAAAATATATAATAAAAGAAAGTGTTAATTAATAAAATAATATAATTCCAATTTAAATTAATATATATGAGTTTTTAAGATTTTAAAAAAAATGTTAAAAATTTTAATTAGTGTAAAGTTTAATTTATAATAAAAAGTTTAATATTTTTTATTATTAATAATATATTTATTAATTGTTTTTTATTTTTTTAATTAAATCTATACATATATTAAAATAATAAATATTAGTGGGTGTGTGTATAGTATCTACTCTAACTATAAAAACTTTTCAAGAAGAATAAAGTAATTAATTAAATATATATATATTAAAAAAAAAAAAAGAAAATTTATTCATTTGATTGAAATGGTAGCAAGTAATTGCTAATTAATAAAATAGCCTGATCGAATTTCCGCATATTAATAAATTAAAGGAAATTAAAATATATATAATATATTTTAGATTTAATTATTATATAATTTAATAGATTTCATTTTTTCTGTACAATATATATTTAACACGTTTATAAATAATAAAAAAAAAGAAAGAAAAAGAATAAGTATATTTAATATCCTATGTTACTATGTTACTATTTTAAAGTTATATCATTTAAAAGCAAGGTTATAAAAGAATATAAAAAAAAAAAAACTTTTTTTTTTTTTGAATAATAATAATAATAATAATAATAAATTATTATAATAAAAAGATTAATAATAATAGAATGTAGGTATATGAAAAGTTTTTAATTTTTATCATGACTATCAATTCTTTCCATTTATTATATATATATCAAGCACTCTATTTTTATAAAAAAAAAAAAATAAATCATTAATAATTAGAATAAATAAGATTAAAATATTGTTATGGTTTCTTTTTAAATTGATAGTTTTTTTATTATTATTATTATTTATTTATTGTATAATTTGTATAATTATAACTATTTAAAAAGAAAAAATATATATGTTTATTATTATCATTATTATAATCTTCTAATTTTTTTTTTTTTATAAACTCTTTCTCACTTAAATCTATCTTTTTTTTTTTTTTTTTTTTTTGAAATTTTACAATTCTTTTTAAAAAAGGAAATAGAAAAACATCGCTTATAATGTTTTATAAATATTGTGGATATTTTACAAGATATGTTTTCACAGAGAGTTATTGAATTTAAAAAAAAAATTATAACAAATGATAAATGGATAAAAAGGATTTACCTTTGTGAAAAATAAAAAAAGCTTTTTTTTTTATTTATTTATTTTTTTTATTTTTATTTTTTATTTTATTTTTTTTTTTTTTTTTTTTTTGTTATTGTTTTTTTAAAATAATATTAAAAACTATGAATATAAAGTTTTAATATAAATAGTTATATAAAACTTTACATTCATGATTATAGTATTTTAATGATTTATTATTATTTTTTTTATTCTTTTTTATGTAAATGAATTGGTGATGATTATTTGGTAGTGTTTTTTTTGTATGTAAATGAATAAAAAAAAAATGGTATTAATGGATAATTGTTAAAAATTATGATTTATGTTTTTAAAAAAACTAATATGGAATATGTAAAAAATAAAGATATTTTATTTTATCTATTAATATTGATATTATTATTTTTTTTTTAAAAAAAAATATTCTTTTTAATTGAAAGAAAGAAAAAAAAAAAAAGTATTTTATATATATGAAATTAATATTGAATATATCATTTTAATAATTGTATTTTTGTTTTGATTTTATCCCCCTTTTTTTTAATATTTAACAAATCAATTATCAATAACTATATGATTCTCTTTTTTATTATTATTATAATTATTATTATTATTATTCATTAAAAATATCACTATTTTCTTGAAGTCTTTTTTGTCTTTCTAATCTTGCAGCTTGTCTTTTAGCTTTAAAATATATAATATATTGCAATTTAGTGTTTACTCTTTTTTAAAGTATATATTTAAATAATTAAAATTAAATTACCTCTTGCTTCTTCAAATTTTTTTCTATCAATTTCTTTTTCTTCTTCTGTCTTTTCTTTTGGTTTTATTCCTAATGCACTTGATATTAATCTACGTGCAACAACATCTATTAAATAGAATGTATGCAATTGAATTTTAATTAATAACACTCTTAATCTCTAAATTTCTTTTTCTATAATTACTTACCAGAAGTAACTGGTCTTTGCCTTCTTACAGGTTTTTCTTGTGTTTCTTGTGATGTTTGTCTTAAAAATGGCGTAGTTTGAATATTTGGTTGTCTTGGTTGGCTTGGTTGAGAATATTTATTATATTTTGTTTGATATTCACTTTTTTCATTTTTTGAATGATTTAATGGACATTCATGTTGATCACTCTTTGAATGATTGTGATATCTTTCATTTCTTTCATATTGGTCATTATTTTCATATACTTTTTCATTTTCTATTTCATTTTCATTTTCATTTTTTTCATCTTCACTTGTATTTACACTTTCACTTTCATCTTTAAAAAAGTATATTCAATTATTGTTTTGTTAATATGATTTTGATTTTAAAAAAAAGGATTTTTAAAGGATAAATAGAATAGATATATTATGTTTAGAGAATGTTTTGTAAAATTTTAATAGCGTTGATTTTTGGATCTTTATAGTTATTTAAATAATTTATATTTAAAAAATATTTGATTATTTTTAGTAATATTTATAATTGCATTTATTATTAATATTTAAAAATGTTTTTGATGTTCATCGTCAATGTATTTATTATTTAAGTTTTTAATATATTATAATTGTTAATATATTTATATTATGTTTAGTGTTTTATGATTTAATATTTAGTTATTATAATAAAATATATTACATGTTATTGTGGTTTTGATGATAAAATAGTATGATTTATTGTTGAAGTTGCATTCATTGTTTTATCGAAATTTTATTGATTCATTATTGAAAATCATTATATGTAACAATTGTTAAAGAAGTTAATTGATAAATTAAATAATATTAAAAATAATTTTGTTAATAATATAATTTTTAAAATAAATATAAAAAGATTTTTTTCCACTAATTATTTCACATAAAATTTTTATATTTTCCATATTTAAAATCCAGTTTTCTAATATTTTCCAAAATTTATTCTTAATTCCATTCTGGTTTTTTTATTTAATTTCTTATTCTACTTTATTCACACATCTATAAATTGACATAACTAATAAAACAAAAAATTTATATTTACCATTAAGTGGTGAGAATTCAGAAGTTGGGTTTTCATATGGCTTAATCTATTATTTATTAAAATTTACTTATTAATGATATTGCTTTCTATATTTATTAAAACAATTATTATTATTTTATTTACCTTGTATTCAGTTTCATTCTTCTTTAATTCATAAGCAGATTTTGCGTTTTCTTCAGAATTGAAAATAAATAATGCTCTACTGTCATTAATCCAATTAATTCTAAAGTTTCCTTCGTATTCTTTGAACATTTCCATAAGATTGTGTGTCTTATAAGCAGTTGGGAAGTCAAAACAATCTAATACCCTCTTAATTTCTTCATCTACAATTTTATTGTGAAAATATATATTAAAAATATTATTATATAAACTTTAGAAATTCATATTATTTTACTTTGTTTCAAAATATTAGCATTACCATCATAGATAGGTATTTCTTTTTTAGGCTTGTAAGCCTTGGTATAATTGTAATTTTGCTTCTTAGGGAATTTATTTGCGGTGTGTTGTTGTGGTGGTGGTGGGTTGTTAATAAGTTCTTCTTCTTTCTTTTCCATTTCATCTCTTTTCATAGAAAGAGAAGTTAAGAATGATTCAATAAGTTTAATATCACTGTTATCTTCTTCTTTTGTGTCTTCTTGTTTTTCAGCCTTTAAATTCATCTTAGACTTTCTCTTTTTCTTTTGACTTAAAAATTGCTTAGAAGCACTCTTTTTAAGATCTGGTTTTTCATTAGTGCTACTAGTAACATCAGATTTAGCATCACTTAAATTTTCAGATTTGTTTTCAGTTTTTTTCATGTCACTCATACTCTTTTTCTTATAATATCTATTCTTTTTCTTGTCTACTTCTTTCTTTTCAATTTCTGGTTTATTGTTATCATTATTTTCTTTATTAACTTGATTCTTTTGAACCTTTTCATTATTTACCTTTTCATTTTCAAGTTGTTCTAATGGTTTAACTTTAAGATTATTACTTGATTTTCTGTTACGATTTCTAAAAGATCTATATTTAAATTTTTATGAAAATAAAAATGTAAATATACAATTTATGTTTAAAAAAAATAAAAGATATATATTTTCTAATATATTCTTATTCTTCAAAATAAAATATTTTAGAATTTTAGAAATCACTTATATATAAAATGATATTTTTAAAAAATATATATTTTCATCTCTCTAACTTTTTTAGTTTATTATTATTATTATTATTATTATTCTAATTATTATTATTATTATTATTATTCTAATTATTATTATTATTATTATTATTATTATTATTATTATTATTATTATTATTATTATTATTATTATTATTATTATTATTATTATTATTATTATTATTATTATTATTATTATTATTATTATTATTATTATTATTATTATTATTATTATTATTATTATTATTATTATTATTATTCTAATTATTATTATTATTATTATTATTATTAATATTATTATTATTATTGTTGTTGTTGTTGTTATTTTAATTATTTTTCTAATTGTTTATACAAAAATAAAATTTCACTATAAATTCATAAAATTTATAACTTCATATTTTCGGTTTCGTTATATTAATGTATTTAATGATTGATAAATACTTCTTTTTCTGAACAGTCTTTCCGGTGTTGGAAGGAACAGATGGAGCAGTAGTTTTTTCAGACATTTTTCCTTTTAGATTTTACTTTTTCTTTTATTTATTTTTCAATTATTTATATTTTTTGTTAAAAACAAAAAATTAAAATAAATCAAAAAAAACAAGTGTTTTTTAAAAAAAAAATAGATAATAAATAAAAATAAAAAAAATAATAATTAAATTACTTATATAATTATATATACTAGAATATATAAATATATAAATTATTTTTTTCTTTAATTTTTTTTTTTTTTTTTTTTTGGTTTAAAGAGAAAAAAAAAAAAAAAATTATTATAATTTATTTAATTTTGACAATTTTTAATTATATAAAATAAGATTATTTAATACTTTTAGAAAATATTAAAAATTATATTAAACAAAATATTATAATAAATAATTAATAAGTTTCATAGAATTTGTGGCACATGATTAAATCTATTCCTATTTCTAATATTTTTATTTTCTGGGTTTTAGAAGGAGGAAGAGAATTTTATCTTTGATGACTCTGCTTAAAAGATAATTTTATATATAAAAATATAAACCTGTCTAGATCATAGCTTAATAATGTCATTCTATCATTTCTATTTTACTATTTTCTATATTTAAAAGTAGTTTCTCTCACTTCCCTAATTAACACTATGAGAAATTATAAAAGAAAATTATATGATAAATTCATTAAGATGTGAATAATTAAAGAATGAGAAAACTTTTTTGCGTTACCTATATTCAACTATATAAGATGAACAGCATAAAAATAAAAATTAATATATTTATCATTGGTAATAATCGGAATTAATATTGGTTTCAGTATTACATAATTAAAAATTGCTATTATCTTATTAATTTGCCATTATTCTACTGTTTTATTTTTAATTATTCATAAAAAATAAATTAGAAATATACACTAATTTAACATTTATTAATAGATTCCTACCAATATTTCATATGATATAATATGAAATATTTAATTCATTTAAAAGCCTAATTAATTTTAATTAAAAAATTATAATTAATAAAGAGCTTTATTCATTTTTTAAAAAAAATTCACAAACTATTTATTTTATATGATTCTAATTATTACTCATTAAATATATAATAATTAATAATTTTTTATTTTTTATTAATACTTTATCTATATTTGCTCTTTTTTTCTTTACAAAATAAAGGGTTATTGTAATGATGAATATTGTTAAATAGCCATTACACAAAATATATAATAAATTAGTATAAATTAATATAAAATATAATTAATAATATTAAAAATTATTCTTTCTTTTTTCTATTATTAATTAATTCCCAACAACTACAATATGATACATTATTTATTAAGCATTTAAAAATGTAAATAAAATGTAAATGTAGTTTAATTTTATCAAATTTTAAAAATTAATAAAAAATAATTAAAGTTGTTTAAAAAATATATAAAATGTATTGTATTAATATATTGTTTTTATATTTAATATAATACATTATTATTAAATTAAAAATTTCTAATTACACAAGTCATACAGAGCCAATAATATTCATTCTAATCTCTCACAAAATACTTTCCAATTTAAACTTTAATTAAATATTTATGAAGATGCGCCAAAAAAAATTTTATTATAAAACAATGAATGTATGTGAAATGTATACATTAAGTTTATTGTATTAGTTTTTATTTGTCTTTAATTCAAATTAACCTTCTTAAGTTGCAAAAAAAGGAATTGTAAATATATATGAATAAAAATGCCCAGATTTTCTTTAAAAAAAAAAATACTTCAATAATATTAGTATTAGAGTATTAGTATTAGTATTAGTATTAGTATTAGTATTAGTATTAGTATTAGTATTAGTATTAGTATTAGTATTAGTATTAGTATTAGTATTAGTATTAGTATTAGTATTAGTATTAGTATTAGTATTAGTATTAGTATTAGTATTAGTATTAGTATTAGTATTAGTATTAGTATTAGTATTAGTATTAGTATTAGTATTAGTATTAGTATTAGTATTAGTATTAGTATTAGTATTAGTATTAGTATTAGTATTAGTATTAGTATTAGTATTAGTATTAGTATTAGTATTAGTATTAGTATTAGTATTAGTATTAGTATTAGTATTAGTATTAGTATTAGTATTAGTATTAGTATTAGTATTAGTATTAGTATTAGTATTATATTAGTATTAGTATTAGTATTAGTATTAGTATTAGTAGGTAGTATTAGTAGTATATAAGTTAAAAAAATTTTAATAGTCCATAATAATTTTATTAAATAATAAATAATAAAATTTAATATATAAAAATTTTTAGTACATAATAAGCACATTAATATATGCATTAATGCTAAAAACAATTTTATTTATTAATTATGAATATTACCTTTTTTTAACATAAAAGGTAATGTATTAAATGAAAATAATAATACTTTGAATAATAAATAAAATTTTAAAAAAGTACACTATTCAAGAGGAATGTAAATTAAAAAGTGACATATTAATGCTTATCATGATATTGTTAGTTTATTATAAAAAAATAAAACGCATTTACTATAATTTTAAAAAAATAAAATCAAAGTTAAAAATAATTGTATTCTTTTGGTTTTCTATAATTTAAAGTTTATTGGCATATTGCATTAATTATAAAAATATTTTTTTATTTTCATTATATATAATAAGCCTTCAACCTTAACCACAAACGTTTAACTCGCTCTTCCTTTATTCCTACTTCAACCATTCAATCAAAATTAAAAAATATTAAATAGTTAAATTTATCTATCTAGAAATCGTCATCAAATCATAATTTATCAATTTCATTTTATTATTTATTAAAATTTAATAATGAATAAAATTTAAAATATTTTAAACTTTTCATTTTTAGAAAGAGTATATTGAAGATATTGAAGTGTTGTTGTTGTTAACTTTTTTCCCAGAAATAAATATTAATCTATAAAAATTCGATGAAATATTTGGTGACTATGTACATACTTTTAACATGAATACTTTTTAATATGTCACACTTTTTTTTTTTTAATAATAAAACCATTGTAAAATTAAAAAATATATATAAATTTTTAAAATGTTTACTATATATTTTTTTTTCTTTATATTATTTATAATAATTATAAATATAAAAATAATTAGGTAATTATTTATTATCTTATCATATTTATTTAATATACATATTCCAAATTTTGAATTAATTATCGATTAATTTTTTATTTATCTTTTTTTAAACACAATATATAATAGATAATATTATAATTATTAATAGTATTTTTTGATACTATTTTTTATCCAACCATCATATTATATTCAAAACCTCAACCAATAATTATATCCATTTTTAAATACATTTAACTACATAATGTAATTATCAAAATGTATTTATAAGTTAAACAATGATAATTAACGATAGATTAGAATAATTTTAAGAGTCTATATATTATTAATTTTTTTTTAATTTTGGTTATTTAGTCAGAATTTAATATTACACAAAGTATATTAGTTATAAAAATTTATATTATTATCAAATTAAATTTATCTATTTTTAAATAATTAAATTATGGATAAAAAAAATAAATTTGATTTTTGTATGAAAAAAAAGGATTTATTTATTATATATATTATTTCAGCCCAAAATTATTTAATACTTTGATTTGATGGAAATCCAATAAAAATACTACAGTTACATTCATGATTGGTTTATAAATTTTGGCTGAATGACATCACGATAATGATCTTAATATATTAGAGTAATTGATTTTGAATATATTATTAAGAATTTCAAATCCTAATATAAAAAATATTTTTTTCTTAAGACTAAGTTTAAAAACATTTTCTTGAAAAAAAAAAATAATAATAAACAAAAAAATTAAAAAAATTTTAAGAAAAGAAAACCAAAACACTAAAAAGTAATTGCCTATTTTTAAAATAAATAATTTTTTAAATATTTGGAAAAGTTTAAAAAAAAAAAATATTGGAGTAAAACTAATAAATATTTTTTTTATTTTAATATAATTTGAATATATACAAATATATAAATAAACGAAAATTCTCAAAAAAAAAAAAATAAAAAAAAATTAAAATAATTTAAAAAAAATAATTTATTTAAATCAATTTCAATCAATCAATTTACATAATTCGAAAAAAATAAAACATATATTTAATAGAAAAATAAAATATTAAAAATGTCTCAAGCTTTAACTTTCTCTGACGCCTGTTAGTATAAAATAGATTAAATAAAATAAATAAAGAAAAATGTTGAAGTGTAATAATTAATGTATATAAAATAAAATAAATATAAATAAATATATAGGCCCAGCTTACGCTCCATTCTTCAGTACTATGGGATGTGCCGCAGCTACTGTCTTTGCCTGTAAATATTTAAAATAGTATAAAAAATTGGAAATAGTTAAAATGATTTAGAATAAAATAAAAAATATGGTAAGATATACTAATAAAATAATTATAATTTGAAAATAAAAAGGTTTTGGTGCTGCTTATGGTACTGCTAAGTCTGGTGTCGGTATCTCCGTCATGGGTGTTATGAAGCCAGATTTAATCATGAAGTGTATTATTCCAGTTATTATGGCTGGTATTATTGGTATTTACGGTTTAATTGTTTCTGTTATCTGTTCCGGTGGTATTAAGGCTAGAATGTTATTATCTGACGCTTTCATTCACTTAGCTTGTGGTCTTTCTGTCGGTCTCGCTGGTCTCGCTGCTGGTGTTGCTATCGGTATTGTTGGTGATGCTGGTGTTCGTGGTACTGCTCAACAACCAAAGTTATACGTCGGTATGATTCTTATTCTTATTTTCGCTGAAGTTTTAGGTCTTTACGGTTTAATTGTTGCCCTTATCTTAAATACCAAGGCTCAAAACGATGACAAATTATGTTAATTGAACTATATTTATATTAAATTAAGAAAATAAAAATATAAATCCAATTAATGCAATAATAGCTTTATAACAATGTGTTTTGGCATTTATATAAAGTATATTAAAATAATTTAAAATAAAAATAAAATCAATTTAATAAATTATAACATAATCATACAAACAATAAACAAAAATAATAAAAAAAAAGAATAGAAAATAATGAAATTAATTTATTAACAATGAAATTAATTTATTAACAAAGGAAATAAATATAATTTTAATAATAAACAATAATATTAATAAAGTTTTTATTTTTTTTTATCCTTAATTTATTAAATAAAGAAAAAAATAAAATAGAGTGTAATAATATAAATATAAAAGGTTGAAAATTTTATATAGTTTTGAGATGAAGTTTTAGATTTAGGAATTTTTAAAGGAAAGAAATAGGAAGAAGGTTTTAAATAGTATTAAGAATTTGCATTGTTTGGCGAGAGAGAAACACATTATAAAATTTAATTTTGATGTTATCTTGGTTTATTAAGGGACATTTGATAAGAATTTGTCCCTTAAACCAGTAATTAAAGTTCTTAATAACAAGGTTTTGAAAGGACTTTTCTCAGTCAGTAAATTCTTAAGAAATCCTAATATTCCTATTCCTTTCAAAAAACTAGTACTTAACTCTTCCCTCTTGGGAACGTGCCTTCATTTATTTAATAAATGTAGTTTCTCAAGGGGGTCTACTCATGCTCATGGTACTGAGAGAGTAGAAAGAATTAAATCCAAGTATTGCGCAATGGATGCTATCCCTCTTGGGAACGTGCCTTCATTTATTTAATAAATGTAGTTTCTCAAGGGGGTCTACTCATGCTCATGGTACTGAGAGAGTAGAAAGAATTAAATCCAAGTATTGCGCAATGGATGCTTGGTGCCCTCTTAGGAATGTGCCTTCATTTATTTAATAAATGTAGTTTCTCAAGGGGGTCTACTCATGCTCATGGTACTGAGAGAGTAGAAAGAATTAAATCCAAGCATTGCGCAATGGATGCTTGGTTAGTCTTTAAGGGAAAATTATTAGGACTAAGCTCATGGTACTGAGCGATTAAAAAACATTTTATTCATCGAATTTAAGTATTTGATGAATAAGTTGAATGTTTGATATTCAGGTAAGTTTGTATAGTATTTAATTAGAAGAGTAATACATTTTGTTGCTGTATTTTTTCTTTTATTCATGTATTCTTGTAGTACTACTCTTCTCTTGTAAGAATCCAATGTAGTCAACTTTAGCATTTGCATTGTACTTTTATATTCATGTAGCTATTGTTGTATTGTTTCTTGTAAGAGACTGATTCACTCTACATCATGTAAAAATACTATTCACAAGCTTTCTGGTGTCGACATTCTTGATTCAAATTTTTTACCAATTTAAATATTTAATGAAAAGTAAAGTCAAACAAGTTTAGTGTCAAAAAGCGAATCGAATTTACTAACAACAAACCAAAACTAGAATTTTTAAAAAAAGTTAACAACTAGAATTCAAAAAAAAAGAAACTTTAAACTTTAAACAAAGTATCGTAACAATTTTTGTACTATCCAGTACTTTTAAGAAGAGAGAGAGAGACAGATTTTTTCCATATACGTTATATTTATAATTTTTATTAGTATTTATTTTATATTCAATATTTTTAATTAGAATTTATTATCATGTCAGTCCTTTATATTAAAGACAAGAATTATATCAGACGTGGTACCCGGTCTTATGGTATCCCCTTAGATGATATTCGCTCCTTCTTTATCCGTGGTATTCGATCATGGTCAGTAAATATGCTATGGGAAAAACTCGAGGTTATTCTAGAAGATAAATTTAATTCAGTTATTAGTGTTAAATATTTTCAGACTTTCAATGATCACTTTTTCTTAGTCAAGGTTCATGGTTCATCAAAAGATTGTATTAAAATCTTACACATGTTAAAGAAGAAACTTTCAGTTACCTCAATTTCCTTTTCAGCTCGTAGTAGAAGGAATCACAAATACACTTTTTCCACTCTCAAACGTAAAATTTTAGTTTCTAATAAACATCAACATTCTATTCAACAATCATTTCAACAATCAGTTCAACAATCTCATCAACAATCCGATCTTCAACAAGATCTTCAACAAGATCTTCAACAAGTTTCCCATCATGAAAATATTCCAGATCTACAGCAAACACAATTTCAATCTCAACATTCAACAATTAATTCTAATAGTTCTATCAACTCTGATAACAGTTCAATAGTTGATAGTTCTTCAGCTTCACAGCCATCTAGTAATAGTTCTACTTATTCCTCTGATGCATCATCCATTAATAATGATGACTTTAATAATAGTAATAATAGCAACGATTCTTCCTCATCCTCATCCAACAAGCCTGATAACTTTTCTTTTTGTCTTAGTTGGAACACCAATGGGTGGAATCACGAAAAGAGAGATAGTATTAGCTATTTCACAGCTATTTTCAAACCATTATTCTTATGTTTCCAAGAAACTGGTAATGGTTCTGGATCGAATACAGATTATCCTTGTCGTGTTACTTTGCGAAACTATAGACACTTTTTCAAGAAAGCTGACGAATCAGTTCCGGGAATGAGAGGTTTATATTTAGGTTTTCACAATTCGTGTCAAGCCTCACTTGAAAACTTCTCTGGAAAGTATATTATTTCTATTTATACTTTTAGTCTCTGGAATAGATTCAAATGCTCGATTGGAAATGTTTATATGCCTCATAGTCATCACAACATCTATGTTGATCATGCAAAGTTAGAAGTTCGCTTGTGGTTACAAACTCATTCATCCCATCCATCGATTCTTGTTGGTGATTTTAATATGTCTAAAGTAAAATTATCCAACTGGTTATCAACTAATGGATTAGGAGATTGGGAAATTCTTCCGCTTAGAGGGTCGACTATCTCTTGGACTCGAGGTGATCAATCTTCCGACATTGACCATGCTCTTATCAATTCGAAGATGAAAGATCTTATTCACTCAGGATCATTTATAAATAATTTTTATCCTGTATCAGACCATAAGCCACTTCTTATTAATGGTAAAATTATTCCTATGGAAGATTTTTCTAATGACTTTAATGTTCCTAAGAAAATTCTGAAATGGAATAGATTAAAATGTATTGAGGAAAAGGAATCTATTCTCAGTCATAATAAATTCCAAATACTTTCAGCAAAATTCAACGATCCTAATGTTTCTACAGATGAACTTTCCAAAGAGTTTACTTCAACTGCTTTTTCAATTGCAGACGAGCTCAGTATTACTTCAGCAAATAATGTTATAAAGTCTTCATTTCATATTTCACAACAAATTTTTAATCTTCAAAAAATCAAAATGAAGTTGTATAAGAGATTTAAAAAAGAAAGAATTTATGATATAGATGAATTTATTAAAAGAATTAAATTCTACCGTAAACTCATTGATTACATCCACAAAAGATGTAATGAATTTAGGAAGCAAGAATATCTTCATTGGATTAAAACAGGATGTGAGTATATGAAGAGTCATAATCCTAAGAAGGCCTGGAAATGGATCAAGAAAACTGCAAAAATTGGAAAAGATTCTTTCTTTATTGCTCAACCAATTAAAAATAAAAATGGAGAATTAGTTGTTGCTACGGAAGAACAACTAGATGTGTGGCATGATCATTTCGAAAACCTTGCATCAGATCCAAGTGGTGTAAGTCTTGATTTGGAGCATTGGTATGAAGAACCAACGAATAAACGTTTTTCACTTCCTATGCTTGATGAGTGGGATATCAACCAAGATATTAGTATTGATGAAGTCAAGTCAGCTATCCTCACTACTCCAAATTATAAAGCATCAGGTCCGGATGGTATTCCAATTGAATTTTACAAAGCATTAATTCCATCAAGTAATGATTCTAATAATGCTACAGATAATAATTCTTCTGGTAATACTACTCAGATAATGATGCTCATGGTTTAAATTTTATTCTTAAATTATTCAACCGTATTTGGGATGGAGATTTCCCCAACTCATGGAATGAATCCAGTATTGTTTCTATTCCTAAGAAGGGAGATTTGACAGATTGTGATAACTATCGAGGTATATCACTTATCAATAATGGTATTAAGTTGATTTCCAAAATTGTCACCACTAGAATCTCAGAATATGGTTTAAAGAATAATTTCATTAGACCTGAACAATTTGGTTTTCGAAAAAAGGAAGAAAGTATCAGTCTTTTCATTTCAATCCAAGAAATATGCCGTAGACGTCAATTAGATAATAAAGAGACATATTTGGCCTTTTTAGATCTCAGGAAAGCATACGATTCAGTCCCAATCGGTAATATTCTCCATAAATTAGATTGTTTAGGAATCCGAGGTAAGAGTCTACAATTTATCAAAAATTTATATTTAACATCTAAGGCTAATGTCAAATTAGATGGACAATTCTCGAAATCTTTTGATGTGAAGAAAGGAGTCCGTCAAGGTTGCCCTCTTTCTCCTATTCTCTTTAATCTCTTTATTAATGATATATTTAGAGAGTGCGAAGATCTAGGAGTCAGTTTAGGTGACACTCGATGCTGTGGTGGACTTTTTGCAGATGATATAGTTATTTGTGCTCCAACAAGAGGATGCTTAAAAAAGATGCTTAGAAGAGTTAATGAATGGGCATTGTATAATGAAATGGAATTTGGTATCCAGAAATGTTCAACGATGGTGATTCGTCCTGAATCAATAGAAAATCAGAACAAGAGAGATCCAACATTTTACTTAGCAGGACAACCCATTCCAACTACTGATTGCTATACTTATCTTGGTGTTCCATTTGATAAGAATCTGTCCCTTAAACCAGTAATTAAAGCTCTTAATAACAAGGTTTTGAAAGGGCTTTTCTCAGTCAGTAAATTCTTAAGAAATCCTAATATTCCTATTCCTTTCAAAAAACTAGTACTTAACTCACAAGTGATTAGCAGAGTTTCATACTTTGCACCATTACTTGGATCCAACAAAGCTAGGTCTAGGATTGCTCAGAAGCATGTTAACAAAGGAATACGATGGGTTGCCGGAGTTCATAAAGCTGTATCGTTTATATCTTTATACTCTATTTCAAAAGATTTGAATATTCCTCCATTGTCAGCCAAATGTGCGTTAGCTCAGGTTAGATGTTTTAACAAATGGAAAAACTCAAATTGTATTATCTCACACCTTGTCAATTACATTCCTAAATTTAGAAAATACACGTGGTGCAAATCAAGTAGGACACTTGATAAAAAATTAAAGAAACATGGAGATGTTAAAGCAGTTAAAAACTTTTATTGGAAAGATCTCAAAGGGAATTCAATCAAAGCGCAATATTATGATGATAATAAATTTATTGAAACTAAAGATTTTATTAAATTATGTTATGAGTACCCAGAGTTTGCCTATGGCTTCTACTGGCTATTGAAAGCAAGAAGCGGATACAAGTTGGATGCTAGAGTTGCCAAAGCTGCCAAATTTGTTGATCCAGTTTGTCCTAACTACTGTCCATGTTGCAAGTGTGGAGATCAAAGTATTAAACATTGGTTATTAGATTGTCCAACATTTAGAGATATCCGTATTAAACATTATGATTCCATAGTCCAGCTATTAAATTTTTTCAGTCAACGTAATTCCAATAGTCCTATCAATAATAATGAAATTGATAATATCAGTAGAGATAGTAATAACATTAATAGTAATAGTAACAATATATAATAACAATAGTAATATAACAATAGTAATAGTAAAATAGTAATAATAACAATAGTAATAGAAATAATAATATTATAATGATAGCAATAGTGAAGATAATAATTCTAATTTAGATAGTAATTTAGTTAATGATAGTAATAGTTCTAATAATCCGGTGAATATTAATGTGTATGATTATTCTAGTGTGTGCAGTAAAATATTTAAATTCCTTCTTGGGGGAAGAAGTTTTAACAATATTAATTACAATTCAAGGGAATGGAAAGAACTTTGTAAGCGTCAGATTCAATCTGGTACTAATGAAGGAGCACCATTCTTGACGGTAACCGCGGAACTTCTAACCAAAATCATGCCTTTTGCTATTGGCCAGCAATGGTCAATGTTCAAAAGGTTTGAAGCAACATCCAAGAGCGTCAATGCTGAAGAAACAGTAAGACAGGCCAGGAGGGCCAGCGCAACCAATGGAGATCATAATTTTGTTCCATGACAAAATTTTGATCTTTGGCTCGGTGTCCCATTGGAAGTCAAATACAATTATTATACTTTAGTATGATAGTGGCTTTCTTACTTTAATTAAAATTACTAGAATACATTATACCCAATTTTTATTCATTTGTGTTTATTTAAACATATTTTTTTTATTTTTATTTATTTTAATTTTTTATTACATGTATTATAATTTTAATTAAATTAATAATAAAGTTTAAAATATTTGATGCCGTTAAAAAAAAAAAAAAAAAAAAAAAAAAAAAAAAAGCGCAATGGATGCTTGGTGCCCTCTTAGGAACGTGCCTTCATTTATTTAATAAATGTAATTTCTCAAGGGGTCTACTCATGCTCATGGTACTGAGAGAGTAGAAAGAATTAAATCCAAGCATTGCGCAATGGATGCTTGGTTAGTCTTCAAGGGAAAATTATTAGGACTAAGCTCATGGTACTGAGCGATTAAAAAACATTTTATTCATCGAATTTAAGTATTTGATGAATAAGTTGAATGTTTGATACTCAGGTAAGTTTGTATAGTATTTAATTAGAAGAGTAATACATTTTGTTGCTGTATTTTTTCTTTTATTCATGTATTCATGTAGTACTACTCTTCTCTTGTAAGAATCCAATGTAGTCAACTTTAGCATTTGCATTGTATTTTTATATTCATGTAGCTATTGTTGTATTGTTTCTTGTAAGAGACTGATTCACTCTACATCATGTAAAAATACTATTCACAAGCTTTCTGGTGTCGACATTCTTGATTCAAATTTTTTACCAATTTAAATATTTAATGAAAAGTAAGTCAAACAATTTTAGTGTCAAAAAGCGAATCGAATTTACTAACAACAAACCAAAACTAGAATTTTTAAAGAAAATTTACAACTAGAATTCAAAAAAAAGAAACTTTAAACAAAGCATCGTAACAATTTTTGTTCTATCCAGTACTTTTAAGAAGAGAGAGAGAGACAGATTTTTTTCCATATACGTTATATTTATAATTTTTATTAGTATTTATTTTATATTCAATATTTTTAATTAGAATTTATTATCATGTCAGTCCTTTATATTAAAGACAAGAATTATATCAGACGTGGTACCCGGTCTTATGGTATCCCCTTAGATGATATTCGCTCCTTCTTTATCCGTGGTATTCGATCATGGTCAGTAAATATGCTATGGGAAAAACTCGAGGTTATTCTAGAAGATAAATTTAATTCAGTTATTAGTGTTAAATATTTTCAGACTTTCAATGATCACTTTTTCTTAGTCAAGGTTCATGGTTCATCAAAAGATTGTATTAAAATCTTACACATGTTAAAGAAGAAACTTTCAGTTACCTCAATTTCCTTTTCAGCTCGTAGTAGAAGGAATCACAAATACACTTTTTCCACTCTCAAACGTAAAATTTTAGTTTCTAATAAACATCAACATTCTATTCAACAATCATTTCAACAATCAGTTCAACAATCTCATCAACAATCCGATCTTCAACAAGATCTTCAACAAGATCTTCAACAAGTTTCCCATCATGAAAATATTCCAGATCTACAGCAAACACAATTTCAATCTCAACATTCAACAATTAATTCTAATAGTTCTATCAACTCTGATAACAGTTCAATAGTTGATAGTTCTTCAGTTTCACAGCCATCTAGTAATAGTTCTACTTATTCCTCTGATGCATCATCCATTAATAACGATGACTTTAATTATAATAATAATAGCAACGATTCTTCCTCATCCAACAAGCCTGATAACTTTTCTTTTTGTCTTAGTTGGAACACCAATGGGTGGAATCACGAAAAGAGAGATAGTATTAGCTATTTCACAGCTATTTTCAAACCATTATTTTTATGTTTCCAAGAAACTGGTAATGGTTCTGGTTCGAATACAGATTATCCTTGTCGTGTTACTTTGCGAAACTATAGACACTTTTTCAAGAAAGCTGACGAATCAGTTCCGGGAATGAGAGGTTTATATTTAGGTTTTCACAATTCATGTCAAGCCTCACTTGAAAACTTCTCTGGAAAGTATATTATTTCTATTTATACTTTTAGTCTTTGGAATAGATTCAAATGCTCGATTGGAAATGTTTATATGCCTCATAGTCATCACAACATCTATGTTGATCATGCAAAGTTAGAAGTTCGCTTGTGGTTACAAACTCATTCATCCCATCCATCGATTCTTGTTGGTGATTTTAATATGTCTAAAGTAAAATTATCCAACTGGTTATCAACTAATGGATTAGGAGATTGGGAAATTCTTCCGCTTAGAGGGTCGACTATCTCTTGGACTCGAGGTGATCAATCTTCCGACATTGACCATGCTCTTATCAATTCGAAGATGAAAGATCTTATTCACTCAGGATCATTTATAAATAATTTTTATCCTGTATCAGACCATAAGCCACTTCTTATTAATGGTAAAATTATTCCTATGGAAGATTTTTCTAATGACTTTAATGTTCCTAAGAAAATTCTGAAATGGAATAGATTAAAATGTATTGAAGAAAAGGAATCTATTCTCAGTCATAATAAATTCCAAATACTTTCAGCAAAATTCAACGATCCTAATGTTTCTACAGATGAACTTTCCAAAGAGTTTACTTCAACTGCTTTTTCAATTGCAGACGAGCTCAGTATTACCTCAGCAAATAATGTTATAAAGTCTTCATTTCATATTTCACAACAAATTTTTAATCTTCAAAAAATCAAAATGAAGTTGTATAAGAGATTTAAAAAAGAAAGAATTTATGATATAGATGAATTTATTAAAAGAATTAAAATCTACCGTAAGCTCATTGATTACATCCACAAAAGATGTAATGAATTTAGGAAACAAGAATATCTTCATTGGATTAAAACAGGATGTGAGTATATGAAGAGTCATAATCCTAAGAAGGCCTGGAAATGGATCAAGAAAACTGCAAAAATAGGAAAAGATTCTTTCTTTATTGCTCAACCAATTAAAAATAAAAATGGAGAATTAGTTGTTGCTACGGAAGAACAACTAGATGTGTGGCATGATCATTTCGAAAATCTTGCATCAGATCCAAGTGGTGTAAGTCTTGATTTGGAGCATTGGTATGAAGAACCAATGAATAAACGTTTTTCACTTCCTATGCTTGATGAGTGGGATATCAACCAAGATATTAGTATTGATGAAGTCAAGTCAGCTATCCTCTCTACTCCAAATTATAAAGCATCAGGTCCGGATGGTATTCCAATTGAATTTTACAAAGCATTAATTCCATCAAGTAATGATTCTAATAATGCTACAGATAATAATTCTTCTGGTAATACTACTTCAGATAATGATGCTCATGGTTTAAATTTTATTCTTAAATTATTTAACCGTATTTGGGATGGAGATTTCCCCAACTCATGGAATGAATCCAGTATTGTTTCTATTCCTAAGAAGGGAGATTTGACAGATTGTGATAACTATCGAGGTATATCACTTATCAATAATGGTATTAAGTTGATTTCCAAAATTGTCACCACTAGAATCTCAGAATATGGTCTAAAGAATAATTTCATTAGACCTGAACAATTTGGTTTTCGAAAAAAGGAAGAAAGTATCAGTCTTTTCATTTCAATCCAAGAAATATGCCGTAGACGTCAATTAGATAATAAAGAGACATATTTGGCCTTTTTAGATCTCAGGAAAGCATACGATTCAGTCCCAATCGGTAATATTCTCCATAAATTAGATTGTTTAGGAATCCGAGGTAAGAGTTTACAATTTATCAAAAATTTATATTTAACATCTAAGGCTAATGTCAAATTAGATGGACAATTCTCGAAATCTTTTGATGTGAAGAAAGGAGTCCGTCAAGGATGCCCTCTTTCTCCTATTCTCTTTAATCTCTTTATTAATGATATATTTAGAGAGTGCGAAGATCTAGGAGTCAGTTTAGGTGACACTCGATGCTGTGGTGGACTTTTTGCAGATGATATAGTTATTTGTGCTCCAACAAGAGGATGCTTAAAAAAGATGCTTAGAAGAGTTAATGAATGGGCACTGTATAATGAAATGGAATTTGGTATCCAGAAATGTTCAACGATGGTGATTCGTCCTGAATCAATAGAAAATCAGAACAAGAGAGATCCAACATTTTACTTAGCAGGACAACCCATTCCAACTACTGATTGCTATACTTATCTTGGTGTTCCATTTGATAAGAATCTGTCCCTTAAACCAGTAATTAAAGCTCTTAATAACAAGGTTTTGAAAGGACTTTTCTCAGTCAGTAAATTCTTAAGAAATCCTAATATTCCTATTCCTTTCAAAAAACTAGTACTTAACTCACAAGTGATTAGCAGAGTTTCATACTTTGCACCATTACTTGGATCCAACAAAGCTAGGTCTAGGATTGCTCAGAAGCATGTTAACAAAGGAATACGATGGGTTGCCGGAGTTCATAAAGCTGTATCGTTTATATCTTTATACTCTATCTCAAAAGATTTGAATATTCCTCCATTGTCAGCCAAATGTGCGTTAGCTCAGGTTAGATGTTTTAACAAATGGAAAAACTCAAATTGTATTATCTCACACCTTGTCAATTACATTCCTAAATTTAGAAAATACACGTGGTGCAAATCAAGTAGGACACTTGATAAAAAATTAAAGAAACATGGAGATGTTAAAGCAGTTAAAAACTTTTATTGGAAAGATCTCAAAGGGAATTCAATCAAAGCGCAATATTATGATGATAATAAATTTATTGAAACTAAAGATTTTATTAAATTATGTTATGAGTACCCAGAGTTTGCCTATGGCTTCTACTGGCTATTGAAAGCAAGAAGCGGATACAAGTTGGATGCTAGAGTTGCCAAAGCTGCCAAATTTGTTGATCCAGTTTGTCCTAACTACTGTCCATGTTGCAAGTGTGGAGATCAAAGTATTAAACATTGGTTATTAGATTGTCCAACATTTAGAGATATCCGTATTAAACATTATGATTCCATAGTCCAGCTATTAAATTTTTTCAGTCAACGTAATTCCAATAGTCCTATCAATAATAATGAAATTGATAATATCAGTAGAGATAGTAATAACATTAATAGTAATAGTAACAATAGTAGTAATAACAATAGTAATAGTAACAATAGTAATAGTAACAATAGTAATAATAACAATAATAGAAATAATAATATTAGTAATGATAGCAATAGTGAAGATAATAATTCTAATTTAGATAGTAATTTAGTTAATGATAGTAATAGTTCTAATAATCCGGTGAATATTAATGTGTATGATTATTCTAGTGTGTGCAGTAAAATATTTAAATTCCTTCTTGGGGGAAGAAGTTTTAACAATATTAATTACAATTCAAGGGAATGGAAAGAACTTTGTAAGCGTCAGATTCAATCTGGTACTAATGAAGGAACACCATTCTTGACGGTAACCGCGGAACTTCTAACCAAAATCATGCCTTTTGCTATTGGCCAGCAATGGACAATGTTCAAAAGGTTTGAAGCAACATCCAAGAGCGTCAATGCTGAAGAAACAGTAAGACAGGCCAGGAGGGCCAGCGCAACCAATGGAGATCATAATTTTGTTCCATGAAAAAATTTTGATCTTTGGCTCGGTGTCCCATTGGAAGTCAAATACAATTATTATACTTTAGTATGATAGTGGCTTTCTTACTTTAATTAAAATTACTAGAATACATTATACCCAATTTTTTATTCATTTGTGTTTATTTAAACATATTTTTTTTTATTTTTATTTTAATTTTAATTTTTTTATTACATGTATTATAATTTTAATTAAATTAATAATAAAGTTTAAAATATTTGATGCCGTTAAAAAAAAAAAAAAAAAAAAAAAAAAAAAAAAAAAAAGTACTTAACTCTCAAGTGATTAGCAGAGTTTCATACTTTGCACCATTACTTGGATCCAACAAAGCTAGGTCTAGGATTGCTCAGAAGCATGTTAACAAAGGAATACGATGGGTTGCCGGAGTTCATAAAGCCGTATCGTTTATATCTTTATACTCTATCTCAAAAGATTTGAATATTCCTCCATTGTCAGCCAAATGTGCGTTAGCTCAGGTTAGATGTTTTAACAAATGGAAAAACTCAAATTGTATTATCTCACACCTTGTCAATTACATTCCTAAATTTAGAAAATACACGTGGTGCAAATCAAGTAGGACACTTGAAAAAAAACTAAAGAAGCATGGAGATGTTAAAGCAGTTAAAAACTTTTATTGGAAAGATCTCAAAGGGAATTCAATCAAAGCGCAATATTATGATGATAATAAATTTATTGAAACTAAAGATTTTATTAAATTATGTTATGAGTACCCAGAGTTTGCCTATGGCTTCTACTGGCTATTGAAAGCAAGAAGCGGATATAAGTTGGATGCTAGAGTTGCCAAAGCTGCTAAATTTGTTGATCCAGTTTGTCCTAACTACTGTCCATGTTGCAAGTGTGGAGATCAAAGTATTAAACATTGGTTATTAGATTGTCCAACATTTAGAGATATCCGTATTAAACATTATGATTCCATAGTCCAGCTATTAAATTTTTTCAGTCAACGTAATTCCAATAGTCCTATCAATAATAATGAAATTGATAATGTCAGTAGAGATAGCAATAACAGTAATAGTAATAGTAACAATAATAATAATAACAATAGTAATAATAACAATAGTAATAATAACAATAGTAGTAATAGAAATAATAATATTAATAATGATAGCAATAGTGAAGATAATAATTCTAATTTAGATAGTAATTTAGTTAATGATAGTAATAGTTCTAATAATCCGGTGAATATTAATGTGTATGATTATTCTAGTGTGTGCAGTAAAATATTTAAATTCCTTCTTGGGGGAAGAAGTTTTAACAATATTAATTACAATTCAAGGGAATGGAAAGAACTTTGTAAGCGTCAGATTCAATCTGGTACTAATGAAGGAACACCATTCTTGACGGTAACCGCGGAACTTCTAACCAAAATCATGCCTTTTGCTATTGGCCAGCAATGGTCAATGTTCAAAAGGTTTGAAGCAACATCCAAGAGCGTCAATGCTGAAGAAACAGTAAGACAGGCCAGGAGGGCCAGCGCAACCAATGGAGATCATAATTTTGTTCCATGACAAAATTTTGATCTTTGGCTCGGTGTCCCATTGGAAGTCAAATACAATTATTATACTTTAGTATGATAGTGGCTTTCTTACTTTAATTAAAATTACTAGAATACATTATACCCAATTTTTATTCATTTGTGTTTATTTAAACATATTTTTTTTATTTTTATTTATTTTTAATTTTTTATTACATGTATTATAATTTTAATTAAATTAATAATAAAGTTTAAAATATTTGATGCCGTTAAAAAAAAAAAAAAAAAAAAAAAAAAAAAAAAAAAAAAATCTTGGTTTATTTCATTTTACAAAAGTACAAAAGCACGAAAAAAAAAAAATGTAAATAATACCTATTTAAAATATTCTTAACTCCTTGATATTTGCCTCGGTGTTTTATTTTTAATTTTATTTTTTATAAGCTTTATTATTATTTTAATTAAATTAACAATAAAGTTTAAAAAAAAAAAAAAAAAAAAAAATCCTACCGAGTCAAATCACACCTATATTAATGTGTATGATTATTCTAGTGTGTGCAGTAAAATATTTAAATTCCTTCTTGGGGGAAGAAGTTTTAATAATATTAATTACAATTCAAGGGAATGGAAAGAACTTTGTAAGCGTCAGATTCAATCTGGTACTAACGAAGGAATACCATTCTTGACGGTAACCGCGGAACTTCTAACCAAAATCATGCCTTTTGCTATTGGCCAGCAATGGTCAATGTTCAAAAGGTTTGAAGCAACATCCAAGAGCGTCAATGCTGAAGAAACAGTAAGACAGGCCAGGAGGGCCAGCGCAACCAATGGAGATCATAATTTTGTTCCATGACAAAATTTTGATCTTTGGCTCGGTGTCCCATTGGAAGTCAAATACAATTATTATACTTTAGTATGATAGTGGCTTTCTTACTTTAATTAAAATTACTAGAATACATTATACCCAATTTTTATTCATTTGTGTTTATTTAAACATATTTTTTTTATTTTTATTTTATTTTAATTTTTATATTACATGTATTATAATTTTAATTAAATTAATAATAAAGTTTAAAATATTTGATGCCGTTAAAAAAAAAAAAAAAAAAAAAAAAAAAAAAAAAAAAAGAGTAGAAAGAATTAAATCCAAGTATTGCGCAATGGATGCTTGGTTAGTCTTTAAGGGAAAATTATTAGGACTAAGCTCATGGTACTGAGCGATTAAAAAACATTTTATTCATCGAATTTAAGTATTTGATGAATAAGTTGAATGTTTGATATTCAGGTAAGTTTGTATAGTATTTAATTAGAAGAGTAATACATTTTGTTGCTGTATTTTTTCTTTTATTCATGTATTCATGTAGTACTACTCTTCTCTTGTAAGAATCCAATGTAGTCAACTTTAGCATTTGCATTGTATTTTTATATTCATGTAGCTATTGTTGTATTGTTCTTGTAAGAGACTGATTCACTCTACATCATGTAAAAATACTATTCACAAGCTTTCTGGTGTCGACATTCTTGATTCAAATTTTTTACCAATTTAAATATTTAATGAAAAGTAAAGTCAAACAAGTTTAGTGTCAAAAGCGAATCGAATTTACTAACAACAAACCAAAACTAGAATTTTTAAAGAAAATTTACAACTAGAATTCAAAAAAAAAAAGAAACTTTAAACAAAGCATCGTAACAATTTTTGTACTATCCAGTACTTTTAAGAAGAGAGAGAGAGACAAATTTTTTTCCATATACGTTATATTTATAATTTTTATTAGTATTTATTTTATATTCAATATTTTTTAATTAGAATTAATTATCATGTCAGTCCTTTATATTAAAGATAAGAATTATATCAGACGTGGTACCCGGTCTTATGGTATCCCCTTAGATGATATTCGCTCCTTCTTTATCCGTGGTATTCGATCATGGTCAGTAAATATGCTATGGGAAAAACTCGAGGTTATTCTAGAAGATAAATTTAATTCAATTATTAGTGTTAAATATTTTCAGACTTTCAATGATCACTTTTTCTTAGTCAAGGTTCATGGTTCATCAAAAGATTGTATTAAAATCTTACACATGTTAAAGAAGAAACTTTCAGTTACCTCAATTTCCTTTTCAGCTCGTAGTAGAAGGAATCACAAATACACTTTTTCCACTCTCAAACGTAAAATTTTAGTTTCTAATAAACATCAACATTCTATTCAACAATCATTTCAACAATCAGTTCAACAATCTCATCAACAATCCGATCTTCAACAAGATCTTCAACAAGATCTTCAACAAGTTTCCCATCATGAAAATATTCCAGATCTACAACAAACACAATTTCAATCTCAACATTCAACAATTAATTCTAATAGTTCTATCAACTCTGATAAAAGTTCAATAGTTGATAGTTCTTCAGTTTCACAGCCATCTAGTAATAGTTCTACTTATTCCTCTGATGCATCATCCATTAATAACGATGACTTTAATAATAATAATAATAGCAACGATTCTTCCTCATCCAACAAGCCTGATAACTTTTCTTTTTGTCTTAGTTGGAACACCAATGGGTGGAATCACGAAAAGAGAGATAGTATTAGCTATTTCACAGCTATTTTCAAACCATTATTTTTATGTTTCCAAGAAACTGGTAATGGTTCTGGTTCGAATACAGATTATCCTTGTCGTGTTACTTTGCGAAACTATAGACACTTTTTCAAGAAAGCTGACGAATCAGTTCCTGGAATGAGAGGTTTATATTTAGGTTTTCACAATTCGTGTCAAGCCTCACTTGAAAACTTCTCTGGAAAGTATATTATTTCTATTTATACTTTTAGTCTCTGGAATAGATTTAAATGCTCGATTGGAAATGTTTATATGCCTCATAGTCATCACAACATCTATGTTGATCATGCAAAGTTAGAAGTTCGCTTGTGGTTACAAACTCATTCATCCCATCCATCGATTCTTGTTGGTGATTTTAATATGTCTAAAGTAAAATTATCCAACTGGTTATCAACTAATGGATTAGGAGATCGGGAAATTCTTCCGCTTAGAGGGTCTACTATCTCTTGGACTCGAGGTGATCAATCTTCCGACATTGACCATGCTCTTATCAATTCGAAGATGAAAGATCTTATTCACTCAGGATCATTTATAAATAATTTTTATCCAGTATCAGACCATAAGCCACTTCTTATTAATGGTAAAATTATTCCTATGGAAGATTTTTCTAATGACTTTAATGTTCCTAAGAAAATTCTGAAATGGAATAGATTAAAATGTATTGAGGAAAAGGAATCTATTCTCAGTCATAATAAATTCCAAATACTTTCAGCAAAATTCAACGATCCTAATGTTTCTACAGATGAACTTTCCAAAGAGTTTACTTCAACTGCTTTTTCAATTGCAGACGAGCTCAGTATTACTTCAGCAAATAATGTTATAAAGTCTTCATTTCATATTTCACAACAAATTTTTAATCTTCAAAAAATCAAAATGAAGTTGTATAAGAGATTTAAAAAAGAAAGAATTTATGATATAGATGAATTTATTAAAAGAATTAAAATCTACCGTAAACTCATTGATTACATCCACAAAAGATGTAATGAATTTAGGAAGCAAGAATATCTTCATTGGATTAAAACAGGATGTGAGTATATGAAGAGTCATAATCCTAAGAAGGCCTGGAAATGGATCAAGAAAACTGCAAAAATTGGAAAAGATTCTTTCTTTATTGCTCAACCAATTAAAAATAAAAATGGAGAATTAGTTGTTGCTACGGAAGAACAACTAGAAGTGTGGCATGATCATTTCGAAAAGCTTGCATCAGATCCAAGTGGTGTAAGTCTTGATTTGGAGCATTGGTATGAAGAACCAACGAATAAACGTTTTTCACTTCCTATGCTTGATGAGTGGGATATCAACCAAGATATTAGTATTGATGAAGTCAAGTCAGCTATCCTCTCTACTCCAAATTATAAAGCATCAGGTCCGGATGGTATTCCAATTGAATTTTACAAAGCATTAGTTCCATCAAGTAATGATTCTAATAATGCTACAGATAATAATTCTTCTGGTAATACTACTTCAGATAATGATGCTCATGGTTTAAATTTTATTCTTAAATTATTCAACCGTATTTGGGATGGAGATTTCCCCAACTCATGGAATGAATCCAGTATTGTTTCTATTCCTAAGAAGGGAGATTTGACAGATTGTGATAACTATCGAGGTATATCACTTATCAATAATGGTATTAAGTTGATTTCCAAAATTGTCACCACTAGAATCTCAGAATATGGTCTAAAGAATAATTTCATTAGACCTGAACAATTTGGTTTTCGAAAAAAGGAAGAAAGTATTAGTCTTTTCATTTCAATCCAAGAAATATGCCGTAGACGTCAATTAGATAATAAAGAGACATATTTGGCCTTTTTAGATCTCAGGAAAGCATACGATTCAGTCCCAATCGGTAATATTCTCCATAAATTAGATTGTTTAGGAATCCGAGGTAAGAGTCTACAATTTATCAAAAATTTATATTTAACATCTAAGGCTAATGTCAAATTAGATGGACAATTCTCGAAATCTTTTGATGTGAAGAAAGGAGTCCGTCAAGGATGCCCTCTTTCTCCTATTCTCTTTAATCTCTTTATTAATGATATTTTTAAAGAGTGCGAAGATCTCGGAGTCAGTTTAGGTGGCACTTGATGCTGTGGTGGACTTTTTGCAGATGATATAGTTATTTGTGCTCCATCAAGAGGATGCTTAAAAAAAAGATGCTAAAAAGAGTTAATGAATAGACTTTGTATAATGAAATGGAATTTAGTATCCAGAAATGTTCAACGATGGTGGTTCGTCCTGAATTATTAGAAAATCAGAGCAAGAAAGATCCAACATTTTACTTAGCAGGAAAACTAGGGTTATTAAAGCTCTTAATAACAAGGTTTTGAAAGGACTTTTCTCTGTCAGCAAATTCTTAAGAAATCCTAATATTCCTATTCCTTTCAAAAAGCTAGTACTTAACTCACAAGTGATTCAGTTTGCCCTAACTACTGTCCATGTTTCAAGAGTGAAGATCAAAGTATTAAATATTGGTTATTAGATTGTCCATATTAAACATTACAATTAAATTATATAATCCAACTATTAAATTTTTTCAGTCAACGTAATTCCAACAATCCCATCAATAATAATGAAAATATTTACATTAGTAAATTTAGCAATAATAATAATAGTAGTAGTAGTAGTAGTAGTAGTAATAGTAACTTTAGTATTAATAATAATAATTTTAATAATATTAATAATAATAGTAGTAATAGCAATAGTGAAGATAATAATTTTAATTTAGATAGTTATTTAGTTAATAATAGTAATAGTTCTAATAATCTGGTGAATATTAATGTATATGATTATTCTAGTGTGTGCAATAAAAAATTTAAATTATTCCTTGAAGAGATGAAGTTTTAATAATATCAATTACAATTTAAGGGAATGGAAAGAACTTTGCAAGTGTTAGATTCAATCGGGTACTGTAGAAGGAATACCATTCTTGACGGTAACATCGGAGCTTTTAACCAAAATTATGCCTTTTATTATTGGCCAGCAATGGTAAATGTTCAAAAGATTTGAAACAACAGCCAAGAACCTCAATGGTGAAGAAATAGTAAGACAGGCCAGGAGGGCCAGCGCAACTAATGGATACCATAATTTTGTCCCATAACAAAATTTTGAGTTATGAAAAAATATTTAAAACCTATAAATTTAAAAAATTTTCATTTTATGCATCATAATATTTTTTAAATATATTTTTATCTAATTTTATTAATAATTGCTTATTTCTATTTCTATACAAGTATTATTATTAAATAATATATATAATACAAAAAAAGAAAAATACAATTTATATATAATGCTCTAAAAAAAAAAATAAAACAAAATTACTAACACTATTTTTATAATATATAACAATTATTATATTTTAATTATATTATTGAGAAACTATAAAGATTATTTATTTAAATAAGCAATAGCATAATATATAAAAGATATATATATATATAAATAATTAGTTTTTTCTATTATTAATTTAAATAATAAATCAATAATTTTATTATTTTATATTTTTTTCTTTTTTTTTTTTTTTTTTTATAGAAATTTACCAACGACTAAAGCTTGACTTGCATAATATCTAACATCATTATCAGGATCTTCATTTAAGATTTTTAAAGTTGGTTTTAAAATATCATTTTTCATAGTAATTAATTCAGGAGTGGTCATTAATGGAGCTAAAATTTCAAAGCATTTTGCAACATTAAAACGAATATTTGGAATTGGATCGGAAGCTAATGAATTGATTGTAGTAATGATAACACCCTTTATTAAATCTGGGGATACATTAAAAGCAAATTTCTATTAATAATTAATATTAAAATATAGTGGTGTATAAAATAAATGGTTTAATATTTTAAATTTTTAAATTATATATATATTATATTTTTTTTTTTTTTTACATAATAATAAATATAGTATATATATTCTCTCTTACAGTTAAAGCAAAAATCATAGTTAAGCGATAAAGATAATTCGAATTTTTTGAATAGGTTAATAATTGAGGGAAAATTGTGGTTTTTGACCAGTCAGAACCAAAAATTTTTGTAAGTTCACAAAGATTATTAATAGCAGCTTCACGAACGGAATAAATACTATCATTAAGCCATGACATACATAAATTACATAATTTTTTATTGAAAAAGTCAACACCCTTTTCAAGTTTAAATGAAAAAAAAAATTAGGGGAAAAACCAATTAGTTAATGAATTAATATTTAAAAAAAAAAAAAAAAAAAAAAAAAAAAAAAAAAAAAGATTTAAAATAATATAAATAATATATATGCTTATGTTTATATTATATGTTAATAATAATTACAAGTTGTTTAGCAATAGTTGGAATTACTTCAATAATAGCCATTCTTACTCTCCATTGCTTATCTTCAGATAAGCTAACAATTGCTGGTAAAATAGATTGAGAAAGAAGTTCAACACCAATAACTTAATCAATAGAAACATTATATATAATAGAAATTTATATTATATATCATATCATATTATATATTATATTATATATATATATAATAGATATTATAGATATTATGTTAATAATTGAACTATCTCATTTTGATTTATTTTATTTAAAAAATTATTTTATAGCTCACCTTTATTGATTTGTTCAACATTAGAAATAATATTTAATCTAACTTCTGGAACTTCATCCTTTAATAATTGTAAAAATATTGGCAATAAAAGTTCAACCGTCCTTATAAGAAAAAAAGATATAATGTATTTATTGTTAGTTATATATAAAAATATATAAAAAAATATATATATATATAAAAATAGGATAGTCTTACTTTTCTTTTCCAATAAATGAGCAAATAAATGTTGATTTTTCTGCTAATGAAGAACGAACATGTTGTGAAGGATCTTGAACTAAATCTTTTAGAACTGGAATATGATCATTAATAATTGTATCTGCGCTAATAAGTTTAAAGTAATCTAATTTTTTTATTATCATTTTATAGTATATGTATTATATTAATAATAAAGAATAAATAAATAAAAGTAATAATACAATAAAATAATAAAAAAATATAAAGCATATAAAATATAGGATATATGTATTATTATTAAATAAATAAATAGCATATATATATTATTATAAATAGAATACCTGGAATTTGACCGATAGCTGCTGCTCTAACTTCTGCTTCTGAATATCTTAATAAATTATTATATTCAGATTCAATAATATCTTTTATTACATTTAAATTAAAAGCTTTACATATCTAGTATAAATATATATTTAGTAAAACAAAATAAAAAAAGATTAAATTAATGTTATAACATTTAACAACTTTTGTTTTTATATATAAATTTTCAACTTACTTTTGTATAATTATCAGCAACCATATAACGAACTCTCCATGATCTATCATTACATAAACATTTAAATGTTTCTAATAAACTAGTTTTATATTCATCTTTCTCAAGAGTTTCCGCAATTGATACCATTACTTCAATAGTTAAGAGACGAACAGAATCCTGATTAGTAGTAATAAAATAATTGTTGTTGTTATAGAATTAATAATAATATTAATAATAAAAAAATGATTGTAGTGTTTTATTAAAATATTAAATAAAAATATTTATTAGAAAAATAAAGATATATGAAAAAAAAAAAAAAATGAAAACTCTAATAATATTTTTTATTAAAAATGAAATAAAATGTTAATTTAATGAAATCCTACTTGTTCATCTTGAGTTAAATTACTGAATATTGGAATAACATCACTCTGGATATATTCTTTTTGTATAACTCTAGCGAATTTCTAGATAAAACACATATTTTGATAAATTATTTATATATATATATATATAAATTGTAAATATTTTATTTAAAAAGTATAATAAAGAATGGTTGATTATTAAATTATATTCAAAATATATATATTAGAGATGAATAAATCTTCATATCTACAGAAAGGTGAGTAGTAGCAGCTCTTCTAACCATTGGTGTATCATCACTACATAATTGACGGTATAATCTTTATTTCATTAATATAAATTCAATTCATTGTAATATTTTAATATGATATGAAATAAAATAAATTTATAATATTTTAATATTTTAATTTTTATTTAAAATATTAACAAAAATTAATAAATTTATTTTATATTACATACTTTCTTAACTCTTCTTGAATTCCTGGAGTACATCTTGGATATACTGATGTAAATAACCCACAAGCACTAGTTCTACTTGTAAACCAATCACCGGCAGTTAATCTTCCAATTAATCCATAATAATGTTCTTCAATTTGTTTGTCTGATAAAACTTTGACAATTTTATTCAACGATTCAACAGCCTAAAGTGTTTTTTTGTTTTTTGTTTTTGTTTTTTTAATAAAAATTATTTAGTGTTAATACTCAATTAATGATATATATATATATCCAAAGATTAATTAATCAATAAAATGTAACTACTTAAATAATAACCTTGTCTCTAACAACCGTTTCTTCAATGGCTGCAAGATTTTCTAAAGGCCCTAAAAGATAATGAGCATATGGTGCACCCCCAACATAAGGAATAAAATTACCTAATTCTTCTGATAAAGCAAGTAGCACTTCATCTTCATCATCAATTGATTCTTTTAATAACACAAAAATTTATTATAAGTAATTATACATAAATATTTAATTTAATAAGTTTTTTTAATTACAATTATTATTATTCAATTATTACTAATATTATAACTTAAATAAGTATTAATATTTATAATAATAAAAAAAAAAGACTATTTTATGTTGTATATACCATCTAAAAATGGAATTAACTCTTCTCTTGTTCTTTCAGCTCCTAGTGCAAGAGCAATAGTAGAAAGTCTTTTTATTGCATTTAATCTTAAAGAAATGTCATCATTTTTTAATTCATCAATTAACACAGCAATTGGATACAAAGCTTCATTTCCTTCATCAACGTTCATTATGTTAAAGTCGTTATATACTGAAATGAAGAAGGGATATGTTTATAAAGGTGATTAATAATATTATTAATAATAATTAGCATTTATACTCAAATATTTATTTATTTTATTTTAATATTTGGGATATTATGATAATTATAAATATATTTTAATTTTAGTGCATAAAGTCAAAAACTATGAAATATTTGTATTGTATATAAATTCAAGATTTTTTCATTTAAATATAATAATATAATTATGAAATATATATATATATTCTCGAAGGTGTACTTTTATGAAAAAACTTTGATAATATTTATTTTTTAATAAAGAAATCTACATTTATTATATATTGACTTTATTATTTAATTTCTTTATTATATTATTTTATTCATTTACTTTAATAAAGTTTCTTGAATATTATATGGTAATAATGTAAAAAATAAAATGAAGAATTATATTAATTACAGGACTATAGTAATAATGTAAAAATAAAATGAATAAAGTACTTTAATAAATATATTATATATTTTTTCCAAATCTAATGATGAAAAAAGGATTATCAACCTTTTCTTAATGTTTTTTATATTCTTTTCTTTTCTTTTTCTTAATTTTAGTTATAAAAAAAAAGTTTTAAAAATTTATTTTTATAATAAAAGTTATTTATATATATATGTAACATTTATAGATTTTAGTTTTAAATATATTTTTAATAATAAAGTTCATAATAAAAAAAAAAACATTATAAATAATTTGAATTATTAAATATAATGAAAAAAAAAAATTATAAAATGAAATTGTATTTCTTTTTTCTTTGAGAAAGTTTTGATTTTAATAAAAATAATAATGCCTTAACAAAAAATTGTATTAACATTTTGTGAAAATAAAATACATTCCAAAATAATATTTTATGTATTTTTTATGTATTTGTATTTTATAAAATTATAAATTAATATTGTACTACATTTTTATTCTTTGGTTATTTTTTAATAAAAAGATTTTAAGAAAGTTACAATATTTATATTATAAAATAAATATAAATAAATAAAAGATTATAAAAACCCAAATAGTTTTATAAATAAATTTAAGTGTAAACTAAATTTATCTGACAGATTAAGAGTCTCAATTGCTCTTATATTTAAGTAAGTTTTTTTTTTTAATATGTCAAAAAGAAAATCTAACGGAGATACTGGATCAATCCCTATATTCGATCCTACCGTTATGCTAGGAAAGGTCACTTATGAATTGAACAATAAAAATTTCATAACGTGGCAAATGTTTATGAGGAATATTTTAAATTATTATGGTCTTGAAGATTGGGTTGATGAAAACAAAACCCCAAAGATCAAAAGTGACGAAGGAATGGATATCGACGGAGAAGAATATCTAAAGGCACCTTTTGAAATCAATACCTACTATGATAAGAACGTAACCGAAGATGACTTAAAAACAGATAGGAATATCCAATTTTTAATTAGGTATACTTTAGGCCCAAACTGCCAACAAGATATCCAAGATAGGTCTTTAACAAGCTACGAAATGTGGAAACTATTAGAAGACATTTATTTAGGGGATAAAATAGAAAGAAAGAATAGGCTTATTAAGGAAACAAACTCCTTAAAATACGACCCGAAAGAAAGTTTCTCAAGATTTGTAAATAAGTTAAATTCCAACTTTAATAAGTTAGAACAACTAAATGTGAAAATAGATGATGAAGAAAAAATTGGTTTACTGTATCAAGCCTTACCAGAAAAATATAGGAAAGTCACAGTCCTTAAGCATGAAGACTGGGAAGAATGCAAAAAGGACACAGCAAGAATGATAGATAAGATGAACAAATTTGATCCGAAAGAGAAATCTGAAACCTTCGGAATTAGACATATCTTTAGTGTTGAAGGTAGTTACAAAGGTGATAAAAGAAAGGAAAGTACTAAATACTACCGCAACAAACAAAGTAATAATCATAATAAAAATACAAATAAAGGAAAAGAAAAGTCCAATGAAGAAAGAAATTGGAATAACAAAAATAAACAAAACATTACATGTTATTTTTGTCATCAAAAAGGACATACTGTAAAACAATGTCGTATTCAAAAAGAACTTTCAGAAGAAGTTACAAGAAGGCTAAGAAAAGAGAAAAATAAAGGCAAGGAAGCATTTTTAGCAACAGGTGAAATAGTAAATAAACAAACCACTGAAGACTTTGAACCAGAAGTTGGATATCAAGATTTGTTTACAGTTGATTACAATACATTATTTGACAATAACAATGATGAATGTAATAATAAATCATGCAATTACGTATCTTGTGAAAATGTACCTACAAGTTTTACTACATGGACTTTAGATTCTGGTGCTTCTAATCATATTACCAAAGATATAGGAATTCTCAAAAATGTTTTTGAACATGTAGAACCAATCAATTATGCAAATGGAGCGACTACAAAGTCAACACATATGGGTGAAGTAAATGGATCTATTAATGAAGAACCAATAAAATTAGAAGATGTAATGTACATCCCAGATGTAAAACGAAATTTAATTTCTGTTGCCAAGTTAGTTAAAAGTGGCTACCAAATAATCTTTGATGAGAAGAACAATAATGTATTTGCATATATAAAAGATAAGAAAACAGATAATGTATACGAAGTTAAAGCAAATGAATATGATGTATTCAATTTGTACATCAAAGAAGGTAATGTAGTTAATAATTACTCAATGTGCGATAATGTACGAAACAATGGTGAATACTGGCATAGAAGAATAGGGCATCTGAATTTCAACAATAATGATGAAAAGAACAATATTCACAATTGTACAATATGCATGAGAAGCAAAATGAAAGAAATCCCTCATAAAAGGTCAGATAGTAGAGCATCAAGTGTTTTGGAACTAGTACACATCGATTTGGTAGGTCCAATCACACCATCAATTCATGACAACGTATATTTTTTAAGTATCTTAGATGATTACAGTCGATATGGATGGGTAATATTTGTCAAGAATAAAAGTGATGTTTTCAAAGAATTTGGAAATTGGCTGAATAAAACTACTAATGAATTATCATCCAAAGTAAAATATCTTAGAAGCGATAATGGAACTGAATTCACTTCTAATAACTTCAAGGAGTTATGTAACGAATATGGAATAACTCAACAATTCACCGTCCCTGGAAATCCGGAGCAGAATGGAAGAGCAGAAAGATTCAATGGAAAGTTAATAAAAACTGCTACTGCAATGTTAATGGACGCAAGGTTATGTCGTCGCTTTTGGGAAGATGCTGTGAAAACAGCGAACTATGTTCATAATCGAGTTCCGCACAGTGGAATTAATGGTGAAATACCATTTGAATTAATGTACAACAGAAAAGTTGATTATAAAAATTTAAGAGTATTTGGATGTAAAGTGTATTATTTAGATGACAGTAACATTCCAAAATTTCAAGACAAAACTAAGGAGGGAATCTTTATCGGATATGATGAATCTTCAGTAGGATACAGAATATTCGACATAAAATCAAGGAAAATTAAAGTGAAAAGAGTCGTAGGTTTTTTAGAAGAAGAACCTGGTGACTACAATTATAATTTAGAAAAAGAAAATAATAATGAAACATATAGTCAAGATACAGAAACTTTTCAAGTAAGGAACTTTAATTATATGTATGATAAAGAAAATGAAAACAATAACAATAAAGACAAAAAAGAAAAGGACATTTCAAATGAAAATGATAAATTAATGAATGAAAACCTAGAAACACTCAATGATAAAACTAGTAATAAAGAAGACTTAAAAGAAGTAAATTATGAAGAAAAATTTAGAAATATAGAAGAAAAGCTGGATAAGCTCACGTCACTATTAAATAAAGAAAAAAATAATAGTTCTGAAAGTTTTATGCAAGTCTGCGAGGACACTAATGATAGTAATATGAGTATAGAAGACTCAGAAGAAGAAGACTTAAATCTCTTAGACTATATTAAACTAAAAGAAAAGAAAAAAGAACGTTTGAACAAAAATAATTACCAGAAAATTGAAGAAATGGAAGAAAATAAAGAAATTAAAATAAGTACTTCAATGGAATCTGTAAGTGAAACCAATAAAGAAAAAGAAAACAATAATGACATTTCAGGAAGTAACGACGGCAATATAAATAACTTTACCTTGGAAGAAAATAATTTAAAATATAATAATTTAAAATATAATAGTGCTGACGAAACTGAAATTTGTGAAATTAAAGAAGTGAATATAAAGAGAAATGACGACAAGAAAAATAAAAATATAAACAGTAAAGACAATTCAAATATATCAAAGGATAATAAAAGGAATAATAAATACCTGAATGCAAAAGGAAATGTTTATTTTATAGAAGAAAATTCAGACATTGTAAATAAAAATGAATTAATTGAAGAAGTATTAAAAACACCATCAGAAATGGAGATAAATGATTTAACTGGAGAAATTGACAATAATGATTTTTTAAATATCCTGAGTCCTGACATTGATTTAGGAACAAGAAAGAAAATTGATTTTGAAAATATTGAGAGTGTCAAAAATAATATAAATAAAAATAATAGAAAAGAAATAGAAAATAATTATTCAAATGTAAAAGTAAATTATAAGAATGAAGAATATTATAAGAAAAATTACATACCTATTAATGAGAATGAAATAAGAAGAAATTTGAATAAAGAAAATATCAATATTCCTGAAGAAAAGTCCAAATTTAAAAATATTTCTGATGAAAAAGAAAGTAATTTAAATAATCAAAATAAAAAGGAATATAATTTGAGAAATTTAAAAAATAAAAATGAAATTAAAGATCCAATCAATAAAGATAAATCTAAGAAAAAATTTTTTGATAAGAAAAAGTTATTATCAAAACAAAATTTTTTGAATAAGAGAAATCTAAATAGAAAATTAAAATCCAATAAAAATTTTAAATTAAATGAAAATCATCCACCAAAGGAAGAAAAATTCCCAAGAAAGCGGAAACTTGTTCCAAGTGAAGATGTCATAGAAGAAAAATTTAGTAAGCCACATGAACATGAACCAGAAAAGAAGAAAATTAAGGAAGTGGCGCTAACTATAGCACAAATCAAGGAGCCAAATTCCTATAATGATATATTTAAAAGAAAAGATAAGGATAAGTGGATAAAAGCAATAGAAGCCGAATTGCTAAATATGAAAGAAAGAAAAGTGTTCAAAAGAATAGATGAAGTTCCAGAAGACGCCAATATTATTGATTCAAGATGGGTATTTAAGATAAAAAGGAATAGCACTGGTGAGATAGAAAAATACAAAGCTAGACTTGTAGCCAGAGGTTTTACACAAGAATATGGAGAAGACTACAATGAGACCTTTTCTCCTACTCTAAAACAAGACTCATTAAGAATCCTAATAGGAATAGCTGCAATTAATAACTATAAAATCCATCAATTAGATGTTAAGGCCGCATATTTGTATGCAGATTTAAAGGAAGATATATATATGAAAGCACCTGAAGGAGATAAAATGTATAAAAAAGGATTATGGAAATTAAATAAAGCATTATATGGCTTAAAACAAGCAGCAAGAGAATGGAATAACAACATCAGCAATACTCTCATTGAACTAGGATTTCAGAAATTAGTTAGCGAACCATGCATATTTATAAAGACCAAAAACAATAAATTAGTATGTTTAGTTGGAATATATGTTGATGACATCCTAATAACTGGTAAAAAGGAAGAAATAGATAAAACTATTAAATTAATTAAAGAGAAATATGTTATCACGGATGTTGGTGATGCAAATTTCATCATAGGAATCAAAGTAGAAACGTTAAAAGATGGGTATTTGTTACATCAAGAAAGGTATTTAAAGGATATATTACACAAATTTGGTTTAGAAAACTGCAGAGGATCAAAGACAACTACACCAATCAAGAATGATGAACAACTCAATCAGCCTTTTGACCCTACTACTTATAGAGCTGCAATAGGAAGTCTTTTATATTTAGCCATAGGTACTCGTCCAGATATCTTATTTTCAGTAACCAAAGCATCTAGGTTCTCACAAAATCCTACTATCCAAAATTGGAAGAATGTATTACAAATATTCAAATATCTGAAAGAAAATCCTCATTATGGAATCCGTTTTGAAAGAAACTTAAATTTGAAGATTTTTGTAGATTCAGACTATGGGGGAGATGAAGAAACAAGAAAATCTACCACTGGATTTGTATTTTTATTGGGAAATGGACCAACAAGCTGGTACTCAAAACTGCAAAAATGTGTATCAACTTCAACCGCCGAAGCAGAATATTATGGACTTTGTGAATGCTCAAAGCAAGCTCTGTGGTATAGAAATATTTTTAGTGAATTAAAAATAAAGGAAGAATGCTTAAAAATCAATATTGATAATCAAGCAACTATTTACAACGCAAATAATGAAACGATTAATCCAAAGTCAAAACATATTGATATTAAGTACCATAAAGTAAGAGAATTAATTAAAGAAAATAAAATCAGTCTAGAATATATAAAATCAGAAGAAAATTTAGCAGATGGTTTTACTAAATACTTGAATAAAAATAAAATGAAAATATTTAGAGATAGTTTATTATATAAATACAAATAATGAATTTATAACTTTGGGGGAGTGTGAAAATAAAATACATTCCAAAATAATATTTTATGTATTTTTTATGTATTTGTATTTTATAAAATTATAAATTAATATTGTACTACATTTTTATTCTTTGGTTATTTTTTAATAAAAAGATTTTAAGAAAGTTACAATATTTATATTATAAAATAAATATAAATAAATAAAAGATTATAAAAACCCAAATAGTTTTATAAATAAATTTAAGTGTAAACTAAATTTATCTGACACATTTTAAATAAAAGATAAAATTAAAAAATGAATAAAATATAATTTTTTAAAATTATAGAATTATTATAAACTAACCTTTTAACAATAAACTAATCCTTTAGTTTTTTAGAAAAACTATAAAAAAATAATATAAAATAAAGTTAATATTAATTACTAAATATATAATTTAATATATATTGTAATATAAAATTAATATCATTGGTTGTTTTGTGTAAATTTACAGAAATGTATTATTATAGCTTTTTTTTATTATTTTTAATCCTTTAATTTTTTTTTTTTATAGAAAATGAAATCTTTTATTGAAATAGACATAAAACGGATAACTTTTTGGTTGATATACATATATTTTATTATATAATTTTACTTTTATAGTAATTATATAAATTATATATATAGGCATTTTCTTTTTTAAATATATTTTGTGTTAATTTTGAAATCTTTTAATTTTTAAACAATAAAATATGTCTTTATGTTTTGTTTAAAGATTTACTCATTATTCTTTTTAAGATTTTAATATTATAATTATGAAAATTATAAAATATATTTGAATTTTCAATGAAGATAAACATCAATGCACTAATTTTAATCTATATATCTACTTTTTTTTTTCTTTCAAATTCTTAAAATAAAATTTCATTTAAAAAGAGATAAATCATGAAAATATTAATTTTTAAAATGATAAAATAAATTTATATATATTTTATATATTTTATGTATTTTTTATTTTTTATTTTTATTATTTTATTTTGTGTGCGTACATTTACATTGTTAAAATTAATTTTTAGTTTTTTATTTTTTATTTTTTTTTAGGAATAAATATATAATTTATATAAGTTAATATTATTTGATTTTTTAATACTTATTTTAATTAATTAAAACTTTTTTTTTTTTTTTTTAAATTACAGTTATAGGTAGTTTAACAAGTATTTTTAACAAGACACCATTGTCCGTTTTCGTAACCGTATCTACCGGTGTAATCAACATAGTATTGATTACAAGTTTCACAACATCCATAGTCACTACTTTGACAAACATCTTCTTCAGCTTCACAAACACTGTCTTGAATACCACACCATTGGTTATTTTCAACACCCCATTTTTGGCCATTTTCTTCGACAAAGACAACGTTACAACTTTCACAACAATCATAACCTTGTTCTGAAGCCCAACATTCATCATCATCATTATTGTTGTTTGGAATAATAGAACCATCATATGGAGAAATTCCATTCTTAATTTTAGTAAAGAAAGATGTTGGAGCTAAAGTGACAGTATCCTTTAAAATTTCTTCCTTATCAAATCCGTATTGAGCGCAAACACTTTCAAATGAATCTCTAATCCATGCTTTAATACCTGGGACACGTAATTCACCCATCATTTCTTGGTGTCCAACAGTGCCATATTCAGAATTTAATTCATAGGATTCGTAGGTAAGACCATCTAAAGGATAACCGAGTTTATTAAGTCTTCCTGGATATTCTCCGTTTATTGGAGTGTATTCTTCTTTTACATATGGAGAAATGTATGATTTAAGATCATCAATGTGTTCGTTTAAAAGAACTGGATTGTAACCGAAAGTTAAAAGTTCCTTTAAGTTTTTCTTGAATCTTGTATCATCCTTGTTAACAGCAATATCGAAAATTCTTTGGTTATCAGTAAATTCTTCAAAAGTTAATGTAGTGTAATCTTCAACACCTTGATTTTTTCCTGAAGACCAAGCCCAATCAACTCTTTGAGCTTGACCAAGAGTATTATCAAAATCGTAATAGATAACATCCCATTTATTATTGATTTCGTTTTTATAGAAATAGAAATTGTGACCTAATACAAGCATGTGATCGAATGAACCAATAACCCATTCAAGAGCAAAATATTTTAAAAATATATCAACATTCATAATTTTTTCTAAATCTTCAAGTGAATTAGCTTTTTCAACTTCAGCAACAAATTGTTTAAATTCTTCAAAGGCGCTTTCATCACCACCATCACTACTACAAATATTTACAGTATCGGAAGTGAATCTGAAACCCATATCTTTACATTGAATTAATTTTAAATCTTTTTTATCAGTCTTTGTGTTATACATTCTTTTAATATTGTATGGCTTAAGAGAATCCATAAGACCAAATCTAAGAATAAATTTTATTTTACAGATGTAATTAATTAATAATAGTTATAGTTTTTTTTAATAATTATTTATTTTACTCCGTATTTATATAATTTTTTTATATGAATTAAATATTATTTTAATTCCTTTTCTATTCTTAATAAATAACTAAATATTTCCATTCTACTTACAAACCAAATAATTTTCCATTAATAGTAAGTCTAACAAAAGTACTTTGAATAGATGGTAAACCAACTCTGTTTGCAATATCACAAACAACCTTTTGTCTTATATGAGAAACATCACTTGAATCGGTACGGAGACGGAAAATCTTTCTTTGTTTATATTTTTCAGAAAGTTCAATATTAAAACCTGGTTTGGTGAAAGATTTTGAAAAGTTACCAGAAGTCTTTAATTTACTTCCTGGAAAAGACTTTACTTTACTTTATTAATAAATAATGATAATATAAATATGTTTATATATATATATTTTTTATGATAAAATAATAATTTGAATAATTTGAATAATTATAATATTATCATAATAATTAGTTTATTTTATAAATGATATTGATATAATAGTATAATAATATTTAATAGCTATTATAATTACTCATTATCAGTAATAGTGATATTAGCAACAGCTTCATGTTCTTTAGCATTATTTTGGAAAACTTCCATTGGACTAACTTGAACACATTCTACAATTTTATTATAGTCTTCATCGGATATAGTAATAGAAACTTCAAGAACCTTATTGTCACCACTACTGAAAGTTCTATCTAAATTATCTAAAAATTTAGCTTTGATTATCAAAACTAAATAAGAATAAAATAGTAGAATGCTATTAGTTTTTTTCCAGTAATAACAATTGTTTTTTTTTTTTTATCCTATATTTATATTTATGTTATTTTAACAAAAGAAACATACTCAAAGAAAGAAATATTATCAATCCTTTAATCATTATTTATAATCAATATAGATAATAATAAAAAACCTTTTTATTTTTTATTTTAAAGTCTCAAAGAAAGCGAGGTATTTCTAGTACTTTTTATACCAAAATTTTTTTTTAATTTATCTTCACATACCAAAAAAAGAAATTTTTAATTTATTATTTGAGAAAAGGTAAAACAAAAAAAAATCATGACGCATTAATTAACATTTAATTTAATAATGATATGAAATGTAATGAATATGATAGTTTCATAAATTATCATAATGTAAATTAATATAATGTATAGAGTATTTAGTGAATATGTAAAGAATGCAGTAATATTTTATTATTACTATTTAACATGTTTTTATTATTTATTATTATTATTATTTTAACTTTATAAGTTTTTATATTCTTTTTTTTTTTTAAGCTAAGCATTTCTACTCATCTTTTTGTAAAATTTAATAAATTTTTAAATTTATGATCGTTTAAACCTTAAATAATAATAAAATGAATTTCTTTTTTTATTATTGGTTATTTATAAAAATTGAATTATTTATTCATTAATATATGGACAGATAAATTGGTGTGAACTGGCGGTAAAAAATTTTTTTTTATTTGTTTAGCCTAAAAAAAGGTTGCATAAAGAAAAGGTTGGTTAAAGTTTTATACTTTTAATAAAAAATAGTTTAAAAGTAGGTAAGAACAATAGTAAAATTATGTTTCAAAATAATAATAGTATATGCGTTTTTTTTAAAAAAAAAATATCATTTTTTATGAATACATAAAAATTTGTAAAAACTTTTATTTTTTATTTTGTTTTGTTAATATTCAGCCTTTTCAATCTTTTCTTTATTACTTCATTTTCAAGTATTTTTATTTATAATGAATTTATGAAATATTATATAATAAACTTTATTTAATAATAAAATTAAATTAAATTTATTTTATTAAATAAATTTTTTTTTTAAAGTAAGAAAGAGAAAGAGAAAAACTTGAAATATTTTTTTTTTTTAAAATAGAAATAAAATGATGAATTTTTAAAAATAATTAATTAATTCTATTTTTAATAACACTTTTAAATAAATGAATAAATAAAAGAACTACTTTTTAGTATTTTAAGTAACTACAATTTTCTTTTTCATTTTGTTTGTCTTTCTCTTTTTCTTTTTTTTAAACTTTTTTTTTCGTTGTAAGATCTTGTATGGTTTGTTTATGGTAGTAAATTAAGGAAAATAAATTTAAAGATGATTGGCCATTTCAAAAAATGAATCACAAAAAAATTTTATATTAAAATTAATAAAGTCATAAACTTTATTTATTATAAAAAATATCTTTTTTTAAAAGGTGACTAAGCATGTTTGTAAAGAAGACTTTTTTGAAAAATAAAAAAGAAATATTAAAGGCAAGTTTTCTTTCTTTTTTTTTATATTATTATTATTTCTTAAATATATGCTAGAGAGAAAAAGTTTTTTTATTATTATGTTAATATTAAATTTGTAAAAATTTTAACTTTTATGTTTGCTTATTTTTTTTAAATATTTTATGTATAATAACTTTTATTAATTCAACACTTTTATAATAAATATTTAATATATTCATTTTTTTGGTTTCAAGAAACTTCTCCTTTTTGTGCTTAGAAAAATAGGGTCAGATTTAAGAAATAAAAATCAATGTTTATAAAATAGATAATGTTAAGTATATATATATCTATGTAGATTTACATTTTCATAGTTTTATATTCATGTTATTATTAAATGATTAACTTTTTTTTTTTTTTTCATATTATAAAATCTGATAATATAAAAAAGTTTTTGTGGTTTTATTTATGCTATATGTTATATTTATATTTAATATATATTTTAATTACTTTTTGATTGACATTTCTATAATTAAATTTCTTTTATAGAATTTTTTAATATAAAATAGTATATATATATATATATATTATATTATTTATAAAGAAGATATAAATGTTTTTTTTTTTTTTTTTATATTAGAAGTACTTTTTTATTAAAGTTTCCCATCTATATTTATTAACTGTTTCCTTCAATTAAAATATATTCTTTATATTTATATTAACACATCATTTCATATTATATATAAATATAATTATTATCTGTTTCTTTATAGAAATGAAAACTATTCCTTCTATCAACTCTTATAGTTTATAGAATAATGAATATTAATTTATACCATGACCTAATATGATATCATAATAATTCTATAGGAAGGAAGAACATTTACATTAAATTTTCCATTAATGGAAGGTAGGACGAGAAGATATTTTAGTATTTCAAAGTATTTATAATACATTATAATAATATCAGAATTTTTTCTTGAAATATCTTTTAAACTGAATTCAAGAATTATTTAAACTTATTGTTTCCCTTGGCTATATTGATAATTAAATCATGTAATGATTATATATTATTCAAAAATTTCGTTTAAAAAAGAATCTTCTTCTACTTATGCATTAATTTTGATGATAAAAAAATATATTCAAATAAACACAAATGAATAGAAATTGGGTATAATGTATTCTAGTAGTTTTAATTAAAGAAAGAAAGCCATTATTATACTTAAGTATAATAATTGTATTTGACTTCTAATGGGACACCGAGTCAAAGATCAAAATTTTGTTATAGGATAAAATTATGATTTCCGTTGGTAATGCTGGCCCTCCTGGCCTGTCTTACTGTTCCTTCAGCATTGATGCTCATGGTTGTTGTTTCAAATCTTTTAAACATTGACTATTGCTGGCCAATAATAAAAAGGCATGATTTTAGTAAGAAGTTCCGCTGTTACCATCAAGAATGGTGTTCCTTCGTAAGTGCTCAATTGAATCTAATACTTGCAAAGTTCTTTCCATTCCCTTGAATTGTAATTGATATTGTTAAAACTTTTTCTCCTAGGAAGGAATTTAAATATTTTATTGCACACACTGGCGCACTAGAATAATCATACACATTAATATTCACCAGATTATTAGAACTATTACTATTATTAACTAAATAACTATCTAAATTAGAATTATTATCTTCACTATTGCTATCATTACTAATATTATTATTTCTATTATTGTTATTATTACTATTGTTACTATTACTATTGTTATTATTGCTAAATTTACTAATGTAAATATTTTCATTATTATTGATGGGATTGTTGAAATTACGTTGACTGAAAAAATTTAATAGCTGGACTATGTAATTTAATTGTAATGTTTAATATGGATATCTCTAAAAGTTGGACAATCTAATAACCAAGGTACCAATGTTTAATACTTTGATCTCCATTCTTGCAACATGGACAGTAGTTAGGACAAACTGGATTAACAAATATAGCAGCTTTTACAACTTTAGCATCCAACTTTTATCCTCTTCTTGCTTTCAATAGCCAGTAGAAACCATTAGCAAACTCTAGGAACTTTTAACATAATTTAATAAAATCTATAGTTTCAATAAATTTATTATCGTCATAGTATTGTGCTTTGACTGAATTTCCTTTGAGATTTTTCCAATAAAAGTTTTTAACTGCTGTAACATTACCATGCTTTTTTAATTTTTTATCAAGAGTCCTATTTGATTTGTACCATGTATATTTTCTAAATTTAGTAATGTAATTGACAAGTTATGAGATAATACAATTTGAGTTTTTCCACTTGTTAAAACATCTAACCTGAGTTGATTTTTAAAATTTAATTTGCTATACAATTTAAATTTTTATTTTTTTTTTTTTTTAACAATAAAATTCAAATTTCTTTTAAATTGTGTCCTACGACGAAACTGTTTGGTTTAATGTTTAGTCAATTGATATGTCTTTTTCTCAGGAAAAATAAATTATGGATTTCATTCCACCAATCATTTCAAAATGTGTTATACACTTTTTTAATACATTATTACTCATATTTAATATATAAATTCATCTTTGTATATATACAAAATTTTGAAAAATTATAAAACGTTACACAACCTTTAATTTATACTAATTTATTATTATTTTTATTATTATTTTATTTTATTTCATAATAAATTATTATTTTATATATTATGTTGTTAATTTTAAATAGTTTATTTTCATTAGTATTTTTTTAGGTAATGAAAAAAACTTTATGTATAGGTGTTAAGTTTTTTATTAAATATAACTATTACATACACTAATTTTAATGTTTTCAAAATTTATTTATTTATTTATTTTTTTTTTTTTTTGATATACTACTTTAACAAGTATTCTTGACAAGACACCATTGTCCATTTTCATAACCGTATCTACCGGTGTAATCAACATAGTATTGATTACAAGTTTCACAACATCCATAGTCACTACTTTGACAAACATCTTCTTCAGCTTCACAAACACTGTCTTGAATACCACACCATTGGTTATTTTCAACACCCCATTTTTGGCCATTTTCTTCGATAAGGACAACATTACATCTTTGACAACAGGAATAACCTTGTTCTGAAGCCCAACATTGATCTTCGACATGACCATCATTATTCATATTATCATAGGGTAAAATACCATTTTTAACTTTAGTAAAGAATGATGTTGGTGTTAAGGAGACAGTATCCTTTAAAATTTCTTCCTTATCAAATCCATATTGAGCACAAGCATTTTCAAAGGAATCTCTAATCCATGCTTTAATACCTGGAGTATATTCTAGATCAACTTCAATGTAAAGAGTAGTTTCGTATTCTGAATTTTGTTCATAGAGTTCATAGGAAGAATCCATTGGAAAACCTTTTTTCTTTTTTATTAACTCTACCTGGTAATTCATCGTGAATTGGAATGAAATCTTTTTTAACATAAGGTGAAATAAGGGATTTAAGATCATCAATATGTTCATTTAAAAGAACTGGATTAAAACCATAAGTTAATACTTCCTTTAAGTTTTTCTTAAATCTACTATCATCATTATTGACAAGAATATCAAGAATCTTTTGATCATTAGAAAATTGTTGGAAGGAAAGTTTGGTGAAGTCGGTAACATTCATATTTTTACCATTGTACCAAGCCCAACCACCAAGACCTTGTCCAAGAGTATTATCATAATCATAATAGATAATATCCCATTTATTGTTAATTTCATTTTTGTAGAAATAGAAATTATGACCTAAAACTAAGAAATGATCAAAAGATCCAACAAGCCAATCGATAGCAAAATACTTTAAAATAATATCTACATTCATGATGGCATCTAATTCTTCTATGGTAGTAGCTTTATCAGCAGCGGCAATGAATTTTTGGAATTCAGCAATATCATTTTCATCATCGCTAGAATCATTAACACAACCATTTGAGGATTCTTCGGTAAAAGTAAAGCTATATTTACAATTATATAATTCTAATTCCTTTTTGTTTGTTTTGGTATCGTAAAGTTTTTTAATGTTCACTGGTTTAATGGTATCTAATAATTTGTATCTTTAATATATATATATATATTTATATAAGATAAAAAAATAAAAATAAAATATACATTTAATAATTAAATAAGTTGTTTATACAAAATAAAGGAAATAAAAATAAAATAACATAATCAAATAATAGTATTTCTATTAATCATTTATTTCTTTTAAGAAAACTATTATATAAAGTTAGTCTATATAGAAATATTTACAATCCATAGTAATTTCCATTAATAGTAAGTGTAACAAAAGTACTTTGAATGGAAGGTAAACCGACTCTGTTAGTAATATCAGTAAGAAGCTTTTGTCTTAAATAAGATTTATCATTAACATCAGCACGAAGACGGAAACTCTTTCTATTATTATATTCTTCATTAAGATTAATATTAAAACCTGGCTTACTGAAAGTTCTAGCAAAATTACCACCAATCTTAAAAGTACTATCTTTAAAAACTTTAACATCTCTATAATAATGATAATGATAAGATATTTGGAATAAAATCAGTATTATAAATACGCTTTTATTTTATTATTTTTATTTTTAAAATTATTGAAAAAAAGACTTACTCATTATCAGCAATGATAACAGTAGCGGACTTTGTCTTGAAATCTTTAGTAGTACCATTTTCAATGTCTTCTAAGCCAACTTGAACATATTCTAAAACTTGGGCATAATCTTCATCTGGAAGAGTAATATTGACTACAAGAACTTTATCATCTCCAGTACTAAAAGTTCTGTCAAGATTATCAAGGAATTTAGCTTCAACAGCAAAAACTAGAAAAATATTAAAATTTTTAATAAGAAAGGAATAATTTTTTAAATATTATTAATATTTAGAATTTATGAATATATATTTTTATCCTACTTACTTAAAGCTATTAAGAATAAGAATGCTCTAATCATTTTTATTTTTTTTATGGAATATAAATGTTTATTTATTATATATATATATATATTTTTTTTTTCTTTAGTTTTTATATCTTATTATTTTATTTTTTATTAAATAGTATTAAACTATTTTTTATAATCAATATAAAAAATAATTTTTTTATTTTATAATTAAAAAAACTTTGAAAAATTCCTGACATTTTATATTAAATGTTTCACATAAAATTTTGTATTAAAATTTTAATTTTTTAAATTAAAAAAAAAAAAAATTCAAAAGGAAAAATTCAAATTTTTGATCCAATTAAATCATCAGAATTAAATGAAAAGTTGGTCATATGATACATTGAAAATAAATTACATTTTGTAAAAGGTTAAGTTTTTTGACCAATCCTAACTTTTTAAAAGTATTCTTAATGAATAACGTATAGACAAATACAAGTATATTTATTTTGATATGGCTTGATCTGTTTATAATAAAGCTTATTTTTTTTTTTATTAATGCTAATTTTCGCTGTAAAAGATTAAAAAAACTTTACTAATCTATTAATAATTATATGAATTGATATTTATACATATCAGTCTAAAAAATATTAAATAAATCAATAATAAATTTGTTTTATATTTTTAATTCCAACTCCAATTCCAATTACATGTAATCATGCATGTACTATTTTTAGTTTTTTTTTTTTTTTTTTTGATAAAGCAAACCAACTTAATAATTAATACTTTATCATGAATAGAGTTTTTTAAAAATAATGTTACAGATAATCTAATCACATGATACTTTTAATTAAAAGAGTTGAAATTGTAATAGACCACATGACAGGTAACGTGGTTAGTACAAACCAAAAGTGCCTATAAAAAATAAAGAATAAAGTTTATTATTGCAGTAAAATAAATTTAATATACCAAATATATCACCAAAATACAAGTGCAACTAATATAACTTTTTCAAAAGGTAATTTGATATTTTGAATTATTCTTTTTTGTTCATTTTGGTATTAATGATTTGCTTATTAAGAGGATTGTTTTCAAAATTTTGGAATTCAGATTCATATAATTATGAGTAAATATATTTCATCATATTAATTATCAAGAATGAATAGGTTCCTTTCAAAAAAATAATTCCAATTGTTATTTTTTTTAAATAAAATAAATATTAATGGGATTGCAAGTATAGAAGAAATTATCATAGCCAATATATTATTAACAATGCTATTATTTGAAGGTGTGAAGGAAAATCTTTTTATTACTTTTAGTTGATTCTAGATTAAAGTAAAAACAAAAACAAAAATATAAATAGGATAAAGGTAAGAAATGAATTTTCTTAAAACCAAATTTATATATTTATGTTACTTTAGAAAAAGATAATTTTACCAGGTAGTATTTGAATAAATTCTTTTAATTTTTTTTTCTGTGTTAATTATATAAATAATATAAAATGTTGTTATAATGTCGATTCAAAAAAAAAAAAAAAAAAAAATAAATATTATTTCTGGTGTTAAAACGCATATTAGAAATTCTTTTAAAAAATAGTTGTATTCAAAAATAATATCTATAATGTATTGATGTATTGATAAACGATGAAATAATGAATATAAATTCTTTGAATATTATGATTAATTAGTATTATATGTATTATTTAAGTAATAATCGTTTCAATAACTATAATACTCATGTTCAATAATTCTATTTTTTTTTTTTTTTAGTTTATTTACTTCTAAAAAATTTATACAATTTAATTTTATGAAATAAAAATGAATATTGTTTTAAAGCACTATAGTAATAAACTATAGAAATGATTCTATAATAATAAAAACTAATTTTTTTTTTAGTTTTTCTAACCGAAAATATATGGTCAGGTTATATAATGTACTAAGATCAATGAACAAATAAAAGTTTTAAATTTAAAAATATATTTAATAGTTTTATTATTTAATACATAGTCATCATATAGTTATTTTAATTATCTGACATATAATTTATAATTTCATGTCAAATTATATATATTTTTGTAGTTAAATATGGAATTATAAATGAAATTGTATGGAATATTATATTTATATATATATTTCTTTTTTAATTATTAAATATTATTAAATATTCTAATTCAGATCTAGGCCACTTATTTTATTATCCTAAAGACAAATTTTATAGTTTTAAATTGAATTATGCTACTAAACTAACTTTTACTAGAACGTAATTGAGCTATTTTTTTTTTTTTTTCATTTTTATCAAATATCTAATAAAAAATTTTTTTTATGGGAAAAATAAATTAATAATAACATTTTTTTCATAAATATGGGATTCATATGATTTTTTTAAAAATTTTGGAGAAAATTTCAATTTTTGAATTTATTTATTTATCTTGGCATTACAGAGGAATAGAAACTCTATAAAATATAAAATTAGATCTACTAAATAAAACGAAAGTAAAAGTATTAAATTTTCCCTTTTTCTTTTTCTTTTTTTTATTTTTTATTTTTATTTTGCTATTACCTTATTTTTTTAAAATTTTTTTATTTAGTTTTTATATCATTACTATAAACATATTATTTATTGTTATAAATTTTATTATTAATTTAGTATAGATTGTAATTAAAAAGTTAATTTGAAATTCAATTTTTTTTCCCAGTTCAATGATATGTAAATTTTTCTTTTATAAATAGAAAATGAAAAATTTAATTATCCAATGATGATAATGATGATGATTTATTTTCTCCAATAAAACGACATCTAATGTCAATAAAAATAGAATGATGATAGTAATAAAAGTAGAAATAATCTATTTAAAAGAAAAAAGTGTAATTATCATCGTTTTCAATATAATGAACATAAATACTAAAACTAATTAATTATCAAATAGTAATATAATTAAAGGCAGCAACCAACTTATTTATCTTTTAATTTAGATTTTTTTTAATAAAAAATTTCAAGTTCATATTTTATTAATTATCTTTATATTTTGTTTATATAAAGTATAATTTTATACAGTTTTGATTTTTATATAACCATTTTGAATATTTTAAATACTATTTTTCCAAGAATAGTTCTTTTGTTATTAATTATTAAAGTCCTATTTTTTTTTTCAATTTTATTACATATTATTTTTATAAGAAAATATTAATATAAAAAATTTATACGTTTTTTTGTATATATGAATTGAATATTTATAAAGTTTTTTTGTTCCTATTCATAGATATTTTTATACTATTTTCTTTATACATAAAACACTCTACTATTATTAGTTAAATATATTACATTACATTAACTTATATAATTTAATAATGCATATGATTTTTAAATAATGAAACAAGGTATATATTTTTATTAAAATTACAAAAAATACCAAGCAATTTTCCTATGTTGATCTATATATATTATAATATATTATAATATATTAAAATTTGATTTAATATAAATTTATTCTTACTAAATAATAATATTATGAACATTCAAAGTCTTTAGAAATAACATTTGTTTATATTAATGTATGTCAAGTAATTAGTATTTCTATAAAACTATAACCTTTACTATTACTATTACTATTACTATTACTATTACTATTACTATTACTATTACTATTACTATTACTATTACTATTACTATTACTATTACTATTACTATTACTATTACTATTACTATTACTATTACTATTACTATTACTATTACTATTACTATTACTATTACTATTACTATTACTATTACTATTACTATTACTATTACTATTACTATTACTATTACTATTTAAGAATTTTGGAAAAAAAGGATCTTAAAAGTTTGCAATAGAAATAATAAGAACAAAAAAAAACTATAATTTTTTTCTAATACATTTATTAATTTTATTTAAGAGTAATTAATTTATAATTTAATATTTTTATGGGAGTAAGGTAATAATTTAATATAAATAATAAGATAAGAAAAATCTAAAGAGAATTGGTCTAACTATTGTAGAGATATATAAAAGTGCATCTTTTTTTTTTTATAATATTATAGTAAAATTTATAGAATCATCTTTTTTTTTTGCATAATAAGCATAATAGTAAAAAAAATATTTTACATTTTTATATTAAATTAAATAATATAACTATAAATTACACTTTTTAATATATTAAATTTTATTCTATTTTTTTCTTTGTATTTTCATTTTAATGCTAATTCTTTTCAGCATACCTTTCCTTTTTCTCTTATTAATATTTCCATTTATAGCGTTACTTTAACACCACCACTTTCTATAGTTTACTTTTTTTTTTTTTAAACTTTTTATATCCATTATTTTCAAAAAACATCCATATGGTTTTTTTTTAATATAAATTTAATATTTATTTAAAAAATAATTATACTAAATTAATATATCATAATTATATTCCAATATATTATATATAAATAAAAAAATTATCATATGTTTTTTTTATCATTTTTTTATTTTTTAAAAAAGTTGTCAATATTTTAATTTATTTAATATATAATAATATATCATAAATATATAGAAAGTAATCTTTTCAATTATATATATAAAATCAGTTCATAACTGATTCTTATTGTATTCTATATCATTATAATAAATATTAATATATATATGTATAATAAATTAGAATATGAATGATCAATATATTAATTAATATATTTCACATTAAAAATTATAATTAAAAAAGATTTCGTTTTTTTTATTGTATTGTTGTATTATATAAATAATATCTATATAAATATTAAAGAAGTTTTTATTTTTTATTTTTTTCTTTTTGATGACATTCTATTAAAAGAAAAGAGGTAATTATCTAAGATTTGACCATTACTTTATTTGTTTAATAAAAGAAATAAATAATGATAATAACAAAGGAATGAAGGAAAAATACTATAATACTGTCATATATATATAACACAAAATAATTATTGAAGTATATATTTATTTTGTAGAATAAAATGGTTGTATGTAATATTTTAGTTAATTTAAAAGATTTTAAAATAGAATAAAAAATATCATTAATATTACGATATTATATTAATAAAAAACATAACAAAATACAATTCCTGCTTGATAATATAATAATAAAAGATACCTTCATTTTTAATAGTAAAAGCCATTATTTAAAATGATAGTAATAGTATGAAATAGGTAATAATGAATGTGACAATTACAATACTTTTATTTTTATATAAATATGCCATAATTATTATAACTGTATATTTATAAAATAATAGAACTTAGTTTTTTTAATATTGAAATAAAAGAATGCACTTCAAATATGAAATTATACCCATTTCAATATATAAAATAAAATTTAAATTTTCATAGTTGTATATGTAGTATAAAATAGTTAAACCAAGTAATATTTATTTAAAATCACTAAATGTTATTAGCCAAAACAATATTTATTAAAGAGTGAAATTGAACTATTTATAGTTATCAAACAATATTATAAACTTTAATTTAAAATATAGTTGGACCTGAAATAGCATATAGTCTTTAAAGATTTAAAAAAGAAAAAAAACTAATAATAATAATAATGACAAATAATAAAAGAAAAATAAAATAAATGAAATAAAAATAATTATAAAGGGTGGTGGTCAAAATAATATACTAATATAAAATATCAGTTATAATAATGACAATAATGAATAATTGTTATATTTATTTATCATAAATAAGTAATTGAAAAAAATGTAAATAAATTTTATATAAAGTGAAAAAATATAGTTGAACAAATAGAAATAATATTAATTGTAGTATATTAAAACTTCCGATACTTCAGTAATAATAATAACAACAATAACTGTTTTACTACCTATTAATAATAATAATAATAATAATAATAATAATAATAATAATAATAATAATAATAATAATAATAATAATAATAATAATAATAATAATAATAATAATAATAATATAATAATAATAATAATAATAATAATAATAATAATAATAATAATAATAATAATAATAATAATAAAATTTATTATAAACAATTAATACAATTATTACATAACATGTACAATTATTTACAACATAATGTAAAATAATAAATGTTATAAAAATTTATACTATAAATATTAATAAATAAATAAATAAATAAATAAATAAATAAATAAATAAATAAATAAATAAATAAATAAATAAATAAATAAATAAATAAATAATTATAGAATATAACTTAATAATAATTTATGATCAATTTATATAATTAGTATTATTATTAGATATGTCAATAAATACTATAATATATTACAATGTAAAAATAATATATGAATTATATAAAGTATATCAATTTAAAAACCTTATTTATATAATATAAATAGATATATTATACGGAGATATATATTAAGTATATCAACTATATATAATTATATAATTATGTATATAAACTCAAAATTAAAATATATAATATATATATAAAATAACCCTAATTTAATATATAATTAAAAATATATCAAATCATTTCAATATATAATACATATTCATATTAATAGTATTGACAATATACTATAATTATACTTTTTTTTTAATAATTATTGTGGTATTTTATATTTATGGCTTACACACTGGTATGAGTGAGGTATTAAAATTTTTTTAATTATTCACCACCACCACCACCAATAATTAATAGAAAAAAATAATTAAATCTACTATTAATAAAATCAATTAATGATAAAAAAAAACTTTTTTTATTTTGTAAGGAATACCTTATGATTTCACACTATTACTAACTATTAAAAAAAAAAAAAAATCGAGGATAAATATATATATATACAAAAATAGTGTTCAACAGAAATGAAAGAAATGTAAAAATTCGAAACAAATTAATTTTTTTTTTTGATAAAATTGATGTTCCTTTGTTAAATTATTAGTTAATATATATATTTAGTTGCTATAATAATAAAATAAAATTTAACAAATTTCATTCTTATTAATAAAAATATTATATTTAATATTATATTGATACAAACCTATTTTTTTGAACATTTTTACTTACTGTTACCTAGATAAATATATTTATAAAAGACAATATAAATATATTTTAACTTTTTAATGAAATATCTTTACTTTGAACAATTAAACAATAATATTATTAATAATAAAAACCATTTTTTTTTTAAAAAAATTACCATTTATATAAAGTTTACTTTTAAATTTAAAATAAATTTAAATATAAATTTGAAAGTTTGAAAAACATCAACTTTACCTTTCGACAACAAGCTAAAACACCAAAAAAATTTTTATAATAGAAAAAGGAAACTGTTCAAACATTTGCTTAAAATGTATTAGACTTTTATATAAATATAGAACTAAAAACCAAAACTTTGTAAAACTTTGTTTCTTTTACATTATTTAAATATATTTTTATAAAAATTATATTTTTTGGAATCAAAGATAATCTTTTAATATTGTATTAACCAATTAAAGTGATTCCCTATAGAAATTGGTACGTATATAGATTTATTTATTAGTTAATTATATTAAATATATGCATATAAATTAACTATTTTTCAAAACCATTTAAATATCATATATATTTCTAATAAAATTTTTAATTTTTAATTTCTTTTAAAAGAAAATTAATATTTATCGGTTTAAAAGATAAATAAATGTGTTAAAAAGAATACATTATTAGAAAAAGTATATCATCTATTGCAAAAATCAGGGATTATAGAAATTTATTATATAAAACTGTTACTTTTTTTTTATAGTTTTTTGTCATTTAATTACTTTCAATGAATATTAATTCAAGTATCAATTTTACAAATTGTTAGAATTTTTTTTAGTATCATTACTGTTTTGAAGTAATAATATTAAATCCCATCATAGAAAATGGATTAAAATTTATAAATGATTATAGTAATAAAGAAAGTTAAAATACCCATATATCATAACAATAAAGTTTAATCTGTCTTGAACCTTTATCATTGCAGTCAATCAAACAATAGATAAATAATAATATATTAATAAAAATTAAATTTAAAAATTTAAAATACAATAAAAATAATGGATCCAAATATGCAAGCCACTAATCCTGCTTATCGTCAACAGGGATATGAAGAATTTAACCCATATGAAACTACATATCAGATACCTTCATCCTTTCCAAATCAGGGACAATTTACTGGAATTAATCCAGCATCCCCACATTTACCAGATATAGATAATATTCAACCAAATGATCTTATTTTAAATTCCCTTGAACAGCAATATTTTTCAAATTTTTTAGAATCTTTTTTGGGTGAATCTGATGCAGATTTAATGAATAATAACCCCTTACCAAATTCTGTAAACTTTCCACCACCACCACCACCTTCTAATCCCTACATTGGTGATATGAATGACGAATTAAAAAATCAAATATATACTATTCCTGATTCAGAATTTATGTTCACTACTGTTGTTAATGACTTACCTGTTCCACCTCCTACAAATGACTATAATATGCTATCACCTTTAAAACAACCTACTTCTCAACCATTAAATATTCCTACACCTGAAGCTATGAATCCAATACCTACTCCAAATTCAATGTTGCAAGAAAAAATTAGAGGTAAGATTTTATCATGACGACTAAGAGTGTTTTTTTATTTTTTATTTTTTTTTATTATATAATATCAAAAAAAAAAAAAAAAAAAAAAAAAAAAAAACTCAAATATATGTATATTTATTAATATATTTATAAAATATAGTTGGTCCAAAAATAAATGTTGAAACAAATAATAATTATATGAATTCACAAAATCCAATAAATGGTATAAAAGGTCAACTTACTCCATTAAGTTCAAATCCAGAAAATTTAAATAATCCATTTAAAAATCCTTTAGATCATTCAAAGTTTGCCTTATTTTCAGATCCAACTAAAAACCAAAGTAAGTACATATATTTTAATTTTAAATAAATTATAAATAATAATAATAATAATAATAATAATAATAATAATAATAATAATAATAATAATAATAATAATAATAATAATAATAATAATAATAATAATAATAATAATAATAATAATAATAATAATAATAATAATAATAATAATAATAATAATAATAATAAAAATAATAAAAAAGATGAATTAATATAAAAGTTATTTTATTTATTTTATTAGATGTTACTTTCACTCCAAATAATCCTAACAATAATTTAAATAATAATGAAATTATTACCAACCCACCAACTATTATAAATAATCCAAAATCTATAGATAACACTACTATTATCAATAAAAATGTTAATACCAATATCAATACTATTAATAATGTTAATACTATGAGTGCTTTGAGTACTAATACTAATACCAACATTACAGCAGCAGTGGTAACAGTACCAACGACAGCAGCAGTAATTTCTACTACTATTACTAATAATAATATTATCTCCACCACTAATATAAATAATAACAATAATGATAATACTAATGAAAACACTACTATTATCACTACCACAACCAATAATAATAATAATAATAATAACAAAAACAATATTACCAATACAAATAATAACAATAATAATAATAACAATAATAATAACAAAAACAATATTACCAATACAAATAATAATAATAATAATAGTAATAATAATAATAATAATAAAAATAATAGCAATGACGACGAGATCAATAATAACACTACTACTGTAATTAACAATAGGAATAAAGGTACAGCTAAAGCTACAACAGAGAGTCCAAATGAAGGCCGTCGTGTACGTCGTGGCCGTCCTAGACTTTCCGATGTCGTAAGGTTTGTTTTTGATGATGATTCACGTCCAATAGTTCGAGGTAATTCGAAATACAAAAGAAAAAGAAAAGTAACTGTATTAACTCCAAGTCAACAAAGTAAACTAGATACCCTAAATAGTATTTATAATGTTAATACAATTGGTAAAAACAAAAGAGCCGGCAATGCGTCAAGGAAAAAAGAAAATGATAAATTTTTGGATGCTCAATCGTCCTCAAATACCAGTAATGAAGGAAATAGTGTATCGTGTGTAAGGGAAACAGACTATTTCAGAATTGAGCCGAAGAAACAAAGAAAACAAAATAAAGAATTATTAACAGAGGAGGAAAAAAGAGCAAATCATATTGCATCTGAAAAGAAAAGACGTAATTTAATTCGTTTAGGATTCCAAGAATTAGCAGATTTAATACCAGGATTAAAATTTACATCAGAAATGGGATTAGATGGTATGATGATGCCCTATAATAATAGTAAAAGTACCATTCTATTTAAAGCCGTAGAATATATAAAACAACTCGAAACTAAAAATCAAGAATTAAATCAAGAATTAGAAGGTTTACGGGGTAAGACGACAACAACACCTGCCGCAGCCGCAACAGCAACAACAACGGGTAATATATCATGTCAACAGAATTCAACCTCATCCAATCCAATTGTACCGGGATCCCAATCTAATACAAATATACCCAATCTTTACCCAATAAATAATCCACAACCAGGTTCTGCCACGACAAATGGAATAAATACTACAACTGCAACCACTACAAATTATAATCCATTCCCTTATAATTCAACAAATAATACTATTGTACCATCGAATCAACCACCAATTCGTGTAGCCTCTCAACCAGAAGCCTTTTATATCTAATCTATTCCAATAAATTTCCAAAAAAAAAAAAAAAAAAAAAAGAAAAAAAGTAGTACCAAAAACGAAAGAAAAAAAAGCTATTATATTATGTGAAAAGTTATACAACAAAGATATGGTTGTGTTTATATATAATATTGGTAAAAAGGGGAAAAGTTGTATATGGTTTCTATTAGCATAGAAATCAAAATTTTTACAGACAAAAATGAAAAATGAAAAAAAAAAAAAAAAAAAAAAATCATTATCCTTTTAATATTTCTTTTATTATTCTAGATTTTTTTTTTTTTCAATATATTTTTTATTTTTCAATATAGAATTTTTTTACATACCTTTTTTTTTTAATCCATCATAAGGTAATACTGTAAATATATACAAATATTTGTAAAGGTTTATAAACAACAACCACAATCACAATAATATTTATTTATTTTTTATTATATAAATAAATATATATATATATATATAATTATTTTTTTAAAACATTTATTATACTATTTTATAATTGTAAAGAAAAGTATCACAGAATAATCTATATATTTAAAATTGTATTAAAACTAATGAAAAAAAAAAAAAAAATTGATATAAAAAAAATCTATTATATATATCATTTATATGTAAAAATTGAAAACTATAACCTTGTTAATATAGAAGAAAGTAATAAAGAGAAAAAAAGAAATAAAAACGTTATAATAATAGAAAGAGTGAATAATAAAAATAGATCATCATTACCTACTTTTTAAATCAGTATTTTTTATCTTTATAAAATTATGTAACTATTAAAAATAATATATCATTTTTATTAAAAAAGAACAAAATTTACAATCCTTTTTAATAAAGGAAAGATATAATAGATAAAAGAAAAAGTAAAAAAAAAAAAAAAAAAGAAAGAAATAAAGGAATAGACAGGCATATTTTAGTTAAAAAAATAAAAACTTTTTATCAATCTTTTAATATTTAAAAATAAAATTTAAATATTTAAATATTAATATATTTTCAATGTAATATACTTTTTTTTTTTTTTTTTATAATTTTATTTAGTATTATACCTTTTTAAATTTATTACTATTACTATTACTATTACTATTACTATTACTATTACTATTACTATTACTATTACTATTACTTTGACTATTACTATTACTATTACTATTACTATTACTATTACTATTACTATTACTATTACTATTACTATTACTATTACTATTACTATTACTATTACTATTACTATTACTATTACTATTACTATTACTATTACTATTACTATTACTATTACTATTACTATTACTATTACTATTACTATTACTATTACTATTACTATTACTATTACTATTACTATTACTATTACTATTACTATTACTATTACTATTACTATTACTATTACTATTACTATTACTATTACTATTACTATTACTATTACTATTACTATTACTATTACTATTACTATTACTATTACTATTACTATTACTATTACTATTACTATTACTATTACTATTACTATTACTATTACTATTACTATTACTATTACTATTACTATTACTATTACTATTACTATTACTATTACTATTACTATTACTATTACTATTACTATTACTATTACTATTACTATTACTATTACTATTACTATTACTATTACTATTACTATTACTATTACTATTACTATTACTATTACTATTACTATTACTATTACTATTACTATTACTATTACTATTACTATTACTATTACTATTACTATTACTATTACTATTACTATTACTATTACTATTACTATTACTATTACTATTACTATTACTATTACTATTTCTAGTCCAAGTTTTATTTTTAAAAGTATCCTTAAAACTAAGTTTTTTAAAACCTTTTCATTTCATTATTAAATTTTCCTTTTTTTCATTTTCATTTTAACATTTGAATTAAACTTTATTTTCTATATATTACTTTATATTCTAATATATTATTTTCTATTTTCTATCTTTATATATATAAAAAAATAGTTGAGAGTTTTCGGGTAGGAAGAAAAGTGATAATAAATAAAAGAAAAGAAAAAGTCATTTGAATAAAAAAGAATAATAATAAAATGTATATTCATTTCCATTTCATTCTATCCTAAAAAAAGAAAAAAATAAGAAAAATCATTTTAAAGTAATTCTTTTTTCTTTTTTTTCCACTATAATGATTCCTAAAATATAAGAAACTTTAATAACTCTAGATTAAACTTTTATAATTCTCAACTTTAAAATCTTTCTTGCCATGAACAAAAGAAATTTTTTGCTTATTTTTTGCTTATTTTTTGTTTTTGTATTGTTTTTTTTAGGAAGGTTTTTTTTTTTTTTGTAGGATTTAATTAAAAATTTTTTTTTAAATAAAATAAAATTCCTAAAATTTTTGATTAGTGTATAAATCAATAGATAAAAAATTTTTTTTTTTTTTTTTTTCTTTTTCTTAAATTTACTTTTTTTTCTACAAAGAAATTAAATAATTTAAAAATGTCTTACGTTCAAACTGTTTTAATTACTGCTGCCAACAGAGGTTATTATCCCTAATAATGTTATACCTTATTTTTTAATTATTATAAGCTATTTATGTAATAAATAAAAGAATGGATAAAAATAAATAAACCATTTTACCTTAAAAAAAAAAAATATTATCATCAAATAAAATATAAAATTGATGGATGATAAATTTCAATTTAATATTCATTGAAGAAAAAAAAAGGAAAAGGAAAGAAAAAAAATATAGTAATACTAACGATTTTTTGGAAATAATATTTTATTTTTTTATAAACCTTACAAATTTATAACAGGTATTGGTTTAGCTTGGGCTACTCTTTTCGCCAAGAGAGGTATTTTTTTTTTTTAATCTTTTTTAAAATTTATTGTTAATAAAAAAGAAAGAATTATTAAATATATATATATTTTAAAATAAAAAATAAATTTAAACTCTAGGTTATGAAGTTATTGGTACCACTCGTGATATTGCCAATGCTGCCGAAGTAAGTTAAAAATTTAAATATTTAATTTTTAATTGTTTTTTAAGATGAATTAAATAATAACCCCCCCTTTTTTTTAAACAACAACAACAACAACAATAAAACTATTTAATAGTTAACCAAGGTTGGTGCCAAGGTTATTGAATTAGATGTTGCTAATAAGGAATCCATTTACTCTTTAGCCGATAAGTTAAAGGATCAAAAGATTGATTTATTAATCAACAACGCTGGTGGTGAGCTTTTTTTTTTTTCTCTTTTTTTTATAAATAGATTACTGCTCAATTTATTTATTTTTTTATATGTCAATAAATAAATAAATAAATTAAATTGTAATCATTTATTTATAATAGTATAATAAATATTCACAATATTTATTTCTTTAATGTTTGTATGTAAAAAATTAATCAATGAAAACTTCATTTAAAATACTTTTAATAAATATTTAGTTTACAATGACGGTAACTTAGAACAAATCACTCCAGAAGAAATGATTAGACAATTCACTGTTAACTGTGTTGGTCCACTTTTCGTTACCAAGACTTTATTACCAAACTTAGCGTAAGTTTTTTTTTTTTTTTCTAAATATGATATTATATTAATTATTATTTGTAAATCATTTGTTTTTACAAATATGTATATAATTATATATATGTACATATCCATATAGATGTAATGACATGAATAATATTAATTATGAATAATTACTAATAATATATATGTATATACATTTAAATTTTCTTTATTAAAGTCTTGGTAAGAACTCCCGTGTTGTTAACATCACCTCTAGAATGGGTTCCATTGGTGACAACGGTAGTGGTGGTTACTACGCCTACAGAGCTTCCAAGGCTGCCTTAAATGCTATTGCTATTTCCTTAAAGCACGATATTCCACACCCAGTTTTACAATTGTTCGTATTATTTATTATATAGACTATTAAAAATATTAAGATGATAGATAATTAATAAATAAATAAATAATTTTTTTTTTCTCGAATACATTTAATACATTTAGACACCCAGGTACCGTTCAATCTAAGATGACTAACTTCGAAGGTGACAAGACACCAGATGAAGCTGTTGCCTGTATGATTAAGGTTTTAGATAAATACGAACAAGATCCACAATCCTTAAACGGAAAGTTCATCCACAGAGTAAGTTTCCTTTTTTTTTTTTTAGAACTTACTAATTTATTATATATATAGTTATTTTAATTGTGTTTAAGAAGGAACCGTTATTTAAACTATATATAATCTATTATTGTATTTAATCGATATTAATATCAAACTTTTTTATAAATTATTTTATAATAGGATGGTTTTGAATTAGAATGGTAAATTCCTTCAAACCTTTATGCTATCAGAATCTATTGAAAAAGAAATTAATTTTATTCAACAAAATAATTTGATGAACCGAAACTATATATGATATACATATACTCTTTTTCAATTTTTTTTCTATCTTAATATATAAATTAATGATATTTTAAGGTAAAATTTTATAAAAATTTTGAAATTTCAAAATTAAAAAGAAAACAACAACAACAACAATAATAATTTGATAAGAATCTAAATAAAAAAAAACTTTTTTTTTTATTTTAAACTTATTGTGATATTAAGTATTTTTGTAAAAAAAAAAAAAAAGAAACATTTTTAAGTAATATAAAATAAAGTAATAAAAATTAAAAAAACATACAAAAAAAATTGTTAAAATGTCAGTGTTTACTTTTTTTTTTTTATTATTGCAAAATTAATTTATTAATGTAATAGCAAAGAATAGGAATGAGTGATAGAAAGAAACAAAAATTGATATTTTGGTTGGTATGGTTAAAAAAGTGGTGTATTTTTCATCCATTTTTGGTATTTAAGTAGTAAAAAAATTAAATTTAAAAAAAAAAAAAAAGTAAATCCACTAAGCCAAAGATGTGTCAAGATTAATAATATGTAATGGTATTGTAGTAGTAACGATAACACTACCTGCTGTTGAGGATTCTTCCTTTTTTTTTTTTTTTGTTTTTTTTTTTTTGTTTATTAATGTATATGTATTTATATCAATGTATTAAAAAAAAAAATTATTTTTAAAAGTTTCAAATACAAAAAGAATGAAAATAGATTCTAAAGAAAATCTATATATATAGAATAGATACATTTTATTAATTAGTTATATTTATTATAATAAATTTATCATTAAATAAATAAAAGAGAAATAATTCAACTTTTCCCTTCCATTATTACATTTATATATATATTCTTTTTTTTTTTTTGATACATTTTTTATTTTCATAATCATGTAAAAGAAATAAAAAATAGATAATAAAAAAATTTTTTTTTTTATGTATTACAAAAAAGTTTCAGAGCCAAGATACTAATAAAAAAAAAAAAAAAAAAATTAGATAAAAACTCTTTTTTTTTTTCTTTTATTTATTTATTATTGGTATAATTCTTATTGTTTAGTTGAAGAATAAAATGAAAATAAGAAATTAAAAACCTTTAAGAAAAAAGCTTAAACATTTTTATTTTTTAATTTTTATTTTTTTAATTAATGTAAAGAGTGGATCATCAAAATTTGTGGCTATATTAAAATAAAAAATAATTAAAAATGTTTAATTAAAATTTTTTTTCTCTTTATATTTTATTAATAGTTATGTAATTATTCATTTTAGAAAAATAAAAGTTATAACTACAAGTGTATTTTACAACAAATAAAAACAAAAATATAATTATTTAATTATAAAAAGCTTATATCATATTTAAAGTGAAAGGGTTTTTTTTATTTTATCAAAATTAATTTTATAAAAGAACGTTTTACACCACAAAAATTTATTATTCTAATTAAAAAAAAAAAAAAAAGGAAAAATGAAATTGAAATATTTTTTAATAGTTTTTTTTGTATGCCTAATACTAATGACAAGGGCTGCTGAAACAAAAGAAGAACCAGAAACTAAAGAAGCAGCTACAAAAAAGGAAGAACCAGAAAAAAAAGAAGAAGTTGCTTCTAAAACAGAAGAAGTAGAAACAAAAGAAACAAAAAAAGAAGATACCACAGATAAGGATAATACAGATACTGAAAAAGAAAAAACTACTAAAGATACTGATTCAAAGGATACCATAAAACCCGACGATGCTAAAACTACTGATACTCCAAAAGACAATGAGGATACCAAAGAAAATAAAATAACTTTAGATTCAACAATTGAAAATGTTGCAAATGCAACTCTTGATGCTTGTGGTCATACCAGTAGACAATTTGGACTTTTTTCATTTTCAAAACCAATTTCTAAAAGGTAATATTACCTAATAGAATTAATATATAATAAAAATAATTATTTTTACATATATCTATGTAATTAAAAAAAAAAAGTTAACCAAATTAACAAAAATTATTTTTATATATTATTTAATTTTTCAATTTAAATTATGTTCAATAATCCATAACCCTATATTATAATATAATTAATATAATTCATAATTCGTTTATGTTATTAAAATTTTTTTGCTATGCATACAGTGTTATACCAATATTATCAAACTTTACTATTGTTTGGTATTATAATAATATTCTTGATGCTACCTATTTCTACCCAACTAATAATGTTACTTTTAGTTTATACTTTGAACAAGATGCAAATTCTAATGATTGGTCAAAGTAAGTTTTTATTTTATTATTATTATTATCTTTTTTATTTTTTTTTATTTTTTTTTGAATAATAATAATATCAAAAAAAGAAATAATAGTTTGAAATATAATTTTTTTTTAAAATACTATTTCAAATATGAATATAAATTGAAAAGCTGATTTTTTTTTTTTCAATATTTTATTATTTTAAATTAAAAAATAATTTAATTTTTTAAATATAAATATTTTTCTTTTTTATAATTTCAATTTCTACCCATTTATATATTATGATAATTATTACATATTTATTAATTTTATTTCATGATTAAATAATAATAAGGCTATAAAAAAAATCTCTAAACATATACTAATTTTTTCTTTTTCTCTCTTTTAATTATTAATTTTTTTTTTCATTAAAATAATAAAAGTGCATGGAAAAATCCAGTATGGGAACAAACAATACCTATGAGTGAAGTTGAAACAGGACCTATTCTTACAGGCAATGTCAAATCTTTTCAATGGAATTGGAGAGTAATGTATGATGAAAATGGTTTAGATACCAAAAATTTTAAACAATCCTTAAGAACCAATGAAAAATACAAATTAAGAATTAGTGGTGATGGAAAGGATATTCAAAGAAATCCAGAACTTAAATGTTATCAAGATGGTGATATTACTCCAGGTTCCACACGTCCATTTTATATCGTTGATAATACTGAACTCCCAATTTTTAATCCTATAGATATTCCAGATAGTGCTTTTTCAATGTTATCTTTTAAACCTATTCTTCAATTTATTTTTCCTTTATTTTTTATTATTTTAATTCATTTTTTTTAATTCCATTTCCCCTACCTTTTTAGTTTAATTTTTTAAGTATTATAATTATCAAAATAATTTATTTTTCTATATATATATATATATATTTAAAAAAAAGAGAAAAATTATATTTAGTTAGTATCCTCTTTATATCTATTATATATATGCCTTAGTATTATTATTATCTTTTTATAATGATTATTATCTGTAGTATTTAAGTATTCTTTTTTTATTTAAGTATATTAAAAAGTTTATAATAACGATATACATTAGTAAATACATTAATAAATCATTAATATATATTTTATTTTTTTTATATATTTTTATATTTATTTATTACAATTTATAATCGATAATAATTACAACAATAATGATATAATAAAAGAAATCTATTAAAATATAATATATATATATTTGTTATTATATTAATATTAATGATAACCTAATATTTTATAGTTCAAATAAAGGTTATTATTTTTTTTTTTTTTTTTTTAAATCATTTAATAATATGTTAAAAAAGTGTTTACGATTATTATTGTTATACTATTTTTATATATATCTATATAAATTGTTTTTTAATAAGATAAATTTATATAATATTTATTATTGCTTTTTATTATTATTATTATCTATACCATTAATTTAATATATATTGGGTAGGTATATATATGTGTGTGTATGTGCTTGAAACCTTTTATACTTTTAAATTATCAATAAGAAAAAAAAAATTTTTTTTCCCATTAGTAAAATAAAAAAAGAGATTGGTTATATATATATTTAAATTAAAGGTTATATAAGTATTTTCAGCTATGAAAGTGTAGCCTATTGATCCTTTAGATCTTGGTTAGACGCGGAAGTGTGTCCTATTTTATTCCTTGAAGGATAACTTTAAATATTAATGAGGATAAATTCTTTGCAGACAATCTAAATTTAAAACGAGGTATTGTAAGCAGTAGAATAGCCTTGTTGCTACGATCTACTGAGATTAAGCCTATTGTTTTTTGATTTGTACAATTTTACTTGTACTTTTTTTTTTTTTTTCTTTCTTTTTGAGGGTAGTTTCCGTAGGATTGCTACATATGAATTTACGTTTTTTGGAGTGTATTTGATGTAGCCCTATAAATTATTTATAAAAAAAATTTTTTTTATTTAATTATTTATTAGGAATAATGGTATATATATATTTTAGTTTCCTTTTTTATTTCTATTTCTTTTATTATTTTGGAAATTTAATAGTTTTGTTCATTTCGTTTTATTAGGTATCATCCATTAATATATTTAAGATTATAAATTAAAGAATTTCTTGAATGTTTGTTTTAATAAAAATTAATTTAAAATTAATAAAACAAATATATGAATAAATAAATAAATAAATAAATAAATAAATAAATAAAGTCAAATTTAATATAAGAGTTATCAAGCATCAATATAATATATAATAATCTAATACCAATTATATATAAAAGATAATTATACATAGTATATGATATTATAAGTTTTATAAAGAAATATACTTTTAGAAATAATAAAGTAGCATAGTGTAATTTTTTCCTTATATATATAATTTCTTTCAGAAAAAAATTCATTAATCAATGTTATTCAGAGTTTAATATTTTTATTTTTTAAATTTAAACACCATCTACGCACCTTTATAAACGCCAATTTTTTTTTTCATAAACTTTTTAAAAAGTAAAAAGTTTTGATTATAACTTTCAGAGTTGATTTTTATTATATAAAAAATTTTTTAATGCATAATAGAAACTCTTTTTTTCATAAAGAAAAATGAGCAAACAAAACGGAAAAAGTTTAATATTTATTTTTGAAAAATAAAATGAAAATAGTTTTTTTTTTATTATGAATAAAATTCATACTTTGTATATTTCTATATATTTTTATTCATTATTCATTATTATATTATCTTGAATAGAAAATACATAAAATACTTTCATTTTTTTTTTTTTCAGTTATTATATAGTGTAATAATAAAATCATAATAAAAACGCCATTGCTTTTCTTTGATCCTTATTATGCGGTTTATGCGGTTTATCACTATTAAACATGTATAATTAATAATACTAGTTGAAATAATATTTAATAATAACTTTGTAAACTCATGAATCCTTTGAGATTTTTCCCGTTTTAATTAAACACTTTTACGCTTTCGTACATCTTTTCTCTTCCTTTTTTAGTGGGTTTATTTTCTTTTTTTCCGTTTTCATATCACCACAACTTTTCTTTTTTTTCGATCAGTGTAATTTAAAATAATATATGATAGAATACTTTTTAAAATACAATCTATTATATTTTAATATATTATGTAATATATATTTTTGTATTAAATGTACATTTTCCATTTTTATTCAAAATTTCTTTTTTAATTAAAAAAAAAAATTTTTTTCGAATTTAATTTTATACCAATTTGAACGATTAATTTAAATATAATTTAAATAAATAAAAAAAAAAACTTGATAAAAAAAACTTTTTTTTTTTTTGTTCATTTCAAGATTTTGAAATAAAATTTAATTTTGAAAACAAGAAAAAAAAAACAAGAAAACTAAAACCAAAATATCTGGTTAAAAAAAATTAAAAAAATTAAAAAAAAAAAGAAACCTTTAAAAATCTTTTTAGAAAAAAAATTATAAAAATAAAATAAAAAACAAAAAACAAAAAACAAAAAATAAAAAAATAAAAAATAAAATTGAATTGAATTCTGTAAAAATGAATACAAAACTTTATATTCTATTTTTCTTCCTTTGTCTTGTATTAATAGCAAAGGCAGTCGAAACAGAAACAAAAGAAGAAGGAGGAAATGAAGTAGGTACTACCACTCCTATGGATAATACAGTCAATGACAATGTCAAAACAACCGATACCTCTAATACTATGGATACCTCAACAACCACTAATACAGATGAAAATGATAATAAAAATAATCCTAATGAAGATAAAACAACAACAACAACAACAACATTAGATACACCTATTGAAAATGCTTCTAATACTAATACTACTCTTGACGCTTGTGGTCATACCAGTAGACAATTTGGTGTTTTTTCATTTGCTAAACCAATTTCTAAAAGGTAAACTATTTTTTTTTTTTCACTTGAATAAAATGTAAAAGTATTATATAGATATCGATAGAATAATAAAAAAATAATAATATAGTTATTAAATATTTACTTTCTATTCATGAAAACATAATTAAAAAACAATATATGTATATATAATAAATTATAATATTAATTATTTATAAAAGTGTTGTTCCTATATTCTCAAACTTTACCATTAATTGGTATTATAATAATATTCTTGAAAGTGGAACCTATTTCTATCCAACAAACAATATCACCATTGGTTTATACTTTGAACAAGATGCTAATTCCGATGATTGGTCCAAGTAAGTTTTTCCTTTTTTTTTTTTTTATTGAATTGAATTTCATTTTTATTTATTGGTTTACACGATAGTATATATATATAATTAATACTTTATGACTATCATAGATAAAAAAAAAAAAAAACTATTTGTGCTAATATATGACTTTTTTTTTTTCTTAAAAAAAATAATTAATTCTAGTGCATGGAAGAGTCCAGTATGGGAACAAACAATACCTATGAATGAAATTAGTGAAGGTCCAACTCTTACAGGCAATGTTAAATCTTATCAATGGGATTGGAAAGTGATGTACAATAACAATGGTTTAGATACCCAAAATTACAAAAAATCTATAAAAACTAATGAAAAATACAAATTAAGAATTAGTGGTGATGGAAAGGATATTCAAAGAAATCCAGAACTTAAATGTTATCAAGATGGTGATATCGCTCCAGGTTCCACACGTCCATTTTATATCGTTGATAATACTGAACTCCCAATTTTTAATCCTATGGATATTCCAGATAGTGCTTTTTCTATGGTTTCTTTTAAACCTATTCTTCAATATATTCTTCCTTTATTTTTTATTATTTTACTCTATTTCTTTTAATAACCCTTTCTTTTTCTTATCATCATTCAAAGTTTAAATTTTTTTTTTTTATTTTATTTTTCATATTATTCATTCATTTAAATAAATAAAAAAAAAAAAAAAGAGGGTGAGAGAACTAATAATAATAATAATAATAATAATTAAAAATTAATAATTAATAATAGAAATAACTAATTAGTTGATAATAATATATATTATGTAAAAGTCAATTCATATTTTTAACTTTAAAAAAATATACATTTACTATCATTTATTCAATTTTTTATAGTTTTTTTTTTTTTAATTTTCTATAAATTTAAAAAATTTATTTATGTAATCTTATACCTAATGAAATTATTATTGTTTATTTATTTATTTATATATTTTCTTACCTTCAAAAAACTTTAAAGAAAAAAAAAAGTGGTTAACCTTTAGAAAGAATAAAAATAATAAATAAAAAAATATAAAGCATAAAATACCAAAAAAAAAAAAAAACAAACAAAAAAAAAAAAAACACTGTGTATAATTTTATTTTTTATTTTTTTTTTTTTTTATTTTTATTATTTTTTATTTTAAATTCATATATATTTATAAATATTATTATTATTGTTTTTTTCTTTTTCCTTTTCTTTATCATTTGTAGTACTAAAATTTAGCTTATAATTATATTAGATAATATAAATGAAATAATATATAATGGTTGTTGTTGTTAAGACATAGTGTGTGATATTAAATAATTGTTATTATATATATATATTTTTTCAATTATTATATAATTATTTTTTATTATTATTTTCTTTCTTTTTATAATAGTAAAAATGATAAAAAAAATATAATTTTTTTTTTTTTCCAATGTTAATGTTTTATATTATTGAGTTTCCTTTTTTTTTTTTTTTATAGTGTATATTAATTACTAATTGTATTGAGAATAAATATAATTTCTATTTCTTTTAAAATTTATTTTTTTTTTTAAAATTAAAAAAAAAAAATTTAAATTTCTTAATTTATAATGTTATTTTTCTTTTCTTTTTTTTTTTTTTGAATAGTACAAAAGAAAAAAAAAAAAGATTAACGTGGATTCTTTTTTAAATATGGATTTGGAATAATTTCACGGAGAACACCAACACTTGCAGTTCTTGGTGGAGTATCTACAAGTGGTGGTGAATTGGAACGACCAAGATAGTATCCTGGATTATTAATATCTTGAAGTTCTTGACTAACAAGTGGTGGCATACCATCCATTTCATTTGGATTAGAAAGATACACTGGAACTTCAAGAGTTGGTGTTTTACTACCACTAGGAATAGCATAGCGATTATAGGGTGAACCATTATTTAATTTTGGACTCTTATTGTAATAGACTTTGGTTACAGGTTGTCCAGTTGCATTTGCTGGAACACTTATTATTTTAGGATTACTTGGTTTGGTTGGTGAATCTGGATTCATATTTTTTAATGCCATAGTAATTTCTTGAAGTTCTAATTCACTGTTATTTTGATTGTTATATTTTAATGGAGGGGATGATTTTTTAAGAATTGGTGATTTCATGACAGGGGAAATGGATGCGGTGTAAGGTTGTTTATTTGTGGTTGGACTTTGATTTTTCGATTCAGATGTATTTATGGATGTGGCGTAATTGGAGTGAGCTAACGTTTGAGTATAGCCCTGTGGAGTGGATGGGGATTGTGATGGTGTAGGTGAATTTAAAGTGGCAGCATTGGTATTTGTATTAATTAAATTTGGATTTATTTTAATGTGCTTTTTGTAATAGGCTTGTAAATCATTCATATTATTTATTTCTTTATTACTAGCACTACCATTACTACTTACATTACTGTCACTCATATTTTCATTACCATTTATTTCCTTTTGTTCCATTTGTCGTTGGAGCTCTACGTGTTGTTGGAATAGTATAACCTGTAATTTCTTTTCTCTTAATTTAGCAGCAACTATACCAGAAGGACCTTTACCATTGTAATTTGTATTGACATAGGCTGCTTGGGAAGCAATTTGTTGAATTTCTGGTGGTAATTGACTAAAAAGATTTTCTTTTTCAATTAATTCCTTACAACGATCAAACATAGAGGAATCATAAATTTTAAAATGCTTTTCAATATATTCAAATTCAGTTTCTAACTTAGATTTATGATTAGCATGCTTTGAATGAACTGAAGTACTATGACTCTTTTGTTTTGATTCATTCTTTTCCTTCTTCTTCTTCTTCTTGTGAACTAATGGATTGTCTTCTAAAAGAAGTTCTTCTAAATCATAGGTTGCATCAAAGTTAGCACGATCAGAATCTGGTATAAATGGTGCAACATATTCTTTACGTTCTAATTTATCCCAATCGATACCAATGAGCCAAGGATGTTCCCAGAGTTCATCAAGTTCAATACCTGGACGACAACCTAAACGTTGATTTGGATCTTTTGTAAGTAATCCCTTTAAAAACATAATACAATCCTGAGATACTTTGACAGGGTATTTAGTTAAACTATTACATGTTGGGAATCTAATATCTTGGGGAGAAATAATACTCATTGTTAATTGTTCATTATTTTGGCCCTTAAATGGACGTTTACCATATAAACATTCATATAAAATAACACCAAGACCCCACCAATCAACAGAATAGGAATAACCCTTTCCTTTAAAAACTTCAGGAGCCATATAGGCTAATGTACCTGACTGTGAACGTGGTAATTTTTTTGGATCGATTTTTGTAGCAATATTAAAATCTGTAATGTGGGAATGACCTTTTGTATCTAATAAGATATTATCTGGCTTAAGATCACGATGAAGAATATTTTTATTATGTAAATAATTTAAGGCACATGAAATTTCAGAAGCAAAGAAACGAACCATTTCTTCGCTGAAACCGCCTAAACGATCTAAGTGATAACGTAAATCACCACCCATCATAAGATCTATAACCATGAACATATTTTCATCATCTTGAAAAGCATATCTTAAATTTACAATGAATGGATGCTCAATTTCTTCAAGAATATATCTTTCTCTTATTATATTTTGAACTGCTCTAATTTTAATACATTGTAGTTTATTGATATATTTTAATGCATACAATTTTTTTGAATCACGATGTTCAACAATACGAACTTTACCAAAAGCACCCTTTCCAACACATCTTAATAAATTAAAGTGACGAAGTTCGACTATGTTATTTACGCATATAAAAAAATAAATTATTAATTTCTTTTCCTTTTACAAAAGTTTAATATTAATTAATTTTTTTTTTCATTAATATTTATTATTTTATATTATACTTTTTTAATACTAACCTTCAGAATTAAAGTCGATATGTTCGGATTTACCAAATACTTGCCCCATGATTATATTTTTATTAATATATTTCTATTTTTTTCTTTTAACTTTTAATGATTATTTTGATTTAAAATAGAATTATATTCTTCTATTAATAATAAATATATGTAAAAATAATTATTTATCTTACCTCTTATACTTTTACATATATTTTGTATATATATACAAAAGATTTAATTTATAATATATAAATTATATATTTTTTTAAAAATAATTTGGGTTTATTTATTTTATATTTTTTTCAAAGTAATATTATTATTTCTATCTATTGTTTTTTTTTTTTAATGAAAAAACTTTTAATTAAAAAAATTAAACCTTTTTATTATTTTCTTTATTATTATTAAATATGGTAATAATACTTTTACTTTTCTTTATTTTCTTATTTTAAATTTTTTGCTAATTTTTATATTGTTCTTTATATATAGTGTATAAGTTTTTTTAAAAAATTTTCAAATGTTATTCTTTTTCTTTTTTTTTTTTTGTTAAAAAATTAGTTTTGTTTTACAGAATTTATTAATACATTATATATAAAACATTATTTGATATGCTTTACAATTTACAAATATAAAGACTTTTCTTTTCAATAATTTATTTTTTTTTAAAACCTTTATTTTTTATCCAAAATTTTGCTGTTCTCTTTCTTTATTTTAAATCTAATTTTTCGTTTGTAATTTACTCTTTGTTTAAATATTTATTTATTTTAAATCTATATTGATTTCTTTGCTAATTATTGTTTTAATTGAATAAGTATTGATGATAACAAACACTATTCGTCAAATAAATAGAATAAATATTTAAGCATATAACAATAAAACAAAAATAAAATTATTTTTATGATAATAAAAATAGTAGGATTTATTTTTGTTTTATTATTATTTTTATTTTGAAATAATTTTTCTTTTTAATGTTATTTGTTTTTCCTGCTTCTTTTCTTTATTTTCTTTTTCTTCTCTTTCTTTCTTTCTTTCTTTTTTTTTTTTTTTAAAAAGATAAATAGAGAGGAAATACTTTAAACTATAACAAGATTTATATAAATAATCCACTGATTGGATTTTTTTTTTATTATTATTTATAATATTACTGAGATAGTAAGATGGTGTTTTTATTTATTATTAAAATGAATATTTTAATATAAATCAAAACCAGGTTTAGTGAAAAAAAAAATTAAATTATATTCATATTATATTTTTATTCATCCCTTTCTTTCTTCCTTTTATTCTTTTATATTTTATTTCTATTAATAAAAGAAATAGGTAATCCTTTCTTTTAACCAAAAACAAAATAAAAAAAAATAAAATTTAAAGAATTTAAATAAAAAGAAAAAAAAAAAAATTTTTTTTTCTAATAATATAATAAAAAAAAATTTTTTTAATGAATAACGCAATCTTTTATTTATTATAATAATAAATAAAAAAAGATGATTAATAATTATAAATGTTTTTTTTTTTTTTTTTAATCTAATCTCAATAATTAAATATTTATTTAATATTAGAATTAGTAATACAAAAGAAAAAAGTTTATTTATTATTATTTTAAAAAATAAAAAAGTTTAATATATATTAGAATATATTTTAATATATCCTAAGTTTTTAGTTTATATAATAATTATATTAAATAATTTAATAAATATAACAATATTTAATATATTATATATTAAATAAATAAATTAAAAGATAAAAAAAATACCGTTTAATATATTATAGATTAAACTAATAATTTATATTACTCATAAATAGAGGTTCAAAAACAATATAAAAATAAATTAATGGATTTTTATATTACAAAAAAAGAAATAATAAATTTTTTTTAAAAAATAGAGAAACCCTATATATTAATTTATATTCTATTATATTAAATAAATATATCGAAAATAAATGAATCTATCACAATATAAATTAAGTAATTTATAAAATTATAATAAATAAGATTTGTATTCTTTATCAATAAAACTTTATTTTATATTATTTGAAAATAGAATGGAAGAAATATTTATTTTTTTTTTTTTGCTAAAGTTATACAAAGTTCTCTTTGGCCTGCCATCTTACCACAATCTCAGATGAATTCTTTTTAAATTCAAAAAAAAAAGAGTATACTACATAGTAACAAAAATAAAACAAACTAGTATTATTATACACTATGATTGATCATGCTAAATATATTATTTTTTATTAATAGTAATGATTACTTTTTTAATGTTGGTTGGTAGAATCACAATAATAGATTTATTACTATAATACTAATCGATAATAATAACAATAACAATATATAATAATAATAAATAGTAATAATAAATTCTTTCACTAGATTTATATATTTTATTTCAATATAATAAATTAAAATATTAATATTAAATAATTATTATTTTCCATACAATACTTTTATTTTCCAAAATACTTATTATTAAAATAAATACTATTTATGAATCAAAGTCCTTAGCGTTTCAATAGTAATATTATTTTTTTATTTATTGGTAAAAAGTTGGTAAAAAAGAATTAAAAATAAATTTTTTGGTTGTAATTTCATTATTTATTAATACCTTTTTTTTTACTAATTAAAACCTTTTTTTTTTAGGAAATTTGATTTTTTTTTTTTACAAATCTTTATAAAATATTATTTATTAAAGTTCATATTCATAAAATTTAATATAAAATAAATGTTAAAATAAGTCAAATTAATCTAAAATATATTAAATTTAAATAGCCATACTAATTAAAATTTGATATCAAACATTTCATTTCAATAAGTTATATAATATATTATTATATATTAATTATAAATTAATTTTTTGTGATTAAAAAATATAAATAAAGTTTAAGTTTGTTTATTTATTAAATTATTCTAATTTCTGTTATTTTTCAAGATATAATATATTAATAAGTAATATAATAATATATGCTATAATATATAATATAATATTTGTCTTTTAGTTTCTTGGTTTATTTTTTGTTTTATTTTTTTTTTAGGTTACAGATATCTTAGCAAAATGAAAAAAAAAATTAATTAAATTTCAAATTCTATTTTCTATTTACACAATATTGTTGTAATCATGAAAGCATCAGTGATAAATTTAATAGTCATAGAATATTATATAAAAATATAAATCATTATTAATTCAAATTTATTTTGAATAGATAAATTTCATATCTTCTGTTATTAGAGAAAGAATAAATATCATTTTATTATTTTAGAATTGATAATAAGGTGACTTTTTTATTCATATTAAACTGTCCCAATAGATCAACATCTTTGTGTTACATTGATATAAAACGTTTTAATATAATTTATTAATTTATAGAAAACTTTATATATTATTTTACCATTGTTAATTAATATATATTAAATTAATATTTACATATACTTTTTAATATATTATTTATATTTAAATATATTCTATTTCTTTTAGCCTATTGAATTAGTCAATTATAATATTAAAATTTTTTAATTAATAAAAAAATTTTTTTGAAAATTTTTAAAAATAGAAATTATGAGAAAAATTAGTGATTTTCCCATAAAAGAAAATATCTATAGATGGAATATTCTTTTTCTTTTATTTTGCCAGGAAAAAAAAGAGAGAAAAGGGAAGAATGATAACAGCAATATTATAAAAAAAGTAATAATAAAAGATATACAGTTTTAAAATTATATATTGATGATTTTATAAATATTTTTTTATTAATACTTTCATTTATACTTTATTTTTTTTTAGGGTAAAAAGGTTTAAATTAAAAAATAAATATTTAAATATCTTTTAGTATTTTATAATTTATAAAAAAATATATATGAAAGTTTATACAATAATACGTTTATAAATATGCAAATAAGAAAAAAGCACAAATTATTTAATATTAATATTATTATTTAGTATTTAATATGATTTAGTTTTTTTTTTAACATTTAAAAGTTATTGTTAAGTAATATTACTTAATAGTGTTATTTTTTAATTACTATCTTTCACAACTTTATATAATCAATGTTGAATTAAATATCTTTATTATATCTGTAATAGACTATTTTTTTTTCATTTATTTAGATTGAGAGAAAAAAAAATGTTTATATTATTTTTTAAGGAAGCTAAAATAGTTGATGTTACTATTTTAATAATACACTATAATAAATATATTATTTTTTATATACTATACATAGAATGTTTTTTTTTATCACAACAATACAATTTCTTTATTTTAATTCTTATTAGATTTAAATATATAAACATCTTCATTTCTTACATTTTCTTATACTCTAATGAATATTATAATAATTAATTATAAAAAAAATTAATCAGTATATTAATATCTTTAATATTTTTAAAAGTCTTTCTCCATAATATGATTTTCTTTACAACCAAATGGTTTTGAAAAAAAAAAAAAAAAAGTTTAGCATGCAATAATAGTAAACTTTAATTCATATTAATGGAAATTAATTTAAACTTTATTTATTATAATATTCCCACAAATTTATTAATATCCTCCATTTATAACTTATTTTATAATAAATAAAGTTTAATATTCTAAATGATCGTCATTAAAGTCAAACAAATGCAACCTTTTTTTGTAGGTTTAAAATAAAAAAAGTTTATTTAACAAACAACTTAATAGGAATTTATTTTCTTTTCTTGTAAACTAACCAGGAAATATAAAAATTACTCTGACTAGTTGTATTTTTTTTATTATTTAAATGAATAAAGAAAAGTAATTATTTACTAATTATTATTATTAAAAAGTATATTGAATGATGGTTTTTAAGTAAAAGAAAAAAATAAATTTTATTGTTTTTAATCATTTATTTCATCCTTTCATTAATTTTGTTCATTTATCAGCAAGAAAGCGATTATTGAATATATCATTGAAGTACCAATATAATACTATATATATTTATCATAAAATAATTATAATATATTTTTATAGTTTAATTTTTATATGTTTTTTTCTTGATCTTCCTTTGTTAAAATTCAAATTCAAAAAAGAAACCTTAAAATGAGTAATTCTATTACGAATAAATAAAAGTTGAATCTTATTTAATTAAAAAAATAAAGAAAGGAGAAAGGTCACAAAAAATGAATAATACAAAGTTAAAATAAATAAACATTAGATATAATCTTAATATGGTTTATAATCCTTTCAGCTTTGTTATTTCATATATTTCACATATTCTGACATTCCTCCTTCAAACCTAATTTCTCTGTAAAGAATTATTTGGTTTGGTATTGAATATGAATATGAATAATAAATATTAAATTTACAAGCTATTAAATATGCCTATTCATTTGGATCAATTATTCAACAATTAAAACTAGAAACTCGTCTGGTTTACTCTTATTCTTTTAATGACTAATCTTCTAGATTTAAGTCAGATTTACAGTTATTTTAATTATATTTCAATTTCAATATATAAATATATATACAATTATATACAATATTTATTAGTATTACTATAAACTATTTGTATATATAAATTCTTCAACAGAAATTTGAATATTTTAAATAATAAAAAAATTAATTTAAATAGGACTAAAAGACTAAAAGGTAGCCAGTCCTATTAATTTCCTACCATCTTTTGCTAAAAATTATATTTTTAAGGTTTAATAAAACTTTAAATTTTTTAATAGAAAAATATCGGATTAATTATTATAAAGTAATATTGTATGTCTGCCCTTATATTTTTTAAGGCTTATTTTTTATTAAATAATATTCTATATTAAGCTTTTGCATATTTTTTTTTATAAATGATTGCGGATAATGGAGAGTAACAGCTAATTTAAATATTAAATAATATATGCTAATCTTTTTTTTTTTTTTTTTTGAATGCATTATATATATTTTCTGAATATAATTTACAGTGATGTAATAGAAATAGAAACTAATAAAAGCTATCTTTCATATTTAATATTTCTATTATCATAATTTATGGAAAAAAAGAATATACATATATATTTATTTTGAATATTATCTTTAGTATCTCAGGGATCATTAGTAAATTTTATTGTTATGATTAAAAAAAGAGTTTGAAAAATGTGCATAAATAATTAAACGGTTATTCGGTACATTAATTAAAAATAAATGTTTAAAAAAATATCAATATATATAGATATATGTTTAAGTTTTTTAAAGTGGAATTAAAAAGTATAAATTAATAAAAAAAGTAAAAAAAGTATATTTTTAACTTTTCAAAAGCAGAACTTTAAGTTGTGACAGAAAGGGATAATTATTAATTTTATTAAGTTTTTATATATATATATTTTACAAATAGTAGTATTGTATTCTATATCTAAATTCTATGTATTCAATAAAGGTTTTCATAAAAGTTCATAGATAATATATAGATTGTATAGTTATCAATTAATTTATAATATTATTTAATATTTATCTATTTTTTTGAGTATTATTTATTGAATTATGAATTATTCTATATTTTATTTATGGGTATAGGTTTAGTTTATAATGATTAATTATAGATTTATTTATATAATAATAATATAATAATAATAGAGTTAATTCATATAAATAAGTTTAATGAGGATAGAACCAGGCTAAAATTGTCTTTTATAATTTCTAATCTGGTCCTAAAATAAAAATAAATATATAAAAAAAAAATTTTTTTATTTACCATATTTGAAATTTTTTCTTTATTATTTCAATTATTCGATCCAATAATAATATTACTACACGTTATATCATTGTCATTAGTTTTATATTGCTTTGAAGATACTGTATCATCACCTTCACTATAATTGCTATTTCTTCTATTATTTTTTATACGTAAATGTATTATTTCCAAAATAATAAATAATGCACATAGGATAATCGGACTTATTATAATTATTAATTTATAGTTACTACTCTTAGTTTCATTTGTTTCTAATAAAGGATTATTAGAAGTATTTCTTTATTATTGAATTTATAAAATTTAAAAAATTATAAATATTTTTCAAATAATGGAATTTTAAAAGGATATATAATAAAATTTTTAATAGGATATATGTAAAATTAAAGAGATAAATTACAATTTTATATTTAATTTCTTAATTTCTTTTGGAATCGAACCACTTAAGTTATTATTTGATAATTCTCTGTTTAAAATAAAAAAAAGGATAAAATTATTAATAATTAACAATTAGTATAGGAATATAAACAAAAGAAAAAAAAGAGTTCTTTCTCTAATTTTTCTCTTTAAGAAAAAGTTAAAATATTAATTACAAAGTTTTTAATTTTGTTAATTTTCCAAGCTCTGGGGGTATAGAACCAGTTAAGTTATTATTAGATAATATTCTATTTAAAATGATAAAATTATTAGTAAATAAATATATATATCTATTTAAAAAAATAATAAAATATTAATTTACAAGGTTTTTAATTTTGTTAATTTTCCAAGTTCTGGGGGTATAGAACCAGTTAAATTGTTATTAGATAAATCTCTAATTTCATATTAAAAAGTAATAAAATAAAAATATTTCATTTTATTTAATAATCCTCGTATTTAGTATTATATATATATTATATTATTATATAATAATTATTTATAAATTACAAATATTCTAAATCTGATAAATTTCCAAGTTCAGGCAAAATCAAACCATTTAACTTATTTAAGGATATATCTCTATTTTAAATAATAATTAAAAAAAATTTTTTTTTTTTTTTTTGATAGTAAATAATATAATATATAAAAATAATAGTAATAATAAAATATATAAAAGTAAAATGTTATAAAATGTATTACAAAGTTTTTAGCTTTAAAATAGTTCCAATTTCTTTTGGTATGGAACCAGTGAATTCATTATTAAATAAATATCTATTTGATATGTAAATAAAAAATGAAAAAAAATAAAAAATAAGTAAAGATAATAAATAAATAAATAATTATTTCACTTTATAACTTTAATACAATTTTTTCAAGTTGACTAATTTTCCAATTTCCTGTGATATAGGGCCAGTTAACTTATTATTACATAAATTTCTATTTCAAGTGACAATAAAAATATATATAATTAAAAAAAGCAATAAGTCATAAAAATGTATATATATATATATAATATTCTATAATATAAATTTAAACAAATACAAATATTCCAGATTTATTAAGTTTCCAAATTCCGGTGGAATTGTACCAGTTAAATTAGTATTAAATATACCTCTTTTGAAAAAAAATAATAATAATAAATTAGATAAAAATAATTATTTTATATAACTATTATTAAATAGTAGGTATTTTTTTAATTCATTACAAATCTTTTAATTTTGTTAAATTTCCTAATGAAGAAGGAATTGAGCCTGTTAAATGATTTTTAGCTATAACTCTTTTAATTTTTAAATATAAAAACATTGGAATAAAAGCTTTATTAAATAATTTTTATTTAATTTTATTTATATTTTAAGAATTACAAATATCCCAATTCTGATAAATTTCCAAGTTCAGAGGGTATAGAGCCTGTTAATTTATTTGAATCTATTTCACTGTTTTAAAAAATAAAATAAAATATATTTAATCCTTTATATCTTTAAATTACGTCTTTATGTTTATTATTGTAAGAAAAAATTACAGATATTCTAAATTTATCAAATTTCCAAGTTCCAGTGGGATAGAACCAGTTAAATTAGTATTAAATAAACGTCTATTATTTTAAATAATTATTAAAAATAAACGTCTTAAAAACTTATTTACAAAGATTAGTGATAAATTATTTCGATCATTATTACAAATATTCTAAATTTGTTAAATTTCCAAGTTCAGGTGGTATAGAACCAATTAATCCATTTCCCAATAAATTTCTATTTAAAAATTTAAAATAATTAATATTAAAAATAAACTCTTTCGCCATACATATGATAATAACTTATTTAAAATAATAAATTATTTCTATCATTACAGATCTTTTAAATTTGTTAATATATCGATTTCTGGTGGTATAAAATAATAGGAAGATTTCATATAATCCGAAGATGCATGTCTTTTTTTTTTTTTTTTTTTTTAATATAAATATAAAATTATTAATATATATCTATTTTTTAATATTTCATAAAAAAAAAGTAATACCTTATACAATAAAAAAAAAAATTTGATTAATTTTAAGAAAATAATATAAAATGATTAATTTATTACAGTTTAGTGATATGACCATCATTAGAACAAGTAATTTTATCTTCTCTACAACAGTTATATACTTCGTCAATACTCATTAATCTGTTGACTAAAGAACATTCTTCATTAATAGTACTTTGGGTAGAAATACATTTCAATACTATTATTATAATAAAAGTAATTAAAAGAAATGATGAATTCATAATGGAATTTATTTATTGTTTAAAAAAATTTTAATAATTGACCTTTTTTTTTAAACATAAACTATTCTTCATAACCCTACATAAATAAAAATTTAAGTTTTTTAAAGTAAAACTATTTTTAGCAATAAAAAAAAAAAAAAAAAATGGCATCAAAAATTATTCAGTATGGTATGGTAAAAATTGAAAATATTAATAGATAAGAAAATAAAA
>MCFH01000092.1:0-119416 GCA_002104945.1 Piromyces finnis | reverse complement strand
CCTCTTAATAAGAAAAAGTTTTCTGGATATTTTATTTTATATGCTAAAAGTAAAAGAATTGTTTCTAAAGATTTTTTACCTCTATCAACATAATCACCCATAAATAAGTCTTAAAGATACCAATTTGATATAGTATATAAAAAGAAGGAATGTGAATATATATTTTTATCAATATTTAGAAATTATAATTTTATAATATTGAATAAGTTTTCATATATTTTATATATATATTAAAATAATTATCTATCAAAAGTAATAAATAATTCACAAAATAATATTTATATAAATTTACAATTTGTTTGAGGTGGATGGCCCATTCTATCAAATATACGCAATAAATCACTATATTCTATATTAAAACAAATATATATATTAAATCATAATAAAATGTATAAGAATATAACAGAGATTTTAATTAAAAAAATGAATATATTTTAAATTGGATTTTATAATCATATATTAATATAGATAGATTAATTATAGATATTTGAAACAATTGAATAATTTATAAATAATTATAATTAATTTCTATTTAGATTCAGTTTTCACAGTTAAGTCAATACTTACGTCCATGAACATCCCCAGCAATAACAAGAGATGGTTTTGGGTTTAATTCAATAAGTACAGGTTGACTAAGTAAAATTTCTCTAGCATGAACACATAGTTTAATAATTTCACCATTTTTAAGACCAACTGAACGTGAACTAGATTTAGCATGTTTCGGATTTTTTCTTAAATCAAAAATTTTTTGTAAAATATCATCAATATTATATTTATCATTTATTGTACTACTACTATTATGTACACTTCTTTGACTTGATGATCTTTCTTTAGCTAATGCTGCCAATACTGAGGAATTTGAAGCTAAAATTGAACCTTGATCAGCATTTTTTACGGGAGTCTCACTTAGTGATTGGTTAGATCCATTCTTTACAGATTCTACTGATCCATTTTTTTTTTTATTAAGTGAACTTGCACTACTACCTAATTCTGAACAACTACGACTATGTTGTAAGCTTTCACTAGATAATTTTTCAATACTTGATTTATTAACGAGTTCTGAAGGTGGACAAGAATACCTTCTTTGAATATTCTTTTTTTTATCTTTTGATGAATGATTACCCATTTTTTTTCTTTTTATTAATCTATCTATAATAAAATGCTATTAAAGTTATTATTTGGTTTATATAAATATAAAGTACTCGAGAAATTTAATTATTAATTACTATTGATTATATTAATATGTTTTATTGAAAATTTTTGACAAATAAGTTGTTATGTTGTATAGTGTGAAATATAATTTATCGATTTTTGTAGTTAGATTGATGTTGATATTTAAATTTCATTATTCTTTAAAAATATATTAATTATTTAGAAATTATAAAATAAAAAGAATTTTATATGTTTATACGAAATTATTTGTAAATATTAAATATCAAATATATTTAAGTATTAATCAATTTATATTATTAAAATATTATATATGAAATTACTTCAAAGTAGTAAATATTTAAACATAAATTTGTTTATATTGTCATTCATTAAATATTTTCTGAAACAATTTAATGTATTATCATCTATTGAATTTATCTAATAGAAGTTATATTTTTATAAATAATACAATATTGTGTTGAAAAAAAAAAACACTTCTTATATGTATTTTCTATTGTATTCAACAAATAAATAAAAAGAAATATAATTTTGCACTTAATGTTATTATTTCAAATTTTCTTATTATAATATATATAAAAGAATAATAAAAATTATAAAGAAAATGAAATTAATTTTTTAAATTATTTAAATCCATAATATATAATAAATGTAATAATATTACTGTATATATTATTAAACTTACCTTTTTAGAAAAAAGTAGATATATATGTAGTTAAAATTAAAATTTACATTACAACAATTGAAAAATTAATATCCAATTTTTGTTTTTTATTTATATAGGTGATTAATAAAAAAAAAACCAAGAAATAATTATATTTATATCCATTAATAAATTATTTTTAAATATAAATATAGAAATACAATAAAAAATATTTAAAAGAATATTATGATAATAATAATATACATTGAATATATTAATATTAATATAAAAAAAAGAAAATTAGTAACAAGTTGGCAAAAAATGTTTTATTATATTTGTCAACAATACTTTTTTTATTTTATAAAAAAATAATTTTACAAGAATATTTATAATTATTATTTTTTATTATTTTATGTATATCTGTTATTTGACTATTAATGTTATTTTAATATTCTTTCTCAATTACATTTAAAGTATTTTCTAATTTAATAAAGCTAAACATTACGTCTGAAATATATTTCATCTTTTATTAAAATGTTTAAATGTAACACTAAATTAAATCCAAATAATTGCTTTTTTTTTATTTTTGATACTTGCTATCTTTAAAATTTATACAGGAAAAATTATCTTCTTAATGATAAAATTAAAATTATAAAATCAAATAATGTTTATACATTTTACAGTTCTCTTGATATTTTTATATTAAAATTTAACTATTAATGTTAATAAAAATATATTTGCTTGGTTGTTTTTATTATTGTTGTTATTATTACTTAATACTATCAATTCTAACTTTTCAATATCGTATTGCTTTTATTGTTGTTGTTGTTATTTTCTGAATTCAATTCCAATTAAATTAAATGCGACCATTTTGACAATAGTTAAACATTAACAAAATTTAAATTATTCGAATTTTATTATATAAATATATAAATAAATTTACAATAAAATTATATAGATGATATCATACAGTTTTAATAGTTAAATAAAGCAATTTTTTTTTATTTTTATCTAAATAAATACCATTAGCTTTATTTAATAGTATTTGAAAAGAAAAAAAAAGAATAAAAAAAAAAAAGTAAAAGGAAGTATTATAATATAAAACTACATAGAACTTGAGGATTTTGTTATAATTAATTTTATTTAATAATAAAATAGAATATTAATATAAAATTAATAATATTATTAAATCTTTTTTAAAAAAATTTTTATTTATATTTTTTTAAATAATTTAATTCTTATCATTTATTCTTTTCCAAAAAATAATAATAAAAGTATAATATAATAAAAGAAATAAAATAAAATAAAATAAAATAAAAAAAAAAAAAACTAATTTTAATCATATATAAATAGAATATAAACTATAATTATTAAGTAAAAAAAATTTAGATATAATAAAAAAAAACAGAAATTACATTGAAAAAAAAAAAAAGATAGATAATAAATAATATATAATAATATATAAAAATTATGATATTAAATTTGATATTAAAAAATTAAAAATTTGATAACACATGTTATATGATAAAAAAAATGAAAAAGATAAAAAATAGATTCATACATAAAATATAAAAAGTAATGAAAAAAAAGATAAACAAAAAAGAAGAATAAAGAAAAAAAGAATATATCAATACCAAGGGAAAATAAGAAAAAAAATTAAATATTAATATTTTAAAAGAGTCTTTAAATCAAGTTGTGCCTTTTTTATATATATTTTTATTATTTATTATTTGAAAAGGAAAAATAAAAAAAAAAGAGTAATATTACTTTTAAGTAATTCTTTGCCTTTCTTTTACAATACAAAGCTTAATAAATTCACAGCAACAAAGTCATTACATTTTTAATTATTCCTAAAAATATCAATATTATTAATATTGAATTATGGTTATTTAATAATTAATGATTATTTATTTTTTTAACTTCTACCTATTTTTTAGTTAGTTAGTTATTTATTTATTTATTTATTTATTTATTTATTTATGTATGTATGTATGTATGTATTTATTTATCTATTTATTTATCTATTTATTTATTTATTTATTTATTTATTTATTTATTTATTTATTTATTTATTTATTTATTTATTTATTTATTTATTTATTTATTTATTTATTTATTTATTTATTTATTTATTTATTTATTTATTTATTTATTTATTTATTTATTTATTTATTTATGTTTATTAAAAAACCAAGAAATTTTCTAAAAATTAAAGTTTTCTATTATTAAATTCTTAGATTCAAATTATTTTTGGAGATATTATATAATATGAATAATTTTATATTAGGAAGTGGGGAAAAAAAAAGTTACCAAAATATTCATAATAAAAATAAAACTTTAAATGGAAAAAAATATAGCAATAATCAAATTCAATTTTAAATTAAATTTCTTTAATTGAAATAAAAAAGTTATTTCATACACGATAATTTAAAGAGATAGATAATTTTATTTAATAAATTAAAATGAAAATTATGTGTATTATTCTTTAGTTTTTTATAATTTTTATTTTAACGTTTATTTCATTGTTTTAACAAATTTTCTATATTTATTCATTTAACAAATTAAAAATAATTAATGATATATAAAAGTATATTAATAAACTGACTTTTTTAGTATTTTAATTAAATTGATCTTACACACACTTTAACGTTAATTATATGTTTCTTTTAACACTTTTTTTAAAAAAAAAAAAAAAGCATAACAAAATCTTTAAACAAAAATTATATCATATTGAACATTTTTTAAACTAATATTCTATTACTAAATTTTAAATTTTATGTAAAGTACTAATTCTATAAAAATAATGATATAATGATTTAAGTTTCTATACTCTTTTTTTTTTTTAATAATCAGGTATTGAAATTAATTGTGAATTGTTTAATTATTTAAAAATTAAAGTCAAAGTAATTTTCATTAAAGAAAGAATTTAAGTAAATTAAATATTATATTTAATACTATTTTTTTTTGAAAATTTCTGGTGCTATCATATTTACTTATTAGTTTTTGATTAAAAAATATATATATAGATAGACCTTTTATTGTTTTTTTTTGTAATACTTTTATATAATATTATATATTTTGTTATAATTTAAATATATTTATTGTATAAACATTAAAATAAATAGGTTAAAATATTATAATAAAACTTAAAACATAAAACCTAACCTTTTAAATTCAAAATTCAAAAAGCTTTTTCAATAGTTATTAAATAACTTTATTTATTAACAATTTATTTTAAAAAAAAAATATTGGCAAAAAACTTTCATATAAAATAATTTTTACTTTTTTTTAAATAAAAAACTGGAAAGATAAATGTTTCAATAAAAATGGAATAATTTAAAATTACAATTAAAAATATACATTTTAAGATATATTTAGCATATATATACTTTTATATATAATTGATTATAAAGTATCTGCTTTTTTCGTATAAAAAAGTAATTATTGATTTTTAAATATATTAATATGAAATTACTTAATATGTTGAAATATATATATGAATTTATACGATAATTAAAAAGTGTTATAATTTGAAAGTTACAAATTTTAATAAAATTATCTATTAAGCAAGGATTTTCAATTACATTAGTAAAATTAATTTCATTAATTATATTGATTAATTTCAAAATCTTTTTTTTTATTTAATAATGATAAATTCAAGAAATTCAATTTTTAAGTGTGAATTTGAATCATTTTTACCTTTTTTTTTTTTTTTTAATTTCTTTCATAGAAAAGAACAATAAAACAAAACGAAACAAGTCATTTAATATATAATAAAATTTTATTTACAAAATAAAATATCAAAAAAAAAAAAAAAAATAAATAAATAAAAATTACAAATAATTTATTACAATTATTCAATAGCTTATATTAAAATAAATTTTTCTTTTCTGAACTAATTTCATTTTTCTTCATTTTATTATTTTTTATTTTTTATATTTATGTTTAGATAATACATCTGTAATATTAAGGTAGACATTTTTCAAGGATATTATAAAACATAGTTTAAGGAATTATTGATAATAAATATCAATTAGATTAAAATAGCTATACAATATATATATATATAAAACAATTAAAAGAATTAAAAGAATATTTATATATATATACTATATTACTTTTTTATAATTTTGTTAAAATTATATAGTATAATAATTTAAGTTAGCAAAAAAAAAAAAAAGAAAAGAATTCACAATTTTAAAAATCATAAAAAATCACTGCAAGTTACTTTATATGTTATATATTATATATATATTATAAAAGTAATACAAAAGAAATTAAGAAAAAACAATAAATATTCAATAAAATAAATATGTCTTCAACCTCTCCATTAACTAATTCTAATGATTCAAATGAAAATTCATCTTTTGATTCATCAAATATTGCTTTATCGAAATCTGGTTCACATTCCCATGTAATTAATATAAATGAGGGAGAAAATATAAATAGCTCATCTCCTCCTTTAAAAATTAATATTTCAAGAACTTCTTCAGGTTCGCAGGTCAAAGTTCCAACGCCTTTAACTCAAATAGCATATGAAGCTATTTCAATTGATGGGTCAGATGAAGAAGATATTACTATAAAAAAAAAAAAAACAAAGAAAAAAGACAAACTGAAGAAAGATAAATCTTTAAATGAAAATAAAGAAAGTAAAAACGTAAACTCTCTAGATATAGATAATAGTATTATAAACTCAGATTATTTATGCGAATCACCATCAAGATTTAAGGATGAAATAGATATAGAATTAACAGAATTTAATAATAAAAGCTCTTCAGTAGATGATATGGCGGATTTTTCAAATACAGCATCATCGTTAAATCAATCAGTTAGTAATGCTAAATATTCAAATTTAAGTGCACCTCCAAAATCAAGACGTAACAAAAGTAATATATTGTCCAAAGCAAAACTAAATAACACTTCAAAATCATTATCGTCAAAGGCAATGCTGTCAATTAAGCAAAAAAAAAATAAAAATAGATTACCATCAAAATTATTAAAACAGAAAACACCAACATTTCTATCACCAGATGAATATATTAATGAAGTTAAGGGTTTAAGTAGCGAAGAAGCTTTAAAGTACATATTTTTCCTAAATATTATTTTGTATTATTTTAATAAGACATAATAATGTAATATAAAATTTATAAATTAATCAATATTTTATTTTTTATTAAAATATTTTATATAGTCGTTTGTTATTGGAAGAAGAAAGAATAAATAATAATGAACAAAAAAAAAGGAGTAAGAATTAGTATTTAATAAAAAAATAAACACCATCAAATGATAACATATATATCTAATGATATATTTATTAATATATTTTAAATAGAAATATTAACAAATAAAGCATTTATTATTATCACTTTATTACAACTTATAACCATTATTGTATTTATATTTCTTTTTATTACTTCAACCATTAAGCAAAAATCATTACACTATAGTATAGAATATCTAATCGAGACTATTTTGTTAACTTTTTGGATGTTTTTAAATATCATTATTATTAAACATGAAACGGAAGCATATTGTTCAGAATTAGTAAATAAGGCTAAATATGTATTTACTAAGATAAGGACTTCAGGGATTAATATGATACAAGTAATAACAATTTAAATAGATTTATATATATAATATAAATAAAAAATATCAATAACAATAGATTAAAGAATAATAATAATCCATAAATATTACAATTTTAATTCTAATAATAATAACATTATTATATATTATCATTTTACTTGTGATTTGTAATTTTAATTTGTATTTAGGAACTTCGTATTCCATCAACTAATTCTGTTTCAGTATTAAGAGTTATTCGAGATGGAAAAAGTAAAACATTCCCTGTTTCTTTATTGGTTAAAGGAGATATTGTAGAAATTACATATGGGGAAAGAATTCCATGTGATGCAAAATATGTTCCGTCCGAACGTAATAAAACTTATATACCGAAAAACCCTATTCTTAAGAATCGTCAGAAATTTAGACCAAATTTTTTCGAATCTCAAGTTGCTAAAGATGGTTTACAAGAAACAACATTTAATTCAAGTCTTTTTACTTTTGAATTACTAGAAACACCAATTCATAATTCATTGGAATCAATTTTTACTAGCAAACGTCCTACACCCCCATTAGGTCATCAAATGCGAATAATTAAAAGAGAAATATTCTCGCATTTCTTTTTATATAATTTTATTATTGCATTAGCTATAGCTTTGGGAAGATTTTTATATGAAATCATCGGAAACCATTTAAAAGAAAATTTATTAAATGTTATTATCGATTATTTTCTTTATCGTCCACTTTCAGCATTTATTCCATTGATTTTTAGTCCATTGATTATTGGTTTTACAATGGTTCATGTTTTTGGTAACTCACATATTCTTTTTATGTTTGAACAATTAAAAAAATCTAAAAATGAATATAAAGATGATGAAAATATTGATGAGTTTGATCCAGCACCAGCACCAACAAAAGATATTCATGTGTCATTTGGTAAAATATAATATTTATAGTGACATATTATTATTTTTAATAGTAATTTGCTAAATTATATTTATTTTTATTATAAAATATATAAATAAATATAGGTGATGTCTTAAAATATGCTCAATCCATTTTTAAAACTAAGAAAGGAACTTTATTAAGATCTTCTTCATTACTTGATACTCTTGGTAGTATTACTGTTATATGCGCATTAGATAAGGAAGGAACATTATCATATGTATATATTTTTTATCTAAAATATAATTTTTATTTTATTTAAATTTATAATTTTTATATACATTAAGTATTTATTTCAAATGTCTTTTAAATATTTATTATATTATTTTTAAAGCCTTTCCCATCTATTGAACAACTTTTCTTTATTGATAAAGATGGTAAATCAGTAATTTTAGATGTAGAAGAAAGTTCACAAAATCCAAATGGAATTCGTTTTGAAGATAGTGATTGGAATAATCATTTATCGTAAGAATTGATAAAAAATAATGCTATATATATATTTTAGAAATTAATAAAACTTTATTACTTTTCATATTCCATAGTTCATTAAAGCCATTAGGTTTAAATTTATTATTGAATACAAATTGTGGATTTGCTGAAGGTAAAATCAGAAACGATCCTCATAGAAGATTATCGGGTCTTCATTTTTGTGGTAGAACCCAATCAGCCAGACAAAGTAAATTAAATATTTATATATTATATATAGATGTAGTACTAAAATAATGATTTCAATATACATAATATTAATGAAATATATTGAAAAAATTCAAAATTTATAATATATAAATTTAAAATAGCATGTCTTTGTCGACTAGGAAGAGAAATAGGGTTTTCAGTAGATGTTATTAAATCATTTAAACTATTAAAACAATTATATACATTGAGTCCATCCCATCCATCTTTAGAGAAAATGGTTGACTATCATTTCAAAGTCCCAAATATGTTTTCTCAAATTTTTGAAGAAGCTTCCTCTGGCTATCAATTAATAACTGACGGAAGTGTGGAATTGGTTCTTGATTGCTGTTTAGATTATTGGAATGGTGAAGATTTAAGTGCTATTGATAGAAATGTAAGTGGTTTTATTATGAAATTAGCACTAGATTGTAGTAGATATATTCCAATTCCAATAGATTATTTAATACTTTCCATATTAAAATTCTGTTATTTAGATTGAAAAGAAAATTCTCGATTTTTGTCAAACAGCAACATCAAATGATAACCAAATTATTACTTATGCCTATCGTCCAATTCATAGAGAAGAGATTTTCCAATTATCATCTTTTGATAAAAAACCATTATTCTTTGAAATGCTACCAAAACATAAATTATTGAATACTTCAACAGCATTATCAAATGCATCAAATTCAAATAATATAGTATCATATGGCAGTGAAGAAGATAATAGAAGACAATCAATTGATGTTATTTCAACCAATCCTTATTCATACATTTTAAGAAGTCAAATATTTTTATGTTTAGCTACATTAGCAACACATCGTTTAAAACAAGTAAATATATTGATTGATTTTAAATTATTTATTTTGCTTTATAATGATAATTAACAATATTAAATACTATTATTGCTATTATCAATAATATTATATAGCATGTGTCAGATTTTGTAGAAGATGTTCGTCTTGCTGGTATTCGTTTTGTCTATTTATCACCAGCACCTGAACGCGAAAGTAAAGGTAAATATTTTTATACCAGTAGATTATATTATAAATTAAACATAAAAAATAAAATATCAGTATTTAATGCATTTATTTTAAATAGCTTTTGCTGAAAGAATTGGTCTTGAAACTGATTGGAATAGTTGCATTCTTTTATCATCTGATAGTGAAAGTAGCGGCTATCAAGAGTTACATGATATCAAAGCACAATTACCAAGAGGTATAGAAAATATTAGATCCCATATTGAGAATGTCGATGATATTCCATTACATGTTTCATTATTTGCTGAATGTACTCCTAATGCAATAAAGGAATTAATTGAAATATTCCAAGAAAATGGTGAAGTTGTTTGTTGTATTGGTAGTGCTCTTAACTTTAAGAATATTTCATCTTTTGCAATTGTATGTTATCATATTTTTATTTTTATTCATAATATCTAAATATTATATAGAAATAAAATAATTTATTATTATTTTTTTTTTTTAAATATATATATTATATACATAATATAGGCTGATGTTTCCGTAGCCATTGCACCATTACACACAAAACAACAAACAAAATCAAAGAATCAAATTTCTTTACAATCTCCATTAACTTATGCTGCAGATTTCATTAGTTTACCATGCTCCTTATTTATGAATTCCGATTCTAGTTTATATATTTTAACACAAATTATTCGTGAATCAAGAGAATTACAAATTAGTATGATTAATGCTTTCTTTTTATTACTAGGTTCATTATTAACTCTTTCAATATGCTATATATTCTTATATTTGCTTTTAAATCCACCTTTATTTACTACATGGCAAATCATTTGGTTATCATGGATATTTCTTCCTATCATTTCCGCAACACTTTTATCAACACCTCATGATCCTGAAACAATGACCTTAATGCCATCTAAGAATCAAAATCATATTACAAATAAAAATAAATTTTATAGATATTTCATTATACGATTTATCTTAATTATCCTTATGGTTGTATTAGCTTTTGAAATGTAAGGATGAATTATTTACTTATTATTATTACTAATATTACTATCATTATTATAATAGTAGTAGAAGTAAAAATAAGAAAAGAAAAAGTAAACCTAATTAATCTTTTATATATATAATGATTTTTTTTAGTATATTGACTCGATTATTAAAACAAGAAAGTGATACATTTTCATTATTTAAAATATATCAAACTTATAATAAGTCTTTCTTAGATTGGGATGAGGAATCAAGAAATGCTTTAAAATATGCACAAATTATAACACTATTTTTATTTGTTTATTACATTAGTATGTATATAGTATATATATATAATAATAATAATAACAAAATAATTATAACTATTATAAAAATTAATTACAAAAGTTATTATAAAATACTAATATATATAAATCATTAAATATTTACAATAACAATAATTGCAGTTTGGACATCAGCTACATTTGTTAATCGTACACAAAGTATATTTAAAGTTTCACCAATAATGAATCACAAATGGTTTATTGTATCAATTTTAATGTATGTATAAATGAATATTAATTATGACTTTTTATAAAAGAATTGGAAAAGAAAAAAAAATATTTAAAATCATTTATTAAAATATTATGAAAATAGGCTTATTTTACATATTGGAATAACCCTTATCAATTTAGATATGAAAGATACATTTAAAAATTCACTTGGAAAAATACCATTTTATTATCATTTATTATTTATTATTTGGCCAATTGCTCTTATTCCTGCTCACGAATTTGCTAAAAAACTGGATAGAAAAGAATATACTAGATGTCAAAAAAGAACCAAACTTGAATTTAATACTAAGGTAATTATATTTTATATCTTAATACTAAAATTATATATATATAATCAATGCTAATATTTTTTTTTTATTAAAAAAAAAAAAAAAAAAAAAAACATAAAAATAAATTTAGTTGTAAGTATATAATAAAAATAATTTTTTATTGTAAAAATAGAATTATATTTATTTATGTATTTATAATTATTTAAATAAATAGGGGTATGCATTCTCCATTATAGACATTGTTATAAGATGTTATATAAATATCTTTATTATAATAATATCAACTGATAGAAACAAGCTTAAATAGAATAAAAGAAATAAATCAAAAATTTACTATATCGTCATTAAAAATATTTAATATAACCAATACATAATAACAAAAAAAAGTTAAAAATTAAATTACATTACGCTTTTTTTTTTCTATTTAATTTTTCACTTAACTTATTATTTTAAAAAAATATACCTGGATATTACAAAAAAATAAAAAAAGATACTTATAAAATAATACTACTAACAATAATTTTATGAAAAAGTAAATAAAATAGATTATAAAAATATAATTATAATTAATAAAGGTAATAATCTATTAATTAATAGATATTAATTATCTTTTGATAACATTAAAATAAAAATAATGTCGTTAAATTCTCGTTTTTTTTTTTTTTTTTTTTTTTTTTTATAATATTAATTTTTTAATGTATAAGTAAAGAATAAAGAATTTATAAAAAAAATTGTATATACAAATGTAATATCATATAATTTTCAGTAGTTTTAAATTATTATAGTTCAAAAAGTGTAACAAACTTTAATATATAATATTTTAAGTTAAAATAAGTATATGAATATTGATAAATTTACACCTATATACAAATATTTATTTTGATATTTATTGAAACAACATAAAATATTATATATCAAAGAATACAAAGAATAAAAAAATTATAATAGTTATTGAATAAAAAAAAATAAGTATACATTTATTTCCTTTAATTTTTATATACCATTAAATTTTATGGATTTTATATGATTAAAAATTAACTTTAAATTTTATGTTTTGTTTTTTTATAGTTGTTCAATATTTAGTATTTAATAAAATTATTAAACATATAAATACTTTCAATAATAATATTTACATATATAATTATGGAAGTTTTAATAGTATTAAAATTAATAATTAATATATATAATAATTATAATAATTTCACGAACTGTTTCGTTCTTTTTTTTTTTCTTTTAATTCATTCACATTAAATTTTTTTCTTTTTTAAAATTTTAAAATTCATATTATTTCCCATTTTTATATTAATGAAATAAACATATATATATATATATATAGTATTGACAAATATATAAAAAATTCATGAAATATATAATTATATTGAAAAGTATAATACCATTGCATACTACTTTTAGAAATACAATAAAAGTTAAAATAAAGGAATTAAAAAATTAAGAGTTTAAAGGATTTATAAAAGTTTTTTTAATTAAAATTCATATTATAAGCAAAATATATCTATATCATCGAAATATTACACTTTTAAGATAAAACATAACATATAAAAAGAGTTGATATAAATTTATTAAACTATTTGGACTATAACATAACAATAAGAAGAAAGATATTGCTTAAAGTGATTTTATTTTTATTTAATCTATTTCCTTTTGATAACTATATTATATATAAATCAATATTTTACTATTTAAATTCTTTTTTAGAAAGAAAAAAAAAGAAAAAAAAAATTGTAACTAATAATGGAAAATGGACAAAGTGGTACTTTATATAAATTTATTGAGAAATCTAATTAAAAATAAAAATATCCTTAATAATAATATTAATAATTAAAATAATTAATTTACAATAAAATATTAAAGATAAAAGTAGTAATATGGAGAGTAATAATGAAAATGAAATTATAGATGATGAAAGTAAAGAACATATTGAATACGATAAAGGTAAAAATAAAAAGGAATATGTATAATATAATAGTAATAACAACATATATTTATTAATATTGCAACATTTATATTATAATTTGATTCGATTGTATAAAAAAGTAAAAGATTCTGAAGAAGCTTCAAATAAAAATGAAAAAAATGATGATGATGATAATAATAATAATAATAATAATAATATGGATAATAAAGAGAAAGAACAACTAAATGATTATAATAATATTGATGATAAAGAACATCCAATTAGTAATGATAATGATGATGACGATGATAAATTATTTATGCCACATGAATCAGATCAGGAATCTGAACCAGAAGAACTAAATTTAAATATTGATGATAATAATGTAGATAATATAGATATTGACGATGATATTGATAAAAATAGTGATAAAAATGGATCACAGGAAGATAATAATAAAGTTGATACAAATAATGAAATGAATAATGAATCGGAGTTAATTAAAAGCACCGAAAATATAGAAGATGATGATGAAGATGAAGATGAACTAGATGACAGTTTTGGTATATCAATTATCTACAATATTGAAACTTCACCTGCTTTTCAGTATCTTGATGATTTAAATAAGAATAAAGGAATAGATAATGAAAAGTAATTTTATATATTTTTTATAATTTGTATAATAATGAATATAAATGAATTTAATCATCAACTAAAATTATTTTTAAAAATAAAAATATTATAATTATAAATTTTGTAGAACAAAAATTTTAAAAGAAAAATACAAAACACTTCATAGTTACTATCAAAGTTTATATAAATTTAATCAATACTTATCAAAGAAAATTCATAATGTAGAATCAGAATTTAATACACAAACTATAGAAATTGATAGACATAGAAGTAAAAAATTTACTGATAATTCAGAAATTGGAGAATTAAAACGTGAATTAATTAAAGTAATATCAATATATTTTTCTGTTATAAACTCAAAAATACTTTTATAATTAATATATACTATTATTATAGTGTCAAAATGAAGTTAGATTAGGAAAAGAAAGAGAAGAAAAATTATTAAATGAAATTCAAGAAAGTAAAGAAAATAGAGATAATTTAAAAAAAACTATAGAAGAAATACAACAACACCGAAGTGATATGCTAGAGCCAGAATTGATAGCATCAATTAAAGAATTAAAAGTAATAGACGAAATAAATAAATTTAATATCTATAACTACATATTTATTCAAATATCCATATATATAAAATTAATAGAAATGAACTAATTCTTTTCTATTATATTTGATTATTTTCTTTTTTTTATTATTGAACAATTTATAGTTAGACTATGTACAAAAAAAGCATCAATGTGAAAATTTAAGAAAAGATTTAGATGAAAAAGAAAAAACGCTATCAGCATTAAGAAAAGAATTAGATAATATCGAAATGGAAAGAGAAAATCAAAAATTAAATTATTCAAAAGCAGAAGCTATACCCCGGAAAATAAAGTAAACAATTATTTTTGAATATATTATTAATTTATTACTTATATTTTATTTTTATATTAATTCATTCATTTGGTTTTATCCTCTATTAGAAAACAATATGTAATTTTAAAAGATGCTATAAATAGTTTAAATGATGAAAATTCAAAACAAGTCTTGGCTAGTTCTCAATTGGATAAAGATATAGAACAATTAGATCAAAAGAAAACAGAATTAAAAAATGTGAAAGAGGATCTAATCAAAAAAATTGAAGCATGTAATAGTGAAATATTTGCATTAGAGCAACAATGTAATGAATTATATAAAAAGAAAGAATTAGAAAAAGATAAACTTCATTCACAAAAAACAGAAAGAGTTAAATTAGATTTAGCTATAAGAAATGTAGTAAAAGAGGTAATAATAATGTTAATAATAATGATAATAATGATGTTTATAACGATAAAATGATAATAATATTCATAAAAATAAAAACAATATATATATATATTAAGATTAAAGCTGAACATGATTTATATTTAAGAGAAATATCGGATAAAGAAACAGCATTAAAAACTTATCATCGACTAGAATCATCAGTTAATAATATAAGAATGACACATATAACTTTGAAAGAACAATTATTAGAAGCAGATCATTCCTATAAATTATTACAACAAGACTCCAAATACTATTCTAATGAGATTCAAAAATATCATGAAAAAATTGATTTGAGTATATATAACTACTTAAAACAAGAAAAAATAGAAAACGAGGAAAAAGAGAAAATGTCTAGAAATATGGAAAATAAAAAGAAACTGGAATTGGAATTGGAAGAAACAACAAAAAATATTGAAGCATTAGAAAAACAAAGGGAAAAATTAAATACAGTGAAAGAATTAAAAGTAAAAATAATATGTTAAATTCAATTTAAAAAAAAAAAAATGATATATATCATAAAATTACATGTATTATTTTTTTTCCTAATAATAATAATATATATTACAAATACTATATTTTAAAATAGTTTAGGGAATTAATTAAAATTCAAAATAAATTTAAAAATTATAAAGAATATTGTCAAGATAAAGATATAATTATACGAGATACATCAAAAAGATACACAGAATCAAATCTTCGATTAAAAGAATTTTCAGAATTATATAATGTGGTAAAAAATGAAAGAAATAAATATGTAAGTTTAATATACCCTTAAATTACAATATATATAATTAAATAATAAAATGAGTTAATATACTAATATATATATATATATAATCAATAAAGGTAAATATGATTCAATCTACATTACAAAGAATAGCTGAAATGAAAGAAAAAGTGAAAGTACTGGTTAATGAAATTGAAATTTTAAGGCAAGAGATTATTATAAAGGATAGAGAGTTAACTGTAAGATGATAATAATAATAAAATACAAATATAATTATATTTATTTATATATTAATTTAATAATTATTTCTTTCTTCTTAATATATTTACTGAATTAAAAAAAAAAATTGGTTTTATAAAAGAAACAAAAACAAACAAATGCATCATCTTATTCACTCAGGGATAGTTATAAGAATGAAGCAAATAAACTTTTGGCATCCTACAGAGAAAAAAGAGGTAAATATAAAAAAATTATAAATTGATATATATTTAAGAAATTAAAAAAAAAGAAAAAGAAAAAAAAAATAAATATTTTATTCTAATATTTTTCCTTTTTTTTTTCTTTTTATATGTACTTATATAATAATAAATAAAAATAAAGATGAAATTGATCAAAATATATCAAGAATAGAAAATTTAAATTCAATTATAGGAAATACCGAAGCTGAATTAGTAAATATGAGAAGTAAATATGAAACAGCAGTTGTTGATAGAAATTCTATGGGTATAAAAATATTAGAGCAAAATGATGAACTTTGCATTTTATATGAAAAAATTAATATACAAGAAGATATTATAAAAAAGGGCGAATTAGCATTAAGCAACAGAGAAGAAGAAATAAGAAAATTAAAATTAGTTAAATCTGATTTGAATAATACAATTGAGATATTGAAAAGCAGAGAACCACTTTTAAATACATATGATAAAAAAATAGTAGATCTTCAAATAGAATTAAATAAAACCTTAGAAAGAGTAAAAGAATTATCAGCAAAAGTTGAAGACCCATATGGAAAGAGATGTAACAAAATAAAAGGAACTGATCCTGAAGAAGCTAAACTTTTAAAGAAAATTACTAGATTAGAAGAACAATTAGTAGATAAAGAGGTAAATAAATAAATGAGAATAATAAATATTCTTATAATATTCATATTTCAATATTAAGAAAATAAAATAAGAAAATAAACTGAAAATATTGATTATTTTTTAATTAAAAAAGGAACATTTATTGGAAAAACAATTAATTTACGATGAAATCAATGTATTAACTGAACGTTTAAAGAAACAAGTTTCCACTGATCGTAATTCAAGCAACTATTTTGCAAATCAGGTAAGAATATCATAAATGTACTATTTTTTTTTTTTTTTTTTTTTTTTATTAATAGAATTTGTTATTTATATACTTATTATTATTATTCAACTTTATTATATTATATTTATTAAATAACAGTTAAATGATTTAACAATGAAAATTAAAAATGTTTCAAGAGAAATGATGGCTAAAATATCTGAATTATCAATGTATCAATCTGATACATTAGCCCTCTATCAAGAAAAATGTGAAAAAGTAAAATCACGATAAAAAAAAATAAAATAATATAATAATAAATAATATTAACCTTAAATACAATATTTAATTATTAATTACATATATATACAAACAAAAATAATAAGACTGCTATATTAGAACAAGCTGAGAAAAACATAAGAAATAATTTACCGCCAATAGAAAGCGTTGAAGATGATGTAAGAAAATATGAAAGAAAATTACAACGTGAGAAAGAATTTATTCATATGATGAAACAAAAGCTTTACAATAACGGGTAAATAAATATAAATATTTAATATATTATGATTTTCTTATTTAGAATCACAAATTAAAAAAAAAACTAAAATATTCTTTTTATTATTTATTTATAAAGTATTTGTCCTGATAAAGATGATAAGTTCTATATCATTAATAATACTAGGACAACATCAATCCCAAGACCAAACGCCTACATACCGCATAATAATGGAAATACTATTTCAGGAGAATTACCTATTCCAAAACCATATGGTATATTCTCGCCTTTCAAACCATATGAAAAATCAGTACATCTTAGACATTATCGTAAATATGTTGACAAACCTATTGAAATTTAAATTTTTCCTAAATTCTTTCTATTTTAAAAAAAAAAAAGAAAAAAGAAAAAGAAAGATAATAACAACCCAATTTTGGAACAATTTCTTTTTAAAAAAAAAAAAAAAAAAATACTATTTCTTTAATTATAAAACTGAAATTTTTCTATTATTAATGAAATATTACAATTTTTTATTTTAATTGTTTTAACTATAATGAACTCTAAATCACAAGCAATATTAATAAAAAAACAATTTCATTACTTATCATCGAATTTCCTACTATTACACTTTTTAATTCTTGAATGTAACTTATCAATTTATAAAAAAAATAAATAAATATATTTTTATATAACATTTAATATAATTTAAACATTAACATTTACACTTTCCAAATCTAAATTTGACAGTTTCCAACACTTCTCCCGCATATTATTATAATATCATGAATTTCATTAAATTTCGTATTTCATTTGTTTAATTATAAACTTTCCTGTATAATTTAAAAATTCCATTTTAATTTTTCTATTTACATGTTTTATTAATTTATTGACCTTTTGTTCAAAAATAAATATCCTTATATATCACAAAATAAAAATTGATTAACGTAATTTAACAAAAAATTATGCTTTCGTCGTTTTTTTTTAAATTTTTTTTATTTATTATATTTTCAGATGGCAAATTAATTTCACCAATATTTACAATTTTGAATTATAAATATGGATTAATTTAGTTTCTCTTTTTGTAGTTGGCACCAACACGTTCGGATTGAGTTGGAGCGTACTTTTGACCAACAACAACATTTGGAATGTTTTCCATTCCCATAGCCTTGAGAAGAGCCTGTTTTCATTAATTATTTATATTTTAAATTTATATTAATTTCACTATTTTGTTTATTTCAATATAAAAATTATACTTATATAAAATAAACTTACTTCAACATCTTCGTCAATTTCAACTTGCTTTTCAAGAGCAGAAACATCTGGAACGTATTGATCCTTACGTTCTCTTTCTTCTTCTTGAAGCTTGAAGGAAATACCTCTGACTGGACCACGTTGGATACGACCCATTAAGTGAGTAGTGAAACCAGCGATCTTGTTTCTGAGACGCTTGGATGGGATAACAGCGACTTCATCACAGATCTTCTTGTTGGTTTGGAAATCGAGAGTAAGACGTGGGTAGTACTTTTCGATGAGGACACGGGAAGCCTTCTTAACGGTTTTAGTTCTATTATTTATTATCAAAAAATATATTGTCAATAGTTTATTTTATTTATAACGCATAATATAAATATATAATGAATTATGAGCTTTACCTGACACGACCCTTTTAGATGTTAATTATTTATTGTTGATTTGTTATTATTATTATTTATTATAGAATAACATTATATATAATATATATAATTAGTACCATTTTTATAATTTTAGCATTTAATTTTATATTTCCATTAGATATACTACATTATTCCTTTATGAATGTATATCAACAAAGTTTCATTTCATATTAAATTTCTCAATATCACTCATAAAGAAACATTTCAATACAACACATATAACTATTACCATAACACATAACAACAAAATTCATTATATTATAAAATATTTAAACCATTTTTTTATTCATTTATTCATTCATCATTAAAAATTTACCATTTTATTTTATTAACTTTGGACTATATTTCCTTAAAGTTGAATAGAGAGAGATCTGAAAATCTTTGGTATCTTACTATTACTTTTCTATAATGGCTATTAAATACCTATGGATATGATTGGTCATAATCGAAATTTTTAAAAATTTTTAAATATGATTGAATAAAAAATAAATTGACACATATTATCATTATATTGTTAATATATTGTGTATATAATAATAACAAAGATTTATTATATAGGACTATGCTTAACCCTTTTTTAATTTTTCTTTTTTTTTTATTTTTTATTTTTTTAAAAAAGAAATAATTAAAATAATTATAAAAACTATTTAAAGAAGAAAAAGATTATTAAATATTAATATTAAAATTATACTCCATAAAAATTTAAAAATTAATTTTATTTGTTAAGAATTTTTAATTAATTATTTATTTTGTTAAATTATTAAACACTTTTTCCATATTTTCTTAAAATTAAGAAAACATCCACAATTTTTTTTTCTTTTTTTTTTAAAATAATTTTAAATAAAATAGATATTTTGAATAATTAATAATTATGCATATTTTGTTTATAATTTTAATTATTGATGTTTTATTATTACCTTTTTTTCATTTATATTTATATTTCAATTTTTTAAAAAGTTTTTCATCTCTTTTTTTTTTTAATTTTAAATAATAATCTTTAATTTCATTGTATTATTTGTTTTTTAATTTTAACATTTTTATTTAATATATTTTAATACTTAAGGGAGATTAATAGACTTTTTTATTATTATTATTATTATTATTATTATTATTATTATTATTATTATTATTATTATTATTATTATTATTATTATTATTATTTATCCTTTATAAACCAACAATAAATAATAAATACTTGATTTATAAAAAATTGGTTGAAATGGGGGTTTTAATTAGCTTAATAGTTATTTTTTTTTTCATATTATATTATATGATTAAATAAAAAGATAGGTTTCTGATATTAAGGAAGACAAATATGAAAAGTATTTACAATTATTAATATATTTATATAATTGTACCATTATTATTATTACTCTTTTTTACTTAAAAAAAATAAATAATAAATGTTTGAATTTCCATTATATAAGCATATATAATATAAATATATTTTTATCATAATAGAATTTATAAAAAAAAATCATCAATTCTTATTTGATTTTTTTTTTTTAGTTTTAGTTTTTCTTATCATTCTTTTTCTTTAAATCTTTCTTGTTTGGATCTGCAGCGAGTAATAAGGAAGCTGTCTTATTTCTATCGATAATCTTTTGATTTAAAACAGATAAATAAGTATTCCAACCAAGAGCGACTACATTAGTACCTAATGAACGGTAATTTGCTGGAACAAAATTAAAGTTAATAAATTGGAATGCTGGCCAAACCTTGTAATTAGCCATAATAGCTGGTCCAAAACCCTTTATGAGAAAAATGAAAAATTGAATATTATGATAAATGAATAATTAGATATATATTTAATAAAAAAAATTTTTTTAATTCAAATCATAAAGAATAAATAATAATATATAACTCATAAATTTATTATTATTATTTTGGTTTAGAAAAATGAAAGTTATGCAAACTTGAACTCTTTATATTGAAACAAACAAGCAAAAAAAAAAAAAAAAAAAAAAAAAATATATATATATATATATATATATAATAATAATAATAATAATAATAATAAATGAAATGAAATAAATAAATTACTTACGACTTTAATTTTTTCTTTTATTTCTTTTGGAGAACTACCTTCAAAAACACCAGTACCACCAAGATAAACAATTTGAGAAAGTGGAGAATAAACACATTGGTCTAAGAAAACTCTTGCAAAAAGTTCTAATAAAATGACAAAATAAGCAATTTCAAAATAGCAATCCAATAGCATAATTATAAAGACAGTAATATTATTAATTATAATAATATTATTATAAAATAAATATATTACATATTATATTATTGATTATATTATATTATAAAAAATGGATGATACAATTATTTAATATATATAATAAATAATAATTTAAATTTCTAAATTTTATCATGAAATGTATTTTTTTTTTTTTTTTTTTTACTTTAAAAAATGAATAATATATAATTATTATATAAAAAAAAAAAACTTCATATTAAAAGTAACTTACGATGAGTTTTGTTTGGTAAAACAATATATTTATCTAAAAAGCGATACCAAAGAGATGTTGAAGGACCAGCAACACAAGCACCAAATAAACTCATTCTTCCTGTTCTTTTGTAGTCATGTTCTTTTCCTCTTTTTTCAACAAGTTGTTGAGCAATAACATCACCAACTGCAAACATTACACCTTAATTATTAATAATGATTTTGAAAATAAAATGAAATTCATTTATTATTTAAAAATATTTACAACAATTATAAATATGATTTTGAAAATAAAATGAAATTCATTTATTTATTTTTTTAAAAAATATATATATTAATAATAAGTATATCAATATATATGATTTATCTTCAAATATAAAAATATTCAATAGAATGTGTTGCCATTTTTTATTTTATTCAACCACTATATTTAAATATTTAAATATAACCCAAAATTTAAAATTTACCAGTGGTGAGTGATTGAGTAAGAAGTGGTTTTGTATTTAAACAACGATGATACCATCTGAAGAAGCCACTCATTTTATTATTTATTGTTTTCTATTAATTTATTTGAAATGAAAAGTTTTTGTAAATTAGCTATATTTAATATACTAATGAATAAATATAACTTCAAAAAAAAAATGTATAAATGTATATATATAATTTACCTTAATAAGGTGATAAATTAATATTAATTTGTAATATATTAAATGAAAAAAAAAAAAAAAAAAATTAATAAACGAAAATAATCAATAAAATAATTTTACTATTGCATGCACTTAAAAATTATGAAATATATATTATTTTATTAAAAGTATTATATATTAAAAAGTGATACTAATGCACTTCATATTCTAATTAAAAAAATTGTTTCTACTGATATAGTATCTTTTATCAGTATACAATACTTTTTTTAAAATAATAAAAAAAAAATAAAATAAATGAAAATGTATTAAATACTTTAATAACAATAAAAAGAAAAAAAAAATGATTTTTTAAAAATATTAAATTTTTAGTCATCAATATTTTAATGTATAATAGCCTTCATTCACTTTATCTACTAAGTTCTATTAATATGCAAAATTATATGAATCTGTTATAATACAAATTCTTTAGCATATTTTATCATTTTATCATTTTATATTGTATTAATGATTTTAATAGTTGATTTAAACTTATAAAAAAAAAAAAAAAAGTATATAATCTATTGATAATTTAATGGATAATGAATATAATGAATATTACTCATTTTTATTATCTATTAACAATAAAGTTATAATATTAATAATAATGTTTTTATTTCTATTTTTCTACATAAATTATTTCATTTTATTAATTTAAAAGATTAGTATATTAAATGTTTTATTTTTTTTTTTTATTTTTTAAAAAAAAAATATATATATTATTAATACATCTTATTTATTAAATAAAAAAAAATAAAAAATATAAAGAATTATTACATGAAAAAACTCTATATTTTTATATTCAATATCCAAATAGTTATGTTTTATAATTATATATTAAAATTTGTATAGATTATTATATAAATATTGTTAATAATATATAAAATATTTTTTTTTTTCATAACCATATTTTTATATTTATATATATTTATTTATTTTTTTTTTTTTTTTTATATTATTTGCTCTTCATTTATTATAATTTTTAAAATATTTGCTTTTTATTTTGGAACATTCTAAAATTTTTCAATATCTACTTGATTTTATAAATATGTATATTCCTTGAATGTATTAGCATTTATCATATATGAATAGATTATAAATAATATTAAATGGTGATATATCTAAAAATTAAATGTATGTATTAAAACTGAAATTTTGATTGTATAAATAAAAAAAAAATCCCCTTAAACTCGTAATAATTAATTATGTATTCATTTTCAATATGTACGTTCTTTAATGTTCCTCTCTATTTAGAAAAAGATACATTTGATATGATTTCATGTGAACATTTTAAATCAAGTCCCCAAAAAGATTTTAACTCGTCATCCTTTTCAACTTCCTTTTTAATTTCTTCATCTTTTTTAATTATTATTTCACAATTTTCCTTTATTTCTTCATTTGACGTCTCATTCGAATCAGAATCTTTATCGTCTGAATCAATATCCACTGTAAAGATAGCTTTCTTACTATTTTTTGTATTGGAAGAAACTAATAATTCATCATTAACTTTTGTTCTTTCACTACTTTCTTTTTTATGTTCTTTTTCAAAACTAGCTTCACTTCCACAGGAATTTAGTTCATCAGAAAATTTAATACTACTACCTTTACTTGCTAAAGTTTGTGTAGTATTATTAGTAGCTAAAAAGGAGTGTGTCACATCGGATTGATTACGACGTAAACAAGTATTAATAAAAGATGGCGTATAAGAAATTTGTGAATTATTATAGCGACTATAGTCAAGTATTCTATTTTCACTATTTTCATGGTCTAAACAACAGTAAATGTGGCTAAACCATTTATCCATAAATATTTCTTCCATTGTAATTCTTTTTTCTGGATCTGGTTCTAGCATTCGACTAATAAGTTGTCTTGGTCCATTAGGAAGATCGTTAATAATTTCACTTTTACCCTTTTCAACCCAAAGTTTATATTTTGAATTTGAAAGAATGGAGCTTTTCCATGGTAATTCATTATAGAACATAGCCAAAAAAATAATACCACAACTCCATATATCAACAGTACGTGGATCGTATGATTTTAAACTAAATTGTTCTGGAGCAATATATGGTTCAGAACCAACAATACCAGAGCAACGAATAATTTCGTTAGAATATGGAGTTTTAAACATAATTGCAGCACCGAAATCTAAAATCTTTAATATTTTATTATTTTTAAACATGATGTTTTCTGGCTTTAAATCACGATGGGCTACACCCATAGAATGTATATAAGCTAAACCTTCCATTAATTGGCGGAAGTAACAAAGAATACTACCTTGAGTCATTTTTCCACTTTGTATAACATCAAAAAGATCACCACCATTACAATATTCCATAACTTGGTACACATGACGCTCTTTACGATTTCTTTTATAATAATTATTATATATAAAATCTTCAACTTCAATTACATTTCTATGATGTAAAATAGTTCCAATTGTATATTCCGTTTGCAAATGCTTAAGGAATTTTCTTTCACTGTCCTTTGACACTTTATGTTGTGGTATTATAAATTCTTTAAGAGCATAATATTTATCAGGATTATCTTTTCGATAAACTAAATGAATCTTACCAGTTGCACCACTACCAAGCTCTTTTATAGATTCTGAAAAATCTTTTCTTTTTAATCTTTTTACTGCTTTTTTTTTACTAAAAGCTGTAAATATTGAGTTTGTCGTTGAACAAGATATAAATGAATGTGCTGAAGAAGCATCCGAAAAATAATTTTGTTCTCCTGGTGTAGAATTCATACTTATATTAGAATCTACTCTTAAAAAATCTTTATGCTTTGAATGACCATTATATGTAGTTGTATTTGGAAGATTTGCTTTTTCATCATTTTTGCTTTTTCTATGCGTTAGAGGAGTCATAAAAAAAGTATGTGTTGTTTTTACTCTATTACTATCTTTCCTTTTAAAATATAAAAATGAATTGGATATTTTTGAAGATATAGAGTGTTTCTTCTTCTTTAATGATATATGATTATCCTTATCCTCTTTTTCCACATTTGTAGTATTTATATGAGTATTGTTATTATTAATTTTATTATTTTCCTTATTAGCTTTATTTAAAATTTCTACTTTTTTATCATTTGAATTTTGAACAGTAATAATAGGGTATGTCGATTTACTCTCTACATTACTTTTGTTATTTATTTTTGACATTTTTAAAGAAGCTTTACTTTTACGATGTATTAAATATTTCAATGAATGTTTATTATTATCATGTATACAATTTGATACTTGAAGACTCATCCTATTAACTCTATATATATATATATTATATATATTTCAAAATTAAAAATGAAAGAAATTTTAATTTTTGTGCCTTTTTAACAATTCCCTTTATTACTTTAGATAAACAAATTATATTTAACCTTTTAAAAATTTGAAAATAAATTTATTATAAATTTTATTATGATTATAAAGATTGTTTTTATTCTTATTATTTATAATTATAGATGAAAAGACACAATTAAATCAATTTTTTTCCACTTATATTATGAATTGCAATTATATTACAAAATGAAATATATCCTGTTTATTTGTTTATTTTATTAATAATTCATTTTTTTAAATGATTATAATTAAGTTTTCGTTATTTTTCCTGCTTATCATTTACAGCTATTTTTAAAATCTATAAAAATAAAAAGATTAAAAAGATTTAAAAGATATATAAAAAAATAAAATAAAAAAAATCCTATTAAACTATCTTTTATTATTAAATTTTATAATTAATAAAGTTTTACTGTTTACTATTTTTTAAAACACAAAACCACTAATTATGGTAAATTAAAGGGTTAAGATTACTATTTTAATTAATAATAATTTATCATAATATATTTTGCTTTTCTTTTTTTTTATATTACTTATTATATGCTATTTATATGAAAGATAATATAATATATTATATCAATTTATTTTAATGGTATTTTCTATATATTTCCCGATCAATATAAACTCATATAATTGTAAACTTGGCTATTAAATAGATAACACTAACTATATTTAAATATATTATATTACATTAAGTTTTAAATTGAAATTAATTAAATTTATATGAATTGATATATTATTATTATATTTTATTATATTAAATTTAATATAAAAAATTAATAATTTTATTCTTTATATTAAAAAGGATAAATTTTAATATATAATATTTATATATAACCTGATAATTTAAACTTTTATAATACTAATGTAATTAAAAAATATTAATTATAATTATATTCCATTATTACAAAAAATTAGTATTTGTCACAACCTGTGAACTTTAAAATAACATAGAATGGTATAGAAAAAGGAAAAAAAGGATTAAAAAAAATATTTCCTATTATAAGTTTTAAAGACTTTTAAGAAAGACTTTCACATTTACAGTCCTTTTAAGTAATATATTAATTACTTCAATATTAAAAAAGGCTATTAAAGCGTTTAATGTTTAATATTATATAACATTATTTTAAAATATATTATCAAGTATTTTAAAATAAAGTAGAGGCAGTTAAAACTATCTTGAAAATTTATTACATTTTAAATTCTAACCCATGAAATTTTTCTGGATAAAAAATACAGAATTTATTGGAAAAAAATTTTTATGTCATATTAATAGAAAAACAATTAAATATTAGGTAAAAACCTAAAAAATTAAAATTGTTTGATGATTATATACATGATTTTTTATCACTAATTGCAATAGAAGAATAAAGTTAATAATAGAAAATGCATAATATAACTATTAAAAAATATATAAAAATTCATTAAAAATTATATTTTTATAAAAGAATAAATAAATAAAATAAAAAGAATAATAATGAAATAACAAATATTTAAAAATATTGTGATAATTTAAAATTCTGGTAATATTGTTGATTTTTAATTAAAAAAAAAAATTAAAAATTAAACTTTAAAAATTATATTTTGTTAAAGTATAATAAAATATATTAATTATATATTGTATAATAGTTAGAAAAACAATTCTATTATTTTCTATTTTTATAAGCTATTGAAAATAATAAATAAATTAATAAATAAATAATAATAGTAATAATGGTAAAGTGAAAATTTTACAGTAATAAAATAAAAAGTATCATATTTAAATATCCATACTAATTCTATATGATTAGGTTATGTTTTTAAATTTTTGATTCGAGGGTTAGAATTTTATAAATTATAGAAATAAATAAAAAAGAAAATTTTATTAATTTTTCTTGAATATTCGCAGGGTTTTTTTTTATAATTATTGTTCTAAATAGAATATTGAAAAAAACATTCTAACAATTTTATTCTAAATTAAATATATATATTATTATTATTTGAAATAAATGTAGATTTATAAAATATAATTCTTTTTTCTTGCTTTTAAGTAGTAATTTTTATTACTAAGGATCTTATTTAAAATATTAAAACAAAGAAAAAGAATAGAAAATAAAGAATAAATATATAAAATTATAAATAAAAGTTAATATATTTGTAAAATAAATTTATTTTTCAAGAAAGTAGAATAAATAAATTGATATCATTCAATTTTTTTTTTATTTTGTTTTTGATTATTATTGTTAATAAAGGTTAAAAAGTTCATTTTTTGATATTTTGAAACATATGTAAATAAATAAAACACTTTTTTGTGATTTTTTTTGTGAAAAAGAAAATTTTTACAACAAAAAAGTCAGTCTACCTTATTTAAACAAATTTCAGAATAAGAATATTTACTAAACCACTAATGAAATGCATTAATTTATTTATAATAAAAATTAACAATATTTTATTATTTTTCATTTTATATTTTATGGAGTTTAATATGTTTTTTTTATTTATAATTCTAAATTCTAAAAGTTAAGTATATATAAATGGTGTATAATATTACAATTACATGTTGTAAATATAACAATTTAGAATAATCATTTTTTTATATTTATTATGATGAGTAACCTAAAAATATTTTTTTTTATTTACTATAAATTTATTTTGTGTAACTAATGCTATTAATTTTCTTTTTTTTTTTTTACATTTATTTAAATAATAATTTTATGAAAAAAGTATTTAAATTTTTTTCACTTTTAAAAAAGACATAATACTATGAATTATTCTTTTTTTTTTTTTCATTTACATATTTCTTTTTTCTTCGTTTATTATAATATATTATTAATTAGAAATTAAGGTATATAATTTATAAAATTCCAATTAAAATAGAGTTTAGTTTCTTTTTTATAAGCAATATTTATTTTTTAAGAATCAAAAAAATATATGGTAATTTAAACATTAGTATTGAAAATTTAATTATTAATTATTCAAGTAAAAATATATATTTATAAAATGGTTTTAGTTTTTAATAATAAAAATAAACAAATTAATATTCTTTTTCTTTTTTCTTTTTTCATTTTGTTATCCTTTATTTAATTTTATTAAAATTTATATAATATGTCATTTTTTATACTATTTTTTCTTTTAATAAATATGATGATATTTTGTATAACATTTTTATAAATATTATTGGTAATAATATTACAATAGAAATAGAAATAATTTTTCAAATTATGTATTCTATTTATAACATTATTTTAATATTAAAATAAGGATGAAATGAAATGTGCTATATAAAAAAAACTAATAAATATATATTTTCTTAAGGTTTTTTTTTTTTTCTTGATATTATTGAATAGAAAAATCAAAAATTTAATTAATTATAAAAGCTAAAGATAGATTTTAATATAAAAAAAGGTTATTTTTAGATAAAAATTATATTTATAAATAATATAATTATTTTAATTGGAATAATTTTTAGTAAATGATAATTTGTTTTAAAATAAAAAGTTTTACAAATTTATTAACTAAAATATAGTGATTATTAATTATAGAATAATATAATATAATATAATATATAATATTATAAATAATAAATAATAAACAAATAAAAAATTAAGAGTTTAATACTAAAGATATTAGTATCATATAAAAAGAATAATTTTTTCTATTTTTTTTAAAAAAATTATAGTCAATTTATAAGCGAAAGCTTAGAAAAAAAGAAAAAGTTAAAGAAATAAGAAAATAAAGTAGTAACTAAAATAGAAAAATAAAAAAAGGCACAGAAAAATATTAATTATATAATAAATAATTTTGTTTTATTACAATTCTTTTTCTTAAAAAAGAAAATTATAAAATATTTTATTTATTTTATATAAATAAATAATTAACCACCAAGGTATTGATTTTTAAATAGAACTTTTTTCTTATCAAGATGAAATTCTTAAATATTATTGTTGCTTTGACTCTTACTTCCTTAAGTCTCGTTAATGCTGCTCCAATTATCAGAGAAATAAATAGTGAAATTAATATCAACAAGGATACCAAAATTGTCATTGGTGGTTTTGATAACAATGAAATACCTTTACTTAGATAAACTATAAACTCTATTAATTAAGCTAATTTTCTGTTTAATAATTAAATAGAAAATTGAAAAACATGTCTTATAATGGCTTTTACTAAAAATCAATAGTAAATGGATTATAAGAGAAAAAATTTACCCTTTTTCGAAGATCTATTCTTTGAAAAGAATGCACTTTGATTTCTTATGAACTCAATTTTATATATTATATTATACCAATTATAATAGAATAAATTGAATACTTCATGAGAGTGTTCAATTTCAATATTATATTATACCAATTATAATAACTTAAATTGATACGAATTGCAAATTATTTAGTTTTTTTTTTTAATTTCAAATCTATTTTCATACAATATATAGTATGTTTTGTATTTTTAGACATTTCTTTAAAGAAAAACTTTTTATTACATCAAATTTATTATTCATAAAAAAAAAAAACAAAAAAAAAAAGATGTTAATTTTTTTGTAATTGTATTAATTTTTAATTCAAAAATTAATAAAAAGAAAAATTAACATTGGAAAAGAAAATTAGTAGTACTTATTAAAATAAATAATGTGTAAAATGTAATAGATCTTTATTTTATATATTATATATATTTTAAAGCTATTATTATTATAACTTGAAAAATATATATAAAAAAAAAATAAATTTAAAAATAAATTTAATAAAATATTTTGAAATTAACATTATTTATATTTAATTTTGAAAATTGAAATAATATATATATTATATTGTTTTCATTTAATTGATATGTTTAAGATTATTGAAATAAAATAAATGAATAAATAGATAACTAACTAAATAGTGTTAATTAAAAAATGGAAATTGATATATTGCTTACTATTAATAAACTGATATAATTTCTTTAATATATAAAAGTAATAATTTAATAAAATAATTCAATTATGTGAAGGATAAAATAAACAACAATTGATTATCATTATCCTAATATATATTTTTCATAAAGTTGGTAAATGAAAAAATCACCATAAATGATTAAGTTAAATAAATATAAATAATATAGAAATTTAATAAATTATTTAGATTATTGTTATTAAAAATGTCATTATTTTAAATAAAAATTAATTTTAAAATTTATGTATTATAATAAAAATAAATGTTTTCTTTTTATATTAGAAATCTGTAAATAATAAAAAACAGTAACTTCAACATGTATTATATATATTTTTTGATGATGGAAAAGTTTTTTAGATATTTTTATTTGTTACACAAAATTTAATATATTAAAAACCGAATATTAATATATAATCAATAATTTCATTGGCTGGTCACAATGATTTATATTGATAATCACATAAAAGAAAATTGTTTTAGTATTACTGTTTTAAATTAAATATTATAAAATTGCCGTTTTTTAAAAAATTGTTTATTATAAAATAAAAATCATAGTATTATTCTAAATTTTATAATAATATTTGTTTTAATATTCAATAATTATTTAATTTATTAAGTTTCTATTTAATTAATATTAATTTTTTTTTTATTATAAATACTGCTATATTTATTTCACTTTTTTTTTTTTTTTTTTTTATTAGTTTTTTTATATTAATTTTAGTTTTATTGTATATTTAATATAATATAAAATTGTATATTTGTAAATAATATTATATTGATTTTTTTTTTACTAGAAAAAAGCAACTTGTAAATAATTGATAATATTTATTAATAAGTTTCACTTTTATTTCTTATTAATAAATATTACAATAATAAAATAAATAATATAATATTTCACTATTCAATAAATCAAAAATATTTTTTTTTTTAATTTTCATTTTTAATATTTATCAAAAATGAAACTTTTAAGTATTATTGTATTAGCTATATCTCTTTTAGCTTCAATTGAAGCATTACCAATTGATTCTTCATCAAAAACCATCCCAGCTAATTTACTTTCAGCCTCTACATCTAAAACAATTCCAACTCTTTCATCAAAGGCTCCACCAACAACTACAGCTAAAGTTATTCCAACCATGTCATCTAAGGTTTCATCAAAAACTATTCCAATAACTTCAGCTAAAACACTTCCAGCTACTTCTGCTAAGGTTATTCCAACTATTTCATCAAAGGCTCCACCAACAACTACAGCTAAAGTTATTCCAACCATGTCATCTAAGGTTTCATCAAAAACTATTCCAATAACTTCAGCTAAAACACTTCCAGCTACTTCTGCTAAGGTTATTCCAACTATTCCATCAAAGGCTCCACCAACAACTACAGCTAAAGTTATTCCAACCATGTCATCTAAGGTTTCATCAAAAACTATTCCAATAACTTCAGCTAAAACACTTCCAGCTACTTCTGCTAAGGTTATTCCACCTCTTTCATCAAAGGCTCCACCAACAACTACAGCTAAAGTTATTCCAACCATGTCATCTAAGGTTTCATCAAAAACTATTCCAATAACTTCAGCTAAAACACTTCCAGTTACTTCTGTTAAAACCATTCCACCTCTTTCATCAAAGGCTCCACCAACAACTACAACTAAAGCTATTCCAACCATGTCATCTAAAGTTTCATCATCAAAAACTATTCCAATAACTTCTGTTAAAACAATTCCAGTTACTTCTGCTAAAACAATTCCAACTGAAGTTTCATCTTTAAAAACTATTCCAATGACTTCTGTTAAAACAATTCCGGTTACTTCTGCTAAAACCATTCCAACTGAAATTTCATCTTCAAAAACTATTCCAATAACTTCAGCTAAAACACTTCCAGTTACTTCTACTAAAACTATTCCACCTCTTTCATCAAAGGCTCCACCAACAATTTCTACTAAAACTATTTCAACTATTTCATCTGAAGTTCCATCATCAAAAACTATTCCAATTCCTTCAACTAATATTATTTCATCCAATTCCAAAACTATACCAACTCCATCTTCTAAGACCCCATCTTCAAAAGAACCATCTTCTAAATCACCATCTTCTAAGACCCCATCTTCAAAAGAACCATCTTCTAAATCACCATCTTCTAAGACCCCATCTTCAAAAGAACCATCTTCTAAATCACCATCTACTAAGACCTCATCTTCAAAAGAACCATCTTCTAAATCACCATCTTCTAAGACCCCATCTTCAAAAGAACCATCTTCTAAATCACCATCTTCTAAGACCCCATCTTCAAAAGAACCATCTTCTAAATCACCATCTACTAAGACCTCATCTTCAAAAGAACCATCTTCTAAATCACCATCTACTAAGGCTCCATCCTCAAAGATTCCCACAACTAATACTCCATCCAAAATTCTTCCAGATGAAATTGGTTCAGCTAAATCTCTTCCAACAGATATCCCAATTAAGATTCCAGGTAAGTCAGTTTCAGTTAAATCTCTTCCAGGTGAAGCTGGTTCCGCTAAGTCTCTTCCATCTATTGATGGTGAAGAAAATATGAGCGATGAAGAAATGGATGAAGAAATGAATAATGTTGCAGATAATAATGATGTTGCAGAAGCTCTTTCTGAAGAAGAAGCTGATGATATTGCATCTGGTAATATTACTGATGAAATTAATGGTGTTACTGATAATAATAATGTTACTAACGAAGTAAATGATGTTACTGATAATGATATTGAAGAAATGAGTGAAGAAGAAATGAATGAAGAAATGAATAATGTTGAAGATAATAATGATGTTGCAGAAATTCTTTCAGAAGAAGAAGCTAATGACATTGCATCTGGTAATATTGCTGATGAAATTAATGGTGTTACCGATAATAATAATGTTGCTAACGAAGTAAATGATGTTACTGATAATGATATTGAAGAAATGAGTGAAGAAGAAATGAATGAAGAAATGAACAATGTTGCCGATAATAATGATGTTGCAGAAATTCTTTCAGAAGAAGAAGCTGACATTGCATCTGGTAATATTACTGATGAAATTAATGGTGTTACTGATAATAATAATGTTATTAACGAAATAAATGATAATGATATTGAAGAAATGAGTGAAGAAGAAATGAATGAAGAAATGAACAATGTTGCAGATAATAATGATGTTGCAGAAATTCTTTCAGAAGAAGAAGCTAATGACATTGCATCTGGTAATATTGCTGATGAAATTAATGGTGTTACCGATAATAATAATGTTACTAACGAAGTAAATGAAGAAATGAATAATGCTGTTAATAATGATGTTGCAGAAATTCTTTCTGAAGAAGAAGCTAATGACATTGCATCTGGTAATATTGCTGATGAAATTAATGGTGTTACCGATAATAATAATGTTGCTAACGAAGTAAATGAAGAAATGAACAATGTTGCAGAAGCTCTTTCTGAAGAAGAAGCTAATGATATTGCATCCGGTAATATTACTGATGAAATTAATGATGTTACCGATAATAATAGTGTTGCTAACGAAGTAAATGATGCTACTGATAATGATATTGAAGAAATGAGTGAAGAAGAAATGAATGAAGAAATGAACAATGTTGCAGATAATAATGATGTTGCAGAAATTCTTTCAGAAGAAGAAGCTAATGATATTACTTCTGGTAATATTACTGATGAAATTAATGGTGTTACTGATAATAATAATGTTGCTAACGAAGTAAATGATGTTACTGATAATGATATTGAAGAAATGAGTGAAGAAGAAATGAATGAAGAAATGAACAATGTTGCAGATAATAATGATGTTGCAGAAATTTTTTCAGAAGAAGAAGAAGCTAATGATATTGCTTCTGGTAATATTACTGATGAAATTAATGGTGTTACCGATAATAATGATGCTACTAACGAAATGAATGAAGAAATGAACAATGTTGCAGATAATAATGATGTTGCAGAAGTTCTTTCTGAAGAAGAAGCTAATGACATTGCATCTGGTAATATTGCTGATGAAATTAATGGTGTTACCGATAATAATAATGTTACTAATGAAGTAAATGAAGAAATGAACAATGTTGCAGAAGCTCTTTCTGAAGAAGAAGCTAATGATATTGCATCCGGTAATATTACTGATGAAATTAATGATGTTACCGATAATAATAGTGTTGCTAACGAAGTAAATGATGCTACTGATAATGATATTGAAGAAATGAGTGAAGAAGAAATGAATGAAGAAATGAACAATGTTGCAGATAATAATGATGTTGCAGAAATTCTTTCAGAAGAAGAAGCTAATGATATTACTTCTGGTAATATTACTGATGAAATTAATGGTGTTACTGATAATAATAATATTGCTAATGAAATAGATGATGTTGCTTCTGGTAATATTACTGATGAAATTAATGATGTTACTGATAATAATAGTGTTGCTAACGAAGTAAATGATGTTACTGATAATGATATTGAAGAAATGAGTGAAGAAGAAATGAATGAAGAAATGAACAATGTTGCAGATAATAATGATGTTGCAGAAATTCTTTCAGAAGAAGAAGCTAATGATATTTCATCTGGTAATATTACTGATGAAATTAATGGTGTTACCGATAATAATAATGTTATTAACGAAATAAATGATAATGATATTGAAGAAATGAGTGAAGAAGAAATGAATGAAGAAATGAACAATGTTGCCGATAATAATGATGTTGCAGAAATTCTTTCAGAAGAAGAAGTAGTTGATGTTCAATATGTAGAACTTGAAGAAGCTGAAGATTCTGAAATGGAAGATAATTATTAAATTGTTTAAAAAAAAAATAATAACGGGTTGTTAATTACTATCATCAATTATATTTTGAGTTAAATTATTTATAATTATATAGATTAAACAAGTACATGTATATTTAAGCAAAAGTATTTTAGGATAAAATTAATTATTATTTCATTTTTTTCAGTATTATCATTATCATAATAATTATTATTATTATTATTATTTTTTTGTAAATACGAAATTTAAACATTATTAAAAAGTAATTTTTTATTTTTTAAAAATAAAAAATGGAAACCTTATTTATTTTAATTATCAAATAAAAAATTGAATAAAAAATAATAATAAAAAAAAAAGGTTATTATTTTTATAAACTCATGGTCATCATTTGTTTTTGAAGTAGATAGTGAAAGAGTGTTGTTTCAAGTTATTTATGTATATATTTAAACATAAAATTTTTATTAAACATTGGTAAAGTTGCGAATCCTACACCAAGGAATAAAATGAAATCAAAATATAAATAAATAATAATATAATTATTTTATTATTTTTTTTTTTTTTTTTGTTGCTTATACACTAACAGAATAAAAAAAAAAAAAAAATGAATCAAAATTATATACTTTTGAAATATTTTAACAATGGCTATAATTAATTTTATAAAAAAAAAAAGAGATAAAATGTGGTGATAATAAAAGAGAATATTTTGAATAAATTATAAAATTTTATAATATTAAATAACAATAAAATTTATTGCAAAAGAGTGTTTTAAATAAAAATTCATTAAAAAATAAAAACAAAAAAACATTCATAATCATACATAGTTTATGTATTTTAAATACTACTATTAAAGTATATTGAATTAAATATATATATATATTTATTGTTTAGTCATTAATAATTCGTCGTTAGTCATATTTATGACAATTTAATTGAGATTTAACAATAATTATGACACTATTGTATTATTATTAAAAGAAAAAGTTAGGTTTAATTCTTAGATATTAAAGTTTTAGCTTTTTTATTTTTATTTCATCACTTTGCTATTTTAAACAAGGAACAAATAATTTTATCAATATTTAAGAAAATGCTTTTATATTTTCAAATAGTTTAGCGTAAAATCTTTTTTAATAATATAAGAATATACTTTTTTTTTTTATTATATTATGCTAAAAAAAAAAAAATGTAAAGATTAGTCATCCATTTATATTAAATGCCTAATGTATTTATATTTTACTATTGCTATTAAATTCAGATAAATATTTCAGGAAAAATACTTTAATTCCTTATTATTATTTTATTATTATATCTTAAATTGTTTTAATAATATAAATCTATTTTCTTTTTATTAATTAAATAATTTTAATTTAAAGTTTATAATAATTTTTTTAAAGTTTTGTTTCTATTTTTTTTTCTTCAATAATATGGTATTTCGCGTGTAAATTAAAATGACTTGACATATATAATGATTTTCTTTCCTTTTTTCTATAGGATTTTATTATTAAATGTATATTTTTATGAAAGTTATAAAGTTCCAACTATCTTCACACACACAAAAAAAACGTATCATTAAAGTCAAACTATATTTCAGGTATGATAGATATAATAATAATGATTTTATTTAATTAATATTAATAGGTAATTAGGTAATTATAGTAATTATAATATTTATTATTTTTAAATATATAAGTAAATAAAGAATAAATTAAATCAAATAAAGATGAGTCATTTTTATGTTAAATTTTGATGATAATAAAATTTAATATGTTATAAAGTCATCATAGCTTGTAAGAATATAAAATTATAGTAAAAATTTAGGTTTTTTTTTTTTAATATAAAAATTATAAAAATATTGAAATATAATTTATAAAAATGGTAATAAAAGTAATAATAAGTTTGATATTTATTATAAAGGAATTAATGACAATAAAACCTTTTAACCTATATATAATACCTTTTTATAAAAGAGAAGATAATGAATATTAGATAATTAAATTAGATGTATGTGTATGGGTGCTAATATTCTTTTTTTTTTTTTTTTAATTAAATTTTTAACCAGGATTAATTCCTTTTTTAAGTTTTATTCAACCATTTTTATATTAATTATATATATTCATTTTGCATTTAATGAATATGTCAAAAAAAAAAAAAATAATAAAAAAAAGTAGATTAAAAATTTTAATTAATTTTTTTTTTAATAATAGAAAAGAGAAAATGAAATGATTCATTATTAATATATATTAAAAAAGAATATTTTTGGAATGATGGCGGTCTATTAAATATAAACGATAAAAAAAAAAAAAACAACTTTTTTCTAAATAATAAATGTTAAAGTTATTAGTTAGATAAAACCATTCTATTTTTAATGATTTATTCATTATAAGTCCATATTCAATGATATTTATGAGATTATGCTCTCTCTATTTTTGTGTATTTAGCTTCTCCTTTAAAATAAATAACAACAACGAAATTGTTTAAATGAATTCATAATACTATAATACTATATAAATTAAAGAAAAAAAAAAAAGTACAGTAATAAATATAAAAATAAATATAATAAATATAATAATGAAAATTCGTTATGTTATTGTTTAAATATATTATTTATAATGACCATCATCATAGTTATTCATTATTTATCTTGATAATTATATTATAAGGGACTATTCTTAAAAAAAATAATAAATAGAATATCATCATCATTATTTAAGTAACGTAGTCGTTTCTTTTTATTTACAAGTTCCTTTTTTTATTATGCTGCTACGCTGTGCAAGTTATTTTACCTATTTTTTTTTTTTTTTTTTTTGGTAAGTCATTTTCCTTTGCATTAGTCATTAAAAGGTCTATTCGTTTATTGGTTCAAAATTTAAATGAATGTATTTGTTGGTACATAACATGATGATGAACAATACATTCCGATATAAAATTGAAAATAGAGTATAGTAATAAAGGAACAATGAAAAACCTTATTTTTTAATATATTATTAATATATGAGAAAAAAGTGCTAAAAAAGGTAGTTTTCTGTAATGGAAATTAATATTTTTTTAAAATTTTAAAAGGAAATAAAAAAAAATTAATTAAAATTAAAAAAACTTTAAAAAAATGAATAATTGTTAGTTTTCCATTTTAATTTATTTTTAAATTAAAATTTAAAGTTATTTTATGATATTTTATGATTTTTAATTAAACTTTAAAAAATTTAACTATTGATATACCAATTAGAACAAAGAATAATTATTAATAATTAGGAATGAAAGCTTATTATGAGTATTGATTAAGCTATCATAAACTTTATTTTATATTATTTTATGAATAATGAATAATGGAAATATAGGAAAAGGGATTGGGAAAAATGAAAATAAATATTAAAAACAAACAAACAAACAAAAAAAAAAAACAGAAAAAAAAAAGGGTCGTTTTATTAATAATAAATTAATTTATGAATAAAATAGATTCTAGATTTTCTTTCGTCAATTGTGTGTATAATACAATAAAAGTTTATGTATTTTAGAGTCAGATCATAAAATATACTTTAATAAATAGATGTAGAGATAGACTAAATCATTGGATTATAATATATATATTTATTGAACTATTTTAGGATTACCTTATTATATAGTATTTAATATTAAGAAGAATTTTTTTTTTTAATGTTGATGAGACTAGACCTAGATCTATCTGAATAATAATAATAAAAAAAATACTAATACATACAAATCACCATATACATCTTAAAAAAAAGAATAAAATTTTTTGATACTTAGGGATTGGTCAATTCATAGATATATTAAGACCATGTTTGCTAAGTATTTCATAAATCAAAAAATCAAAACATGGTTCAGCCTATCAGATTATTTACATTATTGTAATTAATTGTATTCAAATAATTCTAAACAAAGAGTAAATTTCTAAATGAATGGAATTATAAATTCATGTAATGTTTTATAAAAAAGAATAAATAATATTCTAAAATATAGTAGTGTTTTTTTTAATACTATCATTAGTTTAATTCATTGGAATATATAGTTTGATGGTAATAAAATATAAAGGAAAGTATTATAATGAATAGAAAATATACGAATTTTTTTTAAAACCAATTCATTTTCATTCTTTTTTTTTTTTTTTGTTATAGAAAACCTTTTTTTTTAGATGCTAGAGGTTTTCTCCATTCTACCCCTTTTTTTTTCATAAACTTTAAATTAAAAATATTCTAGACTTTTAATATCAGTTTTGACTATAAATAGGAAATTTATAATTAAAATTTTCAATATATTATTTATATAAAAAAGATATATATTAATATATTTCTTATATTGTTACACGAACCTTTTTTTATCTATATTCTTTTAATTAAAAAAAAATGTTGACTGTTACTTAAAAAATCCTTTTTTTATTTTATTATTTTTATTTTAATAGTCCAAACTTTCGTAATAAGACTATAAAATGATTATAAAATGATGCATATATTTAAAAATTATATAATAAATGAATAAAAATACAAAATAAATTATTATAATGAAACTGGACTAAAAAAAAAGAGAAAACACCATTTATAACTTATAATAATATAAATCATTACGATATACTATCTTCAATTAGTTAAATAAATATAGAGTGGATATGTCAAAATAGTTTTTTTTTCTCCTAGCCTATCAACATTATATTTAATATAAGACAAAGTATATATCTATTTATTTTATTATATTATGAAGTATTTAATATAATTGTTTTTACTCTAACATATTTCTTATTACATAATTTTTTAAATTCATTTTTTTTAAAAAAGAGTTTCATTGATTAAACCAATAAAATTAGGGATAGATTATTAATTTGTTTTAAATTTTTATATATGAGAAAAGCAAAAGAAGAAATGAAATTCGGAATAATGAACCAAAAGAGAAAAAAGTAATACATATTTTTTGAATTTAGTAAATATTTTTTTTATATTAATGCCTATCTATTAATTTATATATCTTTCATTTTAATGATTTATTGATAATTGATTATTCATAGTATAAAATGATTATAAATTTGTATTCTAATTTTTATTTCAGTATAAAAAATACTCTAAAAGCCCTAATTATATCATTTTATATTTAATTTTTATGTATAATCTACATCCTTAGATTAAAGAAAATGTTTACAATTGTATAATAAAAACGTGGTAAAAAGAACGAATGGAATTTATTTTCATTTTTAATCTCTCTTGATGTTTATTGGTTTAAAAGAATATTAATAGAATATTAATTTTTAAAAAATATATATACTTTTTTAATCTATTACACTTGATAAAATTTTTTAATATTCTAAAAACTTGGTTCAACCAATAAAATTTCTTAAAGTATTTTTAATGTATGACAATGTGAACTATCGTACATAAAAGGAAAATGGGATAAAAAATATGTTTTTTTTAAAGAGGATTAAATACTATAACATATTGGATGTTTCAAACCAATAAATTTAAAAAACAAAAACAAAAACAAAAACAAAAAATTAAAACAAAATTCAATATAAGAAAAAATTTTTACATTCCCCCTTTTTTTTTAAAAAAAGAAAAACAAAAGAAAAATTTCCAAAAAAATAATTATTTTTTAATACAATAATGTATCATTAATTTGTTGATCTATGTATTGTACATTTATAAACAAGAGAAGCATATTTAGTTATAAAAACATATATTTATTTTTTTTATTGCAAATTCATTAGTATTACATTATATTAATAAGAAAATAATTAAACTTATTTCATTATTACTATGATTGTAGAAAAATCCTACAACTCTATACTATATAATATAATAAATACTAATGAAATGGATTATAAAAATATTTTATTATCTTATTGTTGCTGTTTTTTTTTTTTTATTATTGTACATTAATTTATCTATATTTTCTGCATAATAAATAAAAGATAAAATGAAATACTATTGGATTGAAAAAAATATTTAGATTGCCATTGCCATATATATATTTTTTTTTCAGTATATTGAATGAATAAAAACACATGTAAAAAGTTTATTTAAATAAGACTTTCTATATTATTGATTATAATGTTAATATATAGAATTGTAATCTTTTTTTTTTTTTTTTTTTTTTTTGGGAGGAAATTGGTAATTTTAGAACTTTTTTTTTCTACTATTTTTAATTAAGATTGGCCGTTGATCCTTAACAAAAAAAGGAAATTATAGAAATGTTCATGAACCTTTTTTATTAATATATTGAAAGTATACTTTTTATATACAAATTATTAAAAATGTATACTAATTCATTATTAATAAGTATTTTTTAAATTAAAAAATTAACTAATCTGAAATATATTAAAATTTTTTAGTAATGAGAATTAATTTGGATTAAGAAAGCCTTCTTTCATTTTTACATCACATGACATTCATCATGATATTTATGTGATTCTATTGATTGATATATTGAATCAAAATTTTTATGCTACCAAAGAAAGAGCCAACCTTAATTATAATAAATTGAAAGAATTTTGTGGTTAAAATAAGAGGTTGATGGTTGAAGAAAAGCAAATCAAAACTGAAACAATTTCTGTAGATGTAACAAAATTCTAGTAAAATTGTTTCATATCATTTTAAAAAAAAAGGTTCGAGAACCTTTAAAAATTTAAAACCTTATGATTTTGTCTTTTTTTTTTTTGTAATACCTATTGAATTATTGAATTACGGGTGTATTTTAAGATTTAAGCATTTAATATTTCAGTATCAAAATTTAGATATACAAATAAATGAAAGAAAAGTTAACATAATATGAATAAATATTTTATAGTAATTCTTTGGATGAAGTAATTTCAATAGGACTTCATATGTGAGATAAAAAAATTAATGAATTATTATTATTATTTATAAATTCTTATTATACTTATTTTCTTATAATGATTTCTTGAACTATAAATAAAAAATGTAAAAATCAAACCTTTTTTTTTTTATTATTTCTTTTACTATATTTTTAATTTGAAAATAAAATAATTTATGTATATTAAAGTATATTTTTAATTCTATAATTTTTTAATATAAAAATATACTTTAATATATATAAATTATTTTATTTTCTAAGTATTGTTCCATTTAAAACTAAATATATCAATAGATATAAATTAAAGTTAATATATATAGAACGTATATTTGTTATATATATAATAGATATAAAATAAATTTATATTAAATTTATTTTTTTTTTCCCAAAAACAAATTTTTTTTAATATTGTTGTTAAGCAAAAAATTTTATATTAAAATTTTATTTATATTAATTGATAGAGGAAGAATGGTAATTTTAAAATTTTTAAATTATAAATTAATGATGAAGAATGAAATAACGAAAAAAAAAAATAAAAGTAATTTTCATAATTATTGTTATTATTAACAATAATAATAAAAACTAATATATTAATATTTGTATAATAACTTATTTTTTATATTAATATATATTTTTACAATAGTAAACAAGCTAGTATTAAAATATCTTTTATGTTTTTAATTTAAAATATATAGTCCCTTCTTCTTATTGTTCCATAGCAAGTTTATATCATATGCTATGGATAAATATAATTATTATTTCAATTATAAAAAGAAATATGAAATAATATCATAAAATGTTTAAAGTATATATATTTATTTTAATTATAGATTATAATATTGTATGATAATTTTTCAATGTCTCAACTAAACATGTTATATTATTATATTATTTGTAATATAATATGTAAATATAATTACTATTTTGTACTAAAATAACTATTGTTTGAACAAATCTTTATTATTGTTTTTTTTTACTATTTTACTTTTTAAATTGTATTTTTAATTCTTATATACAAGGCTACAATTTGTTTAAATTTCTATTTTATTAATAATTAAAGTTTAAACAACGGATATTTTATTAAAGTTTAATTTTGATTTATTATAAAAATTTTTATTGAAATTATTGATTTGCACCTAAAATACTCCATATTAAAAAAAAAAGGTTTTTTTTATTATTAGATTTATTTTTCTTTTTTTTTTTTTGTTCGATTATTATATTATTTTATAATGATGGTTATTTTATTATTATGGCTATTATTATTTTTCAACAGAAATATTTATTTTTAAAATTTATAAAAGATACCATAATATATTTACACTATTTATTTTTTAATTAATTTAGCAACTTTTTTCCATTTATTTGTTAAAAAAAATTTAAACATAATTTTAATTTTAAATATATAGTTATTATTATAACTTATATAGTGTTCTATAATTGATTTTTTTAAATTTTAATTATTATTATTATTATTCTTATTTTTATATTGTTGAATTAATTAATTTTTAAAATAGAGTTTTATTTTTATTAACTTTAAAGTGTACAGAAAAAAAAATACAAGTTTTTGTTATGAGCAAATTATTTTTTATATTATGTTACTTTAAATAAATAGTGTAAATATTAAATATTTAAATAATTTATTTAATAAAATATTATTTTTATATATTGCTATAATGAATGTTATTTCTTTCATTATAGCAAATAGTTTATATAAAACCTACTTTTTTCTTTTAAAAAAAAAAGTAAAAGTATATTATTTTAATATATTATCTAATGTATATTAAATTTATTAAAAATAAATTTAATTAATGAAATAGTATAATAATAATATATAATAATAGTAAATTGTTTTAAATTTATAATTGGATCATAATATATTACATAGTATATATGATTATATATTATTATATCTGAATAAAAAAACTAATTTAATAAAATTAAAGATTATTTTACCAAGTTCAATTTAAAAATAAAAAATATTTTGGTAACAAATTGTACCTTTTATACTCTTTATAATTATTAGAATAGTTTTTTTTTTTTTCATATTATTTATATAATTATTAGAATAGTATTTTTTCATATTATTTATTTAATGATTAACTTCATCAAATTGTATAAAAATAAAATATAGGGAATAATTTAAATATCAAAATGTTAACCAAATAAAATATCTCAAGTTTTTTTTTTTTTTTTTTTTTAGTTTACATAATGAAAAAAGGATGATAAAGATTGTTTTATAATATAAAAGTCATATGCTAAATAAATTATATTATGGAAGTTAATATTATCATGAAATATTTATGATGGTAACATTATTTCATAGTAATGATTATTATTGTTTTTTAATAATATTACTATAATTTTAATTTTATTAATTACTATTGTGTTTCAATTATATTATATATCAAATATAAAATATAGATAATGCTATCTAATACTGAGAATACCAATATCAATAATAATAATAATAATAATAATAATAATAATAATAATAATAATAATAATAATAATAATAATAATAATAATAATAATAATAATAATAATAATAATAATAATAATAATAATAATAATAATAATAATAATAATAATAATAATAATAATAATAATAATAATAATAATAATAATAATAATAATAATAATAATAATAATAATAATAATAATAATAGAAGTATAGAAGAACTTAATGTGATAAGTATTATTCTTATTAAATTAAAAAAACTATAGTCCAATTCAATGTATTAAATGATAACTTTATAAAAATCATTAAAATATAAATTTATTTTTATTTTATTCTATTTTATAAAATCTTCTTTTATACCAATATCACTTTTTTTTCCTATTTAAAAAAAATTTATTTTCCAAAAACAAGAATTTTTAAATGAAATTAATAATTTTAATTATTATAAATTAAATTAAATTAACGTGTAACCCTAATAATTAATTTCAATTATGCTCAAAAAAAAATTAAGTGAAGAATATTAAAGTTTTTTTTATAGAGAAATAAATGAAAACTTTAAAGCTTTTAATTCATTTAATTATTTTATATTCTTGGATAAATAAAATAAAATAGATAAATAATATTTAAATTATAAAAACTATTATTTATTTGATTGATATTAGAAAAAATCATGTGTTTTTTAATATCTATAATTATTTTTATAATAAAAATTTTCCCAATCTTAATAATGTTTTATTAATAAATGGGACATCTTGTATATAAAAATAGAAAAACTAATTTATATAAATTAATTGATCAATTATATAATATTTATAAAAACATAGAGAAATAAGAAGTGAATATTGAAATATTAAAATATTGATTTTTGTGAATATTATATTATACTTATTAATATTTGTTAATATAATAATGCTAATATTATTCTTTTTTTTATTTTATATTTCTGCATATCTTTTAATATTGTTTATAAAATATATAATCAAAATTATATAAATCATTGAATAAAAACGTTTTATCAATAGTTGTAATATTAAGAATTATAAATATTTATTATTTGTCATTGATCAGCTATTAATACATTTTATCTTTTTAATTTTATTTCCTTTTTTTTATTTTTTTATAATTAGAAAAATAGTTTTAATTTTATTAGCAAAATAGTTTTAATTAAATATAAGTATTTTGAATTTTAGAAAAAAAAGTAGAACATTTTATAAATATTTACATTTTGTACATTTTTTATCTATTTGACTCATATTATAATATTTTGAGTTTTAGCAATAAAAATAAAATTTTATTATTATCTTCTATATATCTTAATATATTTTTAGAAAATTCTAATATTCTTTTTTTTCAGAAATTTATATATATTTTTTTATATAAGCATTATTATAAAAAAATGGTTCAAATTCTATTATTATTGAAAAGATATCTATGTAACTGTTCTGACCAATCTAATTTCTATTGAAAATAGAAAACAAAGGGGAAATTATTAAATCAGTTGATTGTTCATTTTATTTATTAACTTCTCCTTGCTTATCTTATTTTTGTTTTTTATACTATTATGGGTGATGGAAATTCCAAAAAATAAAGGAAATAAAAGCATAAAAGGGAAATAAGAAAAAAAAAGGGGGGTAGTAACAAAGTTTTTTTTTTTTTTTTTTAGAAAAAGCACAACTTAGATCTAAACCTAGATCCAGACCAAAATAAAAATATTTTCATTGTATGTATAGGAATTAACTTTATTTTTTTTCTTTTACAATAAATAGTTTAAATTGGTAATTACATTAATGTATTATCTTTTTTTTTTCTCTTTATAACTATCCTATTAAAATTAATTATTATATATTATGTATATATTATGTTAAATAATTTTTAATATAAAATATCCACTTTTTTTTTTAAGGAATAATGGCTAGACTTTTTAGGCCTTTTTTTTTTTTTCTTTTTTATAGCAAAAATTTAAAAATCCTTTTTCAGTAATAATAAAAAAAAGGTTTACAATAAAAAAATGAAAAAAATAATAAATGATATTTTTAATGTAGAATATTTTTAGGAATAAGAAAAACTTAAATGATTTTAAAGAAAAAATAAAGGAAATAAATAAACATCATTCCTTTATATTTACTATTGTGGAATCGAATAATTCATTTTATCATGAAGGTTTATTACTTAGTTTAGATAAAAAAGGATATTTAATTGGTATTTTTTTTCTTGTGAAATAAAATAACTGTATTTTATTGGTTTTTTATTAATTCTATATAATACTAATACTACCATTTTTCTAGTTCATTTTAATATATTTAAATTATTAAAAAAGCTATACATTTAAAATTATATATTATTTTATAATATATGATTGCAGCATATTTTAGTATTATTACAGTTATATACCATATAATACGCTTTCAATACAAATCCTATATATTATATTTATACTATGTATAGAAAAAAGTTTAAATGTTATTATTTTTTTTTAATTTCTTTTTTAATTTATTTTGTACTATATATAATCAAATATTATAAATTTAAGTTCAAAATCATCATTTCAAACTTAAACCAATAATATTTCATATAAGTAATATATTGAATACCATATAAAATATATAATTCATTATAATATCAGTATTTTAATATGAATAGATTAAAATAAATTATTTTCTTTAAAAGGAAAAAGAATGAATGAGAATTTTTATACTATTTTATTTCAAATAAATTGAAAATATATTAATTTTTTTTAAAAATCTTATTAAATATAAAATAAACTAAAATAATAACTAAGGAAAATTACATAACCCTATATTAACTATATTCATTATATACACTACACATATATTAATAATATATAAATATTAAATCTATCATATATTATTTTTTCTTCAATAGGCTCAATTTTGGTGAGAAACTTTTTTTTCATTTTTTTAGTTGAGTAAATCAAATAAAACTAGTATATATAAATTAATATATTATAATATAATATTTTTATATTAAAATGAATATGCCTAATATATTATTAATATATGAACATACCCTTTCTAATAAAAAGAAAGAAATAATTTTATTTAAGAATAGAAATTTGTATAAATAGATGTAAAATTCCATTATTTTAACAGATTTAACATTTTTTTGAATCAATATTTGTAACATATTTTTTATACATATTAATTCAAAACTTTTGCCATTGTAATAATAATAAAATATCAATTTTATTATTAAATTATTCATTAAAAACCAGTTTCATAATTATGAATAATTAATTCAAGCATACTTTATTAGTTAGCATCCACTGTATAAATTAATTAATTACAATATCTTTTAAAGCAATTACAAATATCTTATTTTTTTTATTAAAATCCACTTTATTTAAAACACACGTATACCAACATGGAAACTTTATATCAATACAATATTTTTAACAGTTCAGTTCCAACTGAACCAATTATGGACAATACTATTTTAAAGTCCAAAAAAATTATTAAACAAAAGAACTTTAAGAAAGTTCATTTTGCTGAAAACATTACCCTTGAATATACTTATTCTTCAGATATTTACGATAGAACTCCATTTGAAGATGATGATTATGAAATGGAATGTTCAAACACAATTCAAAAGCCAGTCGTTTTTAATCAAATTCTTGATGATATTGACTTTGAAATAATATATAACAACAACAATGTACATTTAACTATATATAATACAAATAGTTATGAAGATGATGATCAAGATTCAGTCATAGATTTTGACGATTTTGAAGATTTTGAAGATTTTGATGACTACGCCTTTTGAAGCTAATATCAATATTAAAAAATAAACTAAATCATAATAAACAATATTATCATACAATAAAATAAAGCATTAATAATACAATAAAAACAAATAAAATAAAAAATATAAAAAAATTAGAGAAAATGGTATTAATAATTATTATTAGTAATATCATTTTGAATAGCCAATAAAGCCTATAATGGCTTTAAAGAAAGGTTATTAATACTAAATAGATTTTTTAGTATTTTTGTAAATACAGACATGAAAATACCTAAAAAAAGCATATTTATTAAAATTCATATTTAAAATTATAAACTCATATTTTAATAATTATATAATTATATCAATTGAGTATTAAAAAGTAAAAATTGGATAAATTTTAACACACACTGGATGGTGTATTACTATCAAAACCAATATTTACCAATAATAAAAAATAACATAAAAACAAAGAACAAAAATAACAAACAAAAAAGAAAATGCTATAATAATAAAAAAAAGAAAAAAGAAAGTATTAAAGTTTTATAAAATACAAATATAATAACGTAATTTATAAAACTACAAAAAATAGTAAAAAGAAAGTTGATAACAACTTTTTTTTAATTATTTAAATTATTTAAAATAATTAACAACAAACTATTAAATTAAAATTAGAGTATATTTTTTTTTATAATTAGAATAATTAGAATTAAATTTTCTATTTTATATAAAAACTTATATTATTAATAGAAATTCTAGAAAGAGTGATAAAAGGCAGAGGTATATTAAATTACCATAATATTCCTCCCATCTTTTATTTACTGTTATTTAGTTTATCAGTTTAGAAAAAATAAGAAAAAAAACTTTAAAGAAAAAATTATAAAAGGAAATATAGAATAACATTATTCTACAATTTATAAAGTATTGAAAATTTTTATGTTTATTTTTTTTAAAACCAGAAATATTAGCTTTAAAATAATATTTAAAAATTTATTCCAATTTTTTTAATATATTATTACACATTATTTAACTTTTCAAAATATTATTTATTTCAGATTACTTATTTTAGAAATTATTATAATATTAGAAAGTATAGCAAAAATTTAAATTTATTATAGTGATTAGAATAACAATTATAGTAAATAGTATTTATAATTATTTTTATTTTATATATATATTTAAAAAACAAAGTAATAACATATTATAAAGGGAACTATCGAAATAAATAAAATATTTATTTTTTCTTTTTTAAAAAATATATATCAAATGAAAGATAATAAAAATAAAAATAATTTAAACATCAAACAAAAGACCAAACAAAAAGAAAGGAAAAAAACAAAAAACAAAAAACAAAAAACAAAAACAAAAAGCAATTTAATTGTTATTTTAGTTATTAGAGTTTCTAGTTTAAGTTTAAACTAATTATTATTTATACATAAAAATTCATATTTTATTTTTTATATTAAATATTTATATGAAAGTAATAATTTAAATGTAGTTAATGAATAATGTAAATAAAGTATTAAAACAAATTTAAAAAAAAAAAAAAAAGAATTAGAAATTGAAGTGTTTTTTTTTTTTATTAAGAATTTAGTGTTTTTTCGTTTCAAAATTATTTAGAATTACATTCCCTTTTTTATGATTATATTTATAATTTGGCATAAGAGAGTATAGGAAAGATATCATAATTTTATTTGTATTAATTTTTTTTGTAGGCATTCATTGTAAGAAAAGAAAGAAAAGTTTCTTTTGACTTAACAAATCAACAATATAAATGTATAATCAACAATAAGATATTTATCCTTTTTTTTTTTTTTTTTAATATTTTTAAATATTAAAATTTCATAGTTTTTAAATTCTTTTAAATTTTATTTGTTCATTACCTTTTTTGAAATGGGTCGTTTTTTGACCTCCTATTTATTGTTATAAATTAAATAGTGGACAAATTTTAATAGGTACATTTTTTTATTAATTTTTTAAATATATTTATATTTTTAAATAATTACTCCTTTATTTTATTTATTTTTATTTTTTTTTTTGGCATAAACCGTTGCTAAAAAAAAGCATGTGGTAAAGTATAATACTTAATTGAAGTCATTATAGTAAATATCACCCACTATAAATCAAATTGTATATTAAAACATATTTAAAGATAAAATATTGTAGATAACAACAATATAAAAGAAACTAATATTATTTATATTTTATATATTATATATTATTTTTTATTTTTATTTTGTTTTCACCTTTTTTTTATTTTTAAAAATGCTTCAATATCTTTTTATATTTTTTTTGTTAATTAGAAATTTTTATATTATTAATATTTTATATTTTTTTTTGAATCCTAAACTAAATAAATATATTTATACTTTTTAGTTGTAAAAGTATAAGAAAAGAAACTATAAAATTAAAATTATATATAATTTTTATATAATTTTAGAGTATTATTCTTAAGGGAACATATTTAACAAAATTTAATTATTTAAAGGAATTACTATATAGAAAAAATTATAGGAGGTATAGAGCAAAATTATTTATTGAACTTGAATGTTGTGTTTTGATTTTGGTTTTTAAATTTTAATTTTCGATAGAATTTTTTTTAAAATGTCATTTTCTAATTTAGTTTGAATAGCATTGATATTAGCTGAAAGAATGAAGGATCTTGAAAATTTTCCATAATTACATTCAATTTTTGAATACTTTTTATCGTTTTCAATTTTAGTTTCATTTTTCATTTTCATTTATGCCTTCTTTTTCATTTTTAGATTCATTTTTAGATTCTTTTTTAGTTCTGTTTCTATTAATAGCTAAATGATCAATGATCGTTTCTCTTTTACCAGAAATAGTTAATATATGAATAGGATCATCATTTGAAAGTTCTATTTTAATTTGATCTTTTTTTAAACTAGGTAAATCTGTTTGAAAATAATAATTATTTTCATCTTCACCTAAGATTAATCTTTGGACTGAAAAAACCACATTTATATTTTTCTTTTTCAAATTTTTTATAAATGTTATGATTTAAAGATTCAGTGGTGACAGTGACAGCAAGATGATTAAAGTAATTAAGATATAAAGAATCAAAAAAGAGAGTAAAGGATAATTGAATAATTCATTATATATATGACCAAATAATGAATTACATTTGAATTTATTTTTTTTTTCTTGTTGATAAAGAGTTTTCAAAGAGTTTTCAAAAATGAATAAAAACATTTTTAATTTTATACTTTTTTTTTTTTTTTGTTTTTTAATGCTTTTTTTTTTTTTTTTTTTTTTTTTTTTTTTTTTTTAAAATATTATATTAACAATTAATGAATAACAATGATAATAGTAAAATATTTATATTTTTTTTTTGTTAATAAAAGTATAGCTATCACTTAATATATAATATATCATAATATTTTAATAATTTCTTTTATTTTTATGGTTTCTATAATACAGAAATGAAATTTTTGGAAAAAATAGTCTATATACACTTTGTTTACAATATTATTAAAAATATAAATTTTTATGGATTTCCACAAATTTCTAGTTAACAGTTATTTCTAATTATTAGTAATTATCAAAAATTCCAACAATTTACTTTTCTAGAAATTTTTTAATTTTTATATTTTATTTCAAATAAACATCATAATATTTATCACATATTATATAATAAAATATGAGGGAAAAAAGGGAAAAAAAAGTATTTTGAACATATGAGTAAATATTATATAAAGAAAAATAAGGATACTATGTAGAATGAAGTTAATACTATGAAAACTTCAAATATATTTCATTAAAAAAAAAAAGAAGTTATAAATAGGTTGTTTTTTTATAAATTTCATTATTAAATTAAAAATGACTTTATTCCTTTTTGAAAACTCTTTGAAAACTCTTTATCAACAAGAAAAAAAAAAATAAATTCAAATGTAATTCATTATTTGGTCATATATATAATGAATTATTCAATTATCCTTTACTCTCTTTTTTGATTCTTTATGTCTTAATTACTTTAATCATCTTGCTGTCACTGTCACCACTGAATCTTTAAATCATAACATTTGTAAAAAATTTGAAAAAGAAAAATATAAATGTGGTTTTTTCAGTCCAAAGATTAATCTTAGGTGAAGATGAAAATAATTATTATTTTCAAACAGATTTACCTAGTTTAAAAAAAGATCAAATTAAAATAGAACTTTCAAATGATGATCCTATTCATATATTAACTATTTCTGGTAAAAGAGAAACTATCATTGACCATTTAGCTATTAATAGAAATGGAACTAAAAAAGAATTTAAAAATGAATCTAAAAATGAAAAAGAAGGCATAAATAAAAATGAAAATGAAACTAAAATTGAAAACGATAAAAAGTATTCAAAAATTGAATGTAATTATGGAAAATTTTCAAGATCCTTCATTCTTTCAGCTAATATCAATGCTATTCAAGCTAAATTAGAAAATGACATTTAAAAAAAATTCTATCGAATCAAAACACAACATTCAAGTTACATATTTAGTTTTTTTTTTTTTTTTTTTTTTTTTTTTTTTTTTTTTTTTTATTCCCATTCATTTATTTATTGATTTTATTGATGCATTTTAATAATTGTAAATTTATATATATAATTTAGGGTATAATGAAGTCAGATAAAAAAAAAAAATAAAAAAAAAAAAAAAAAAAAATGAATAATTTAAAACCAATATATATATATAGAAAAAACGTTTAAAATAAATAGATATAATATTTAATGATTTAATATAAACGTGTAAATCGTATTTTGAATAATAAAATAAATAAAAATTATAAAACGCGTTGTACACTATAAAAATATAATTTTCTTTCTTTTTTTTTTTTTAATACTCTTGTATTATTTATCGGTGATAGAGATGCTTAATCTTTTGATAAATTCTTGTTTTGTCATTTAAATTTATAATTTGACCTTGCATAAGATCATGTTTACAATTTTCATAGGCAATATCAAGCATTGATTTTTTTTCATTATTTTTATGATATATATCAGCGTCATGGTCAATTAAGTAGTCAACTAATTCAATATTATGTTTACTAATGGCATAGGCTAATGCTGTATTACCTTGAATATTAGATATATTAATGTTGGCATTATTTTGTACTAAACATTTTACCATTGATGTATCATTGAAAAGACAGGCATACATTAATGGCGTACTTTTTAAGGACCCAATGAAACAATTAATATTAGCACCATATTTCATAATATAGTTAAGGAGATTAATTTGCTTATCAATAATAATTCTAAAGAATATACTATTGATTTCATTTTCAGTGAATGATTCATTAATTGTAACATTATGTTCAACCAAGTATTTAAAAATGTCCATTTTTTGATAGTCATAAGCAATAATTAAAGATGGCGTTCCGGAACGATCTTTAACATTTATGTTGGCGCCATGTTCTACTAATTTTTGAACAAGAAATAGGGAGCCTTGTTTAATGGCATATATTAAAGGAGAATTGCCATATGAATCTTCTAAATCAATGGCAGCACCAACTTGAATTAAATATTTAACAACCTTTACATCATTTCTTTCTAAAGCATAAAAAAGAAGACTTTTTCCTTGAGCATCAGTGTCATTAATATCTAAATATTTAAGTAGATATTTAAAAATAGAGGTGTATTGAAGTTTATAAGCAAGAGTTAATGGTGTATTGCCATTAACATCCAGAATGTGAAAATTATCAAGTTGATGGTATTTTTTACCATAACGTATTAAGAGTTTTACGATTTCATATTGATTTTGGGAAATTGAAATCATCAATGGATAATTACCACTAACATCCTTTTCGTTCATAGAACAGCCATAGCGTAATAAATAATCTACCATATGAATACTATTTTTTTTAATTGCTAATGAAAGAAGACTATTTCCATTGGCATCCTTTTCATTTATATTAGCTCCATTCTCAATTAATACTTTCACATAGCTATTTGAAATATTCTCTCCCATTTCTAATTCTTTTTGAATAGAGAGCATGAATGGAGAATAGCCATTGTTATCTTTGACATTTGGATCCGCCCCTTTTTCTAATAAATATAATAAAATATTAAGATGACTGCAACGGTCACTACGAATGAAAGTAATTAAAGGATAACTTCCATTAATATCTTTATCATTTATATTAATGTAAGGTGTAAAGTCACCGTCTCCTTCAATAAGATATTTAATCATTGGTTCATAATGTAGTTTAAGTGCTATATTTAATAAAAAACTGGAATTATAGCGACCTTCTTTTAATATTTCTTGGATTAAATATAAATAGTAATGTTTATCTCTATATAATTTCGATTGCGGGGTTGTAATAGTACTATTAATTTTCGTTTGATCATGAATAGATGATGAATTTGATCTTATGACCAAACTATTATTAAGTTCTAATGATGAACTTGATATTACATCGCTATTACTTACTTTTAGGTAATTTTTATTAGAATCTTCTTTATTTATATTATATAGACTTGGTTCTTTGACCAATGAATTATTACAAACTAAATTTTTAAATGAACTTGTTTTTGTGATGAATTCTTTATTTATATTATCATTTGTTATGATATTATCTCCAATATAACTGATTCTGTTATAATATCTAAGGTTATAATTAAATGAAAGACTTTTCACATTATAGTTAATGCCATCTTCATTTTTTAGTACAATGTTATTCGTTATATCATTTTCTTCGGAATCATTGTAACCTAAAGATTTATTATTTACTATTATACTTTTTTTAGTTAAATTTGAATTGGGTAGGCTAGTATGATGCTTTTTTTCAATTGTATTTTTTTTAAAATTGGTGTCGTGGCTTTCTAGGATTTTTTTTTCTTTTTCTTGAAATGAAAGAATTGAGGATTTAATAAGGATTTTCCATATATCCCTATTTTTTTTACTTATTGATTTTATTATTAAATCTTCGAAATTAAAGCATTTATAATTAAGGGAATATCCAAAATTAGAAATAGCTCTTAATGTCTTTACATCTTCATTATCAATTACTTTCTCAATAACTTCATATTCTTCTATCATATCAAAAATTGTTATTTTTTGCTCTCTTCCTTCATAGTCTAAAAATAATTTTAACGCATCCCAGTTTTGAATATTAAAAGTAGTTTCATATATTTCATCAGATATATTTATTTTTTGTTTTTCTTCTTTCAATAATTGATTCCATTCAAATGAAGAATATGATTTTTGTTCTTTTCTTTGTTGTAATAATTTAAGGATAAAAGCATTATTATAAACAATACTACTCCATATTTTTTCTAATAAATCATTTTGAAAATATAGCACCATTGATTTAATAATATTTTCTGAAATATCATTAAAATTATAACCTTTTATTAATAAATAGTTTAATTGCTTTGGCTGAAAAGTATTGTTTTTATAAATGAATGGGAAGCAACGATTCATACCTTTGCCATAATTTATATCAGCATCAAATCTTTCGTATAATAAATCAGCAACTTCGAAATTACTCCTTGATATTGCTAAACCTAAAGGCGTCGAAGAATTTGAATTGATTGTATAATTTACATTTTTATATTTACATTCATTAATAATATAATCGATAACTTCTTTCGGATTGTCATTTTTTATGGAAATATATAATAAATCTTCTTTTCCATATTTTTCAAGCTCTTTTAAATTAACATTATAATTTAATATAAATTTCTTTAAGTCGACTAAATTTCTGTTTTTAATTTGTTGAATGATATCATTTTTTAATTCATTAATTATTGTAATTGTCATTTTATATAATATATTAAAATAAATATATATATAAAAAAAAAAAAAATAAAAAATTTAATTTAAAAAAAAAAAAAAAAAGTGAAATGTTTTACTTAATACTTTAAATATGAATAGTAATTTTATTTAATATTATTCTTTATTCTTTATTCTTTTGTTTTTATTATTATTATTATTATTATTGCTAATTATATGTCTATTATTTATAATTTTATATATTTAAAAACAATTAATGAAATAGAAAATCAAAGCTTTTTATCAAATACTATAGAAAAAAGAAAAAAATATTTATATAATTAATTATATAGTATTATAATTAATAATTGAACTTTACCATTATTAATTTATAATTGTTAAAAATTTTTTTTCTAAAGTGTCACTCTTAAATTTATATATATATATTATTACTTGAAATAGAAAAAGACAATGTATATTTTTTTATTTTTATTTAAAATATAAAAAAAGACGAAAAGATGTTTTTTATAATAAAAAGGAAAACATCTTGATACATTAATTCAATTTGTAATTTTATTTATTAATAAAATTGTAGATTATTTAATTTAATATAAATTAATGAAATTGCACAACGTAATAATATCAATATTATCAGAAGGTTATCCATATTTTATGCTAAAAAGTATCAAAAAGTTAAAATCTATATTATGTAAAATATAATGTAAAAGATTTGTATTATATATTAAAAAAATAAGTAATAATAATAAATTAAGGAAAATTTTATTAGAAAATTAACAAATATGGAAAGTTGCTATATTAATCAAAAATTTTAAAACCAATAGAAATTAAAAATAAAGATTAAATGTATCATACAAAAATGAAACTATTTAACTATAAAAAATATTATTGATACACCATTTTTATAAAAATATTATGAAATACATTTATGAATATGGATAAATTTATTATTATTTAAATCTTGTAAAAAATATAATTTAAAAATTCCTATCGTACTATTAAGTAAATGAATTTATTATATAAATTCAAAAAAAAAAAAAAAAATATTTAATAAAAAAATAATATATATGATTTCAATACTTAATAATTTCAATACTTTACACTTTCATATAAAATAATTACTAAAAAAGATTATTGTTTAAATATATTTTCATAATTAATTTATATAATGCATAAATTAAATAATGTGTAATGTATAATAAAGATGTTTTATGAAAAATCGGAGGCTGCTCCAATTAATTAAAAAAAAAAGTTATTTCATAGTTAACGTTATAAAAAAATAAAATTAAAAGTAAAATTAAAAATTAAAAAATATATTAAAATAAACACAAATGAATAAAAATTGGGTATAATGTATTCTAGTAGTTTTAAAGTAAGAAAGCCACTATTATACTAAAGTATAATAATTGTATTTGACTTCCAATGGGACACCGAGCCAAAGATCAAAATTTTGTCATGAAATAAAATTATGATCTCTATTGGCTGCGTTGTCTTACTGTTTCTTCAGCATTAACGCTCTTGGATGTTGCTTCAAACCTTTTGAACATCGACTATTGTTGGCCAATAACAAAAGACATGGTTTTGGTTAGAAGTTCCGTTGTTACCGTCAAAAATGGTGTTCCTTCGTAAGTGCCCGATTGAATCTGACACTTGCAAAGTTTTTTTCCATTCCCTTGAATTGTAATTGATATTGTCAATACTTCTTCCCCCAAGAAGAAATCTAAATATTTTATTACACACACTAGAATAATCATACACATTAATATTCACCGAATTATTAGAATTATTGCTATTATTAACTAAATTACTATCTAAATTAGAGTTATTGTCTCCACTAGTGCTATCATTACTAATATTACTACTATTATTAAAATTATTATTATTACTATTGTTACCATTACTATTAATATTATTGCTATCTTTACTGATATTAACATTTTCATTATTATTGATAGGACTGTTGGAATTACGCTGACTGGAAAAATTTAATAATTGGACTATGAAATTGTAATGTTTAATACGGATACCTCTAAAAATTGGATAATCTAATAACCAGTGTTTAATACTTTGATCTCCACACTTGCAACATGGATAGTGGTTAAGACAAACTAGATTAACAAATTTAGCAGCTTTTACAACTCTAACATCCAACTTGTATCAGCTTCTTGCTTTTAATAGCCAATAGAAATCATAGGCAAACTCTGAGTACTCATAACTTAATTTGATAAAATCTTTGGTTTCAATAAATTTATTATCATCATAATATTGGGCTTTGATTGGATTTCCTTTGAGATCTTTCTAATAAAAGTTTTTAACTGCTTTAGCATCTCCATGTATATTTTCTAAATTTAGGAGTGTAATTGACAAGGTGTGAGATAATACAATTTGAGTTTTTCCATTTGTTAAAACATCTAACCTGAGCTAACGCACATTTAACTGACAATAGAGGAATATTCAAACCTTTTGAGATAAAGTATAAAGATATAAACGATACAGCTTTATGAACTCCGGCAACCCATTGTATTCCTTTGTTAACATGCTTCTGAGCAATCCTAGACCTAGCTTTGTTGGATCCAAGTAATGGTGCAAAGTATGAAACTCTGCTGATTACTTGTGAGTTAAGTACTAGCTTTTTGAAGGGAATAGGAATATTAGGATTTCTTAAGAATTTACTGACTAAAAAAGTCCTTTCAAAACCTTGTTATTAAGAACTTTAATTACTGGTTTAAGGGACAAATTTTTATCAAATGGAACACCAAGATAAATGTAGCAATCAGCAGCTGGAATTGTTTTTCCTGCTAAGTAAAATATTGGATCTTTCTTGTTCTGATTTTCTACTGATTCAGGACTAATCACCATCGTTGAACATTACTGAATACCAAATTCCATTTCATTGTACAAAGCCCATTCATTAACTCTTTTTAGTATCTTTTTTAGCATCTTCTTGATGGAGCCCAAATCTCAAATCTCCCTTCTTAAAAAAAATGCATAGAGTAATTTTAATTAAATTAAAAATACCACTATAATAATTTTTTTGATTTCCAATGAATTTTTTTTTTTTTTTTTTTTTTTTTAACGGCATCAAATATTTTAAACTTTATTATTAATTTAATTAAAATTATAATACATGTAATAAAAAATTAAAAATAAAAATAAAAATAAAAAAAAAAATATGTTTAAATAAACACAAATGAATAAAAATTGGGTATAATATATTCTAGTAATTTTAATTAAAGTAAGAAAGCCACTATCATACTAAAGTATAATAATTGTATTTGACTTCCAATGGGACATCGAGACAAAGATCAAAATTTTGTCATGGAACAAAATTATGATCTCCAATGGTTGTGCTGGCCCTCCTGGCCTGTCTTACTGTTTCTTCAGCATTGACGCTCTTGGATGTTGCTTCAAACCTTTTGAACATTGACCATTGCTGGCCAATAGCAAAAGGCATGATTTTGGTTAGAAGTTCCGCGGTTACCGTCAAGAATGGTGTTCCTTCATTAGTACCAGATTGAATCTGACGCTTACAAAGTTCTTTCCATTCCCTTGAATTGTAATTAATATTGTTAAAACTTCTTCTCCCAAGAAGGAATTTAAATATTTTACTGCACACACTAGAATAATCATACACATTAATATTCACCGGATTATTAGAACTATTACTATCATTAACTAAATTACTATCTAAATTAGAATTATTATCTTCACTATTGTTATCATTACTAATATTATTATTTCTATTACTACTATTGTTATTATTACTATTGTTACTATTACTATTGTTATTACTACTATTGTTACTATTACTATTAATGTTATTGCTATCTCTACTGATATTAACATTTTCATTATTATTGATAGGACTATTGGAATTACGTTGACTGAAAAAATTTAGTAGCTGGACTATGGAATCATAATGTTTAATACGGATATCTCTAAATGTTGGACAATCTAATAACCAATGTTTAATACTTTGAACACCACACTTGCAACATGGACAGTAGTTAGGACAAACTGGATCAACAAATTTAGCAGCTTTGGCAACTCTAGCATCCAACTTGTATCCGCTTCTTGCTTTCAAGAGCCAGTAGAAGCCATAGGCAAACTCTGGGTACTCATAACATAATTTGATAAAATCTTTGGTTTCAATAAATTTATTATCATCATAATATTGCGCTTTGATTGAATTCCCTTTGAGATCTTTCCAATAAAAGTTTTTAACTGCTTTAACATCTCCATGTTTCTTTAATTTTTTATCAAGTGTCCTACTTGATTTGCACCACGTGTATTTTCTAAATTTAGGAATGTAATTGACAAGGTGTGAGATAATACAATTTGAGTTTTTCCATTTGTTAAAACATCTAACCTGAGCTAACGCACATTTAACTGACAATGGAGGAATATTCAAATCTTTTGAAATAGAGTATAAAGATATAAACGATACAGCTTTATGAACTCCGGCAACCCATCGTATTCCTTTGTTAACATGCTTCTGAGCAATTCTAGACCTGGCTTTGTTGGATCCAAGTAATGGTGCAAAGTATGAAACTCTGCTAATCACTTGTGAGTTAAGTACTAGCTTTTTGAAAGGAATAGGAATATTAGGATTTCTTAAGAATTTACTGACTGAAAAAAGTCCTTTCAAAACCTTGTTATTAAGAGCTTTAATTACTGGTTTAAGGGACAGATTCTTATCAAATGGAACACCAAGATAAGTATAACAATCAGTAGTTGGAATGGGTTGTCCTGCTAAGTAAAATGTTGGATCTCTCTTGTTCTGATTTTCTATTGATTCAGGACGAATCACCATCGTTGAACATTTCTGGATACCAAATTCCATTTCATTATACAAGGCCCATTCATTAACTCTTCTTAGCATCTTTTTTAAGCATCCTCTTGTTGGAGCACAAATAACTATATCATCTGCAAAAAGTCCACCACAGCATCGAGTGTCACCTAAACTGACTCCAAGATCTTCGCACTCTTTAAATATATCATTAATAAAGAGATTAAAGAGAATAGGAGAAAGAGGGCATCCTTGACGGACTCCTTTCTTCACATCAAAAGATTTCGAGAATTGTCCATCTAATTTGACATTAGCCTTAGATGTTAAATATAAATTTTTGATGAATTGTAAACTCTTACCTCGGATTCCTAAACAATCTAATTTATGGAGAATATTACCGATTGGGACTGAATCGTATGCTTTCCTGAGATCTAAAAAGGCCAAATATGTCCCTTTATTATCTAATTGACGTCTACGGCATATTTCTTGGATTGAAATGAAAAGACTAATACTTTCTTCCTTTTTTCGAAAACCAAATTGTTCAGGTCTAATGAAATTATTCTTTAGACCATATTCTGAGATTCTAGTGGTGACAATTTTGGAAATCAACTTAATACCATTATTGATAAGTGATATACCTCGATAGTTATCACAATCTGTCAAATCTCCCTTCTTAGGAATAGAAATAATACTGGATTCATTCCATGAGTTGGGGAAGTCTCCATCCCAAATACGGTTGAATAATTTAAGAATAAAATTTAAACCATGAGCATCATTATCTGAAGTGGTATTACCGGAAGAATTATTATCTGTAGCATTATTAGAATCATTACTTGATGGAATTAATGCTTTGTAAAATTCAATTGGAATACCATCCGGACCTGATGCTTTATAATTTGGAGTAGAGAGGATAGCTGACTTGACTTCATCAATACTAATATCTTGGTTGATATCCCACTCATCAAGCATAGGAAGTGAAAAACGTTTATTCATTGGTTCTTCATACCAATGCTCCAAATCAAGACTTACACCACTTGGATCTGATGCAAGGTTTTCGAAATGATCATGCCACACTTCTAGTTGTTCTTCCGTAGCAACAACTAATTCTCCATTTTTATTTTTAATTGGTTGAGCAATAAAGAAAGAATCTTTTCCAATTTTTGCAGTTTTCTTGATCCATTTCCAGGCCTTCTTAGGATTATGACTCTTCATATACTCACATCCTGTTTTAATCCAATGAAGATATTCTTGTTTCCTAAATTCATTACATCTTTTGTGGATGTAATCAATGAGCTTACGGTAGATTTTAATTCTTTTAATAAATTCATCTATATCATAAATTCTTTCTTTTTTAAATCTCTTATACAACTTCATTTTGATTTTTTGGAGATTAAAAATTTGTTGTGAAATATGAAATGAAGACTTTATAACATTATTTGCTGAGGTAATACTGAGCTCGTCTGCAATTGAAAAAGCAGTTGAAGTAAACTCTTTGGAAAGTTCATCTGTAGAAACATTAGGATCGTTGAATTTTGCTGAAAGAATTTGGAATTTATTATGACTAAGAATAGATTCCTTTTCCTCAATACATTTTAATCTATTCCATTTCAGAATTTTCTTAGGAACATTAAAGTCATTAGAAAAATCATCCATAGGAATAATTTTACCATTAATAAGAAGTGGCTTATGGTCTGATACAGGATAAAAATTATTTATAAATGATCCTGAGTGAATAAGATCTTTCATCTTCGAATTGATAAGAGCATGGTCAATGTCGGAAGATTGATCACCTCGAGTCCAAGAGATAGTAGACCCTCTAAGCGGAAGAATTTCCCAATCTCCTAATCCATTAGTTGATAACCAGTTGGATAATTTTACTTTAGACATATTAAAATCACCAACAAGAATCGATGGATGGGATGAATGAGTTTGTAACCACAAGCGAACTTCTAACTTTGCATGATCAACATAGATGTTGTGATGACTATGAGGCATATAAACATTTCCAATCGAGCATTTGAATCTATTCCAGAGACTAAAAGTATAAATAGAAATAATATACTTTCCAGAGAAGTTTTCAAGTGAGGCTTGACACGAATTGTGAAAACCTAAATATAAACCTCTCATTCCAGGAACTGATTCGTCAGCTTTCTTGAAAAAGTGTCTATAGTTTCGCAAAGTAACACGACAAGGATAATCTGTATTCGATCCAGAACCATTACCAGTTTCTTGGAAACATAAGAATAATGGTTTGAAAATAGCTGTGAAATAGCTAATACTATCTCTCTTTTCGTGATTCTACCCATTGGTGTTCCAACTAAGACAAAAAGAAAAGTTATCAGGCTTGTTGGATGAGGATGAGGAAGAATCGTTGCTATTATTACTATTATTAAAGTCATCATTATTAATGGATGATGCATCAGAGGAATAAGTAGAACTATTACTAGATGGCTGTGAAGCTGAAGAACTATCAACTATTGAACTGTTATCAGAGTTGATAGAACTATTAGAATTAATTGTTGAATGTTGAGATTGAAATTGTGTTTGCTGTAGATCTGGAATATTTTCATGATGGGAAACTTGTTGAAGATCTTGTTGAAGATCTTGTTGAAGATCGGATTGTTGATGAGATTGTTGAACTGATTGTTGAAATGATTGTTGAATAGAATGTTGATGTTTATTAGAAACTAAAATTTTACGTTTGAGAGTGGAAAAAGTGTATTTGTGATTCCTTCTACTACGAGCTGAAAAGGAAATTGAGGTAACTGAAAGTTTCTTCTTTAACATGTGTAAGATTTTAATACAATCTTTTGATGAACCATGAACCTTGACTAAGAAAAAGTGATCATTGAAAGTCTGAAAATATTTAACACTAATAACTGAATTAAATTTATCTTCTAGAATAACCTCGAGTTTTTCCCATAGCATATTTACTGACCATGATCGAATACCACGGATAAAGAAGGAGCGAATATCATCTAAGGGGATACCATAAGACCGGGTACCACGTCTGATATAATTCTTATCTTTAATATAAAGGACTGACATGATAATTAATTCTAATTAAAAAATATTGAATATAAAATAAATACTAATAAAAATTATAAATATAACGTATATGGAAAAAAAATCTGTCTCTCTCTCTCTTCTTAAAAGTACTGGATAGTACAAAAATTGTTACGATACTTTGTTTAAAGTTTAAAGTTTCTTTTTTTGAATTCTAGTTGTTAACTTTTTTTAAAAATTCTAGTTTTGGTTTGTTGTTAGTAAATTCGAATCGCTTTTTGACACTAAACTTGTTTGACTTTACTTTTCATTAAATATTTAAATTGGTAAAAAATTTGAATCAAGAATGTCGACACCAGAAAGCTTGTGAATAGTATTTTTACATGATGTAGAGTGAATCAGTCTCTTACAAGAAACAATACAACAATAGCTACATGAATATAAAAATACAATGCAAATGCTAAAGTTGACTACATTGGATTCTTACAAGAGAAGAGTAGTACTACAAGAATACATGAATAAAAGAAAAAATACAGCAACAAAATGTATTACTCTTCTAATTAAATACTATACAAACTTACCTGAATATCAAACATTCAACTTATTCATCAAATACTTAAATTCGATGAATAAAATGTTTTTTAATCGCTCAGTACCATGAGCTTAGTCCTAATAATTTTCCCTTGAAGACTAACCAAGCATCCATTGCGTAATGCTTGGATTTAATTCTTTCTACTCTCTCAGTACCATGAGCATGAGTAGACCCCCTTGAGAAACTACATTTATTAAATAAATGAAGGCACATTCCTAAGAGGGCACCAAGCATCCATTGCGCAATACTTGGATTTAATTCTTTCTACTCTCTCAGTACCATGAGCATGAGTAGACCCCCTTGAGAAACTACATTTATTAAATAAATGAAGACACGTTCCCAAGAGGTCATCCATTGCGCAATACTTGGATTTAATTCTTCCTACTCTCTCAGTACCATGAGCATGAGTAGACCCCCTTGAGAAACTACATTTATTAAATAAATGAAGACACGTTCCCAAGAGGTCATCCATTGCGCAATACTTGGATTTAATTCTTCCTACTCTCTCAGTACCATGAGCATGAGTAGACCCCCTTGATAAACTCCATTTATTAAATAAATGAAGGCACGTTTCCAAGAGGGTCCAATGAAATCTAGCGATCAAATTTGCAAATGTACAAAATTTTAATATTTATTGGTTAAACTGGCTTACTTGACTTTGTCTTAATGCTTTTTCAGCATTGACGCCCTTAGTTAAAGTTCCACCAAGAAGAATTAAAAAATATAATTATAAATAATTATTTCTAATATTTCAGGTATATGTAGTAATAAATTAATTCTAATAATTATTATGAAAAAAGAAAAAAAAAACAAAAAAAGTAATTTGGTTAATGCATATTTTAAGACCACCATAAAATATCATTTTTAAATTTCATATATTTCTTTCTTTTTTTTTTTTTTGCTTTATTTTATTATATTTTGTTTTTTTTTTTTACTAATTATTTTTTATATACATTTTTTTAATAAATAATAGATTTTTATAAATTTTTATTTAATAAAATTTATAATACTTTATTATTATTATATTTTATCACATTTAATAACTAATTCATTTATTTATATTATATTTTATTTTACTACTTTATTTACTTTATATGATATACATTAACGTTAAATATTTTAACTTTAGTTGGTTTCAGCAATAACTGGTAAAGTCTTAGTAGCACCAGCTGGTAAAGTCTTAGAGGTAATGACTGGTAAAGTCTTAGTGGTAACTGGAGCTGGAGCTTCAACATTTGGTAAAGTCTTAGTAGTAGCTGGTAAAGTCTTAGCAACTGGAGTAGCAACTTCTGGGGCTTCTGGTAAAGCCTTGGCAGCTGGAGCAGCTGGGGATTCAGATAAAGTCTTAGCAGCTGGAACAGCCTTGGTTGCTGGAGTAGCTGGAGTTTCTTCTTCAGCATCTAAGTCAGCAGCTGGAGTAGCTAAAGCCTTAGCTGGTAAAGACTTAGTAGTATTAGCAGCTGAGACAGCCTTGGTAGCTTGAACAGCCTTGGTAGCATTAGTAGCTGGGACAGCCTTAGTAGCTGGAGCAACTGGGGCTTCTGGAGCTTCTGGAGCTTCTGGTAAAGCCTTGGCAGCTGGAGTAGCTTCAGATAAGGTCTTGGTAGCTGGAGCAGCTGGTAAAGTCTTAGCAGCTGGAGTACCTGGTAAAGCCTTGGCAGCTGGAGTAGCTTCAATTTCTTCTTCAGCATCTAAAACGTTAACAGCTGGAGTAGCTAAAGCCTTAGCTGGTAAAGACTTAGTAGCATTAGCAGCTGGGATAGCCTTGGTAGCTTGGACAGCCTTGGTAGCATTAGTAGCTGGGACAGCCTTAGTAGCTGGAGCAACTGGGGCTTCTGGAGCTTCTGGTAAAGCCTTGGCAGCTGGAGTAGCTTCAGATAAGGTCTTGGTAGCTGGAGCAGCTGGTAAAGTCTTAGCAGCTGGAGTACCTGGTAAAGCCTTGGCAGCTGGAGTAGCTTCAATTTCTTCTTCAGCAACTAAAAAGCTAAGAGCTGGAGTAGCTAAAGCCTTAGCTGGTAAAGACTTAGTAGCATTAGCAGCTGGGATAGCCTTGGTAGCTTGGACAGCCTTGGTAGCATTAGTAGCTGGGACAGCCTTAGTAGCTGGAGCAACTGGGGCTTCTGGAGCTTCTGGAGCTTCTGGTAAAGCCTTGGCAGCTGGAGTAGCTTCAGATAAGGTCTTGGTAGCTGGAGCAGCTGGTAAAGTCTTAGCAGCTGGAGTACCTGGTAAAGCCTTGGCAGCTGGAGTAGCTTCAATTTCTTCTTCAGCATCTAAAACGTTAACAGCTGGAGTAGCTAAAGCCTTAGCTGGTAAAGACTTAGTAGCATTAGTAGCTGGGATAGCCTTGGTAGCTTGGACAGCCTTGGTAGCATTAGTAGCTGGGACAGCCTTAGTAGCTGGAGCAACTGGGGCTTCTGGAGCTTCTGGAGCTTCTGGTAAAGCCTTGGCAGCTGGAGTAGCTTCAGATAAGGTCTTGGTAGCTGGAGCAGCTGGTAAAGTCTTAGCAGCTGAAGTACCTGGTAAAGCCTTGGCAGCTGGAGTAGCTTCAATTTCTTCTTCAGCATCTAAAACGTTAACAGCTGGAGTAGCTAAAGCCTTAGCTGGTAAAGACTTAGTAGCATTAGTAGCTGGGATAGCCTTAGTAGCTGGGACAGCCTTGGTAGCTGGAGCAATTGGGGCTTCTGGAGCTTCTGGTAAAGCCTTTGGAGCGACTTCTGGAACATTAGTAGTTTCTGGTAAAACCTTTGATGGTAAAGTTTTAGTTGATGGAACTACTGGAAGATCCACTGGACCAGCCAATGGAGCAATTGGTTCAATACCTACTTGAGTTGGTTGTTCATCTGGAACTGGTAAGGCAACAGCATTTAAAGTTAATGAAAGAACAACACCTAAGACAACAGAGAAACGCATTTTTATTTATTTATTTATTTATTTATTTATTTACCTATGTATAAAATTTTAAGTTTTGATTTTTGACTTTATATATTATTATTTTTAAATATTAATAAATATATCAATTCCTTCTTATTGTTAATAATTATTTAAAAGAAAAAGTATTTTATACTTTATATCAACTTTATAATAATTATATATTTTTTTCTTTATCAAAAAGAATATTATTTATACAATTTTGTATGTGAAAAAAAAAAAGTAGACAAAATGAGGATTATTTATATTATTTAAAAAATTATTATTAAAAAATTAACATTTTTTTCTATAAATTTTTTATTAATATAGACTACTTTGTATAATAGTAAAATTTATATATGTATTATTATTTAAAAACCAATGATTTTTGCTATTTCTATAATACATATAAAATATTTTATATAAGATTAAAATTTTAATATATTAATGATAATTAGAGTTAATCTTAAATATATTAGTTTCATATTAATAAACCTTATTATATGAATTACAAATTTTTACAAATAAAACTATCATGGCGTTATGGTTTATGTGTCTATATTAGTAATGATAATAATATGATAGAAATGAAAATCACTGATAAAGAAACTTTAGATATTATTAAAATAATAATTATTAAATTATTATTAATGCAAATATTTCATTTTATTTCATTTAATTTATTGTATTAATTAATAAGTGATAATTGTAACACAAATTAATAATCGATTTTAAAGTTTAATTGTTATGTTTTTAAATTAATATAAATTAATGTAAATTAATTTTTATAGTTTAATATTTATTCATAAAATTATCATAAAAGAATTATTATTTAATATGTCATAAAAAATATTATAAAACGATGTTTGTAACCATAAAACCATAATTTTATTTTATATGATTATTCTAAAACTATAATTAGTAATTATCATAAAATTTATCATATATAAAATGTCGATCTATTCAATATCATTCGTTATATTTAAATTTAATATATTTTAAACTTAAACTGTACTTAAAACAAATTTTTTTTTTATTTGGAATATAAAATATAAAATATTATTCTATATCTTTAATCCTTGATTCAAATTGGGTAATTGAATTTGTGAAATAATAATAAATGATGATAACTGATTTATAATATTATGAAATTAATAGTTTTATAATATTCAGTTTAAAACATATTTAAAAAGTACTTTATATAATAAAAGTTTTAATTATAAATTCATAATTATTTTTTTAGTACTCTTTTTAATTGAAGTATTTTAATATTATATTTTATTAAAAAAAGAGACAATGATAAATAAATATATAATAATTTTTATATAATAAAAATATATTACATTTATATTATATTATATTATAAATCAAGTTTATGTAGATTATTTAAAATAAACAAAATTAGAATAAAAAGGTAACTTTTTTAATTATTAATATTATTAACATAATAAATAATAATAAAAAGTAATATAAAAATTAATTTAAAAAAAAAAATTAAATTTTTGATACAATTATTTATTATTTATTCTGTAAATGGATATTAATTTATGATTTTTAAAAGTATCTATTATAACTTTGTACAGAAAATTTAATTAAAAAATATTATAAAAATTTAATTAAAATAAAGTCTATTTTGTTATGAGAAATAATAATTTTATTATCTAATAAATAATAATTATTAAATTACAAAATATATATAAAGTATTTATTATATAAAATTTTTGATGTATTTTCATAATCACAAAGAAAGTATAAATATATACAAATAACAATTATATTTAATATAATTTATTAGTTGATATAATACTCTATGTTATTTTACCCATATTTTTTATTACCATCTACTTTTAAATGTAGATATATCAGTATAATCAATAAAATTAGAAAAAAAAAAGAAATATTATAAACTTATTTTTTAATTAGCATTTTATAAATACAGAATAATTTTATAATTTTATATAAATTAAATATTTTTTTTTTTAATATTTTCTAAATCATAATAACCCTTTAATTTTCATATTATTATAAATTATAATAATATTTATTATTAAATATTATTTTTAAATTAATATTATTTATATTTCATAGATTTTTTGAATAATTCACTATGAATTAAACATAAATAAATATTTTTAAAGATTTTAGAGGTAATAAAATTTAGATATTAGTGTTATATATATAAAATATTCTATTTTTTTTTAATGTCATAGAAGATTCACAACACAACAGTTTTTAAAAGTTAAAAAATACACAATAAATATAATACAAATAAAATATATATAATTTTAATTTTTATTAAACATCAGTAATACAATAAAATGCAAAAAACTAAGTTGGTTAAAATGCATTTATTTGATACAATGATACATAATAAATAATATTAAAATAAAAAATCTTTTTAAGAAAATTTAATAAATATTATCTAGTTTGTTTATACAAATGAGGCTTATTTGATAATTAATTGCACAACTATAATGTTAGAATTACATGCATTATATATTATTTTACTTGCTATTGTATTTATATTGCTTTTTTTTTTTCTTTCTTACTACATTACTACAGTAGGAATAATTCATATACTAATTAACAACAAAAATTTAATATTAGAAATAGAAATGATTTATTAAATGTTATACAATAATACAAAGTTTTGTTGATTAAATAATGTATTGTATTTACAAAAAATTTCAATACATTTGATTCGATATTGTAGACAAATATTATAAATATTATGGTTAAGTCACATACAATTATTATTTTAATTATATTTATATATTAATATATTAAAATGTACATAATAATAATAATAAAAAATATTATAATTTTCATATGATTGTTTTAGTTAATATAATTTTTTTTTCTCTTTAAAATTTAAGAGATTTTTTTGTATCTTGACTTAACCATTTAAATTAATAAAAGAAATAAAAATAAATAGAGAAATAAACTTTTTTATTTCCTACACAATTATGTTAATGTTTATATTAATTAAATATTAGCTAGTAACTAATATGTTGAAAGTATAGCTTAAACACTTAAAAAATAAACTAAATATATATCTATATTAAACCGATATAAATAAATTTAAGGATTTGTATAATTCAAATATAAAATAAAAAAAAAAAAGAAATTCAGCAAAAAATAAATAAAATATAAAACAAAATAAAATATAAAATACTAAAAAAATAAAAATAAATAACAACTGAAAAAAAAAACTAATATATGCTAAATTAATGTTTAAACAATTAATTTAATTAAGAATAATAAAATGGATAATTTAGTAATTCATAAAGGTAAAAAAGTTTCCGACAAACGTCGTTCATTAATGTTTTTAAACATTAATATTAGTTGTATTGCAACATCTATGCTTGCTACTGCATTGACCACAGCTTTACCACCAATTATGGAAGATTTCAATATTGATGTTAATTCCGTTCAATGGATTACTAGTGGATTTGCCCTTTTTTTAGCCATTGTTATGCCATTAACTGCATACCTTATTACCCGCTTTAGAACAAAAAGACTCTATTGTATTGCTCTTTCTTTCTTTATTTTAGGTTTAACAGTATGTGCTGTATCCCCAAATTTGTGGGTTATGATGCTTGGTAGAGTCATTCAAGGTTGTGGAAGTGGTTTAATCTCTTCCATGACACAAGTAATTATATTAACAATATATCCCCCAGAAAAGAGAGGTACTATTATGGGTTGGTATGGCTTATCAATTGGTGTAGCTCCAATTATTGCTCCAACTTTAGCAGGTGTTTTAGTAGATTATGTTGGTTGGAGAATGATATTTGTTATTTCTATCATAATAATGCTTTTTTCTTTAGTTTTTGCATTGTGTGTATTTGAAGACGTTTTACCAACAATGAAGAAAAAATTCGATATAATTTCATTGCTTATAAGTGCTATTGCATTTGGTGGTATTACTTTGGCAGCTGGTAATATGGGCAAATACCAGTTTGTAAGTGTACAAGTATTATTACTCCTAGTTATTGGTATTATTTTTACAACTATCTTTATAATAAGACAATTACGATTAAAAGTACCATTTTTAGATGTCCGTGTATTAAAAGACTCAAAGCTTTCTAATAGTATTATATCAACCATTATATTACAAATAACTTTATTGGGTTCAGCTATTGTTTTTCCACTTTATGTTCAGCAGATTAAAGGTGAATCTGCTACTTTATCAGGCTTAGTTATTTTACCAGGTTCACTTGTGATGGCTTTAATCAGCCCATTTGCTGGTAAATTATATGATAAAATTGGAATGAAAATTTTATTTATTGTTGAATCTGTTATTTTAATTTTTAGCAATTTGGCTCTTTTCTTTATTACTATTAAAAGTAGTATTTGGCTCGTTTCAGTAATACATGTTTTTAGATGTTTTGCTATTGGTGGTCTTTTAATGCCACTTGTAACATGGGGTATGACAGATATACCAAAAACTAAGGCATCAGATGCAACTGCACTTCTTAATTCTGTTCGTTCTATTGGTGGTGCTATAGGTTCAGCATTGTTTGTTTCCATTATGACAACTGTTTCCAATAGTGTTAAAGGAAAAAAGGAAAATCCAGATATGTTTGGTTTTAATGTAGTATTTTTAACGATGACTGGTCTTGCTATTATTCTTTCATTATTAGGGATTTTTGGATGTAAGAAAGAAACAAAAAAATCTACTATATCTAGTGAAAAATCAATAATAGAAAATAAATCATTAGATGAATCAGAAAAAATAGAAGAGTCTCAAAAAAAAGAAGTTGGTGACAACACAGAAGAAATACTTAAAAAGGAAGTGGAAATGAATAATAATAATAAAGATATTAATATCGTAGTCAAAGAAGAATAAATATTAAATATCATATATAATTTAATAGAGTGAAAAATGCAATAACGAAAATAAAATAAAAAAATATAATTTATTTTCATAATTATATAAACTATTTATTCTTGTTATTATAAATAACAAAATTATAGAAAAATAATTAAACTTATTTGAAAATATTTTAAGTATAAAATCAAAAAAATAAACCAAAAAAAAAAAAAAAATTATTAGATAAAAAGAAGAATCCTTTATAGGATGAATTTTATTGGGAGTTGGGATAGTAAGGCAATATTGTTTTTTAAATTTATAATTTTAATATTGTAATTTAAAAACAAAAAGGTTGCGATAATATGCATATGCATTAATTTTCATTTTTTTTTATTTTTCATTTTTTATTCAATAACAACAACAATAATAACAACAAAAGAATAATCAATAAAAACTTAATTTAAAATTAATATAAAAGAAATAAAATATATGAATATATTTAAGAAAGAAAAAAGTTTTTAATTTATATTATATTTATAAATGTATGTTTATTTATATAAATGATTATATATATAATTTTGATAATGGAAGTAAAACATAAACAATACTATACTGTTTATAACTTATTTAAGTATAAGTTAGTTTATTGTCATTATTTAGTTATATTTTAATATTAATTGTGTTTTATTTATAATATATTATAATATGAAGGGGAAATTTTTTTTAACTATAATTGCTATTTTATTACTTTATGAAGGTTCATTAAAAGCCATTGTATTGTTTTATATATTTTTTATTATTATGTATTTTTATATAATTGTATTGTTTCATTGTATAACTGTTTAATATTTTTTTTATACAGCTTAAACACTGTTATTTATATTCATTGTATTTAAATTATTTAATTAGCAGATATGTTTGTAATTGATAATACAATAATATTTTTAATTACTCTAGTACATATTTCTTGCCTATTAGAATTATTCTAGTTGTGTATCTTGGAGAAATGTTGATATTTTATTACTAGATAAGCCTTAATGATCTATTACACTAATTTTTAATTCAGATTTCTTAATAATAAGTTTTTTTTAAATTTTTTAATATTATTTTTAGTGAATAAAGTTTGTGTTCCGTTTAAAATCTTTACTTTGTTATGTTAATAAATATTATGTATTAAATTTAATACGATATGGAAAATACAGAAAAATAAAATGTATAGAGAAATTAAAGTAATTAAGATAAATAAAGAATTATAATAACTGAAACTTTTTTTATGTGTATTTTAATTTTTATAATTTCATTTTTGAAATATTGATTATTGTGTATTTTAACTATGCCACATGCCACCTTGTTAAATTTTTTGGTGGAGAAGCTAGAAAAAAAATACTAATGAATTATTTAACATTTAAATCATATATTAAAATTTTATTAAATGGTTAATAAAAAATTAATTTAGTAATATATTAAAAATCAATTATAATATTTTATTTTAATTACCAAAAAAAAAAAAAAAACAAACTTATATATTAATTAAACTTTTAAATGTTTAGGTATTTAACAAAGTTTCTGAAGAATTACAAAAATATTTAGTATTTAGTAATGTAATTATCCACATTATTATCTTGAATCGTAATTAATAAAGAATTAAAAGAATTACATGATGGCTTATGATTAAATCGATTTCATAAATTAAATATCACTATCCCCTAGTTTTTATATAAAAAGAGTTCTTTTTTGCCATAATATTGTATTTTAAGATCATAATTCGTGAAAATATAATAAATAAAAACTAATTAGTTACATAATATTAATTGATATATACAAATTTTATCAAAAAAAAGTTATATATTACAATTTACATATCCATTTTCTATATTAAATATAATAATAAAAAATAAAAATAGTCAGTCAATTATATATTTATATTAATTCTAAAAAAAAAAAATGAGTAATTCAAGTGTAATAGAAGGAAAGGAAATCACCAATAAAAAGCTAACATTAATATTTTTAAATATAAATATTAGTTGTATTGCAACTTCTATGCTATTTACTGCCTTAACAACAGCATTACCACCAATTATGAAAGATTTTAATATTGATGTCGATACTGGACAATGGCTTACAAGTGGATTTTCGTTATTTTTGGCTGTAATGACACCATTTACTGCATATCTTATAAAAAGGTTTAGAACTAAAAGGCTATATTGTATTGCTATAGTTTTTTTTATCATTGGTTTAATTATATGTGCAATTTCAAAGAATTTTTACATGATGATGTTTGGTAGAATTATTCAAGGATGTGGTAATGGTTTACTATCATCAATGGCTCAGGTTATTATTTTAGTTATTTTCCCTCCAGAAAGGATTGGTTCTATTATGGGATGGTACGGTTTATCTATTAATGTTGCACCAATTATTTCACCAACTATTGCCGGTTTTTTAGTAGATTCTGTAGGTTGGAGAATGATTTTCATTATATCTATTGCCATTATGTCAATTTCTCTTATTTGTACCATTTTTGTATTTGAAAATGTTTTACCAACAATAAAGGAGAAGTTTGATTTCATTTCTTTAATTCTAAGTGCACTTACTTTTGGTGGAATCACCTTTTCAGTTGGCAACATTGGAACGAATAGCTTTATAAGTTATCAAGTATTATTATCATTACTTATTGGCATTGTTTCTGGAATAATATTTACATGGAGACAGTTACATCTTGATATTCCATTTTTAGATATTCGCATCATAAAAAATAAAAACTTTACTATTAGTCTAATAGCAACAGTTTTATTACAAATATCTTTTATGGGTACAGCAATTATTTTTCCTATCTACGTTCAACAAATTAAGGGTTATTCTGCTACCATTTCTGGTTTAGTAGTATTACCAGGATCTTTAGCAATGGCTATTATTAGTCCATTTGCTGGTAAAATCTATGATAAAGTGGGAATAAAATTAATATTCATATTAGCTCCATTGATTTTATCTATTGGAAATTTTATTATATATTTTATTAATATTCATCAAAGTATTTGGATTATTTCAATAATTAATATTTTCAGATGCATATCCTTTGCTTTTCTTTTTATGCCTCTTGTTACATGGGCTATGAAAGACATACCAAAGATAAAGACATCTGACGCTTCTGCTATTTTTAATTCTATTCGTTTCATTGGTAGTGCTGTTGGTCCTGCTCTTTGTACATCTATTATAACAAGGATAGCTAATGCTACTGCTTATACAAAAGAAAGCCCAAGAATGTATGGTATTAATATTGACTTTTTATTGTTGACTATTTTATCTCTTTTTGTCTTTTTATTAGGTGTTTTTGGGTGTAAGGAGAAAATAATCATAAAAAATGATATTAATCAAGAAAATATAGATAAGAAGCCAAAACAAGAAATAATTACAAAGGATATTACTGATATTAAAATAATTATAGAAGAAAATGAAGGTTCATATTGCAATATTTCAATAAATACTATAGTAGATGATGGCGATTCCAATAATGATATTTCAATAAAAGACAAATCAGATGAAGAAACGATTATTGAAAAATAATAATTCACTAAATAATTAATTAATGAAAATAATTCAAATAGATTCTAGTATTGAAAGTAATCGAGATTGTTACTAATTAAACAAATGGTTTTATTAGATTAGTTAAATGTGTGATTAAGATTAAATTTGTAGAAGAAATAATACTCAAATGGATTATTCAGGAAAATAATAGTTTAAGGGTTAATAATTAAAAAAAAATTCTTTTGAAAAAACAGAACATTAAAAACTCAAAACAGTATACTTTATTTAATTAAAAATATATACAATACTTATAATAAAATATATATATATAACAATAAATGAGTTTAAAAATGTAATATCTGAATACAAGCATATTTTGATAAATCTATGTTTTCTAAATTATAATCAATAAATTATAATCAATAAATTATAATCAATAAATTATAATCAATAAATTATAATCAATATAAATTAATATTTATAAATTATTAATTTTCTAATTTTTATTTTTAATCTTAATTATTATAATAGAAATACATGTAGCTCTACAAAATTATAGTTTATTATACAATTATTTTTTATATAGAATAATATTTATTTATATATTTTATTTATGTGATAATCAATGAAACTAAAATCTACAATATATCTTTCCTTTAATTTTATATTATTTATTCTTATTAATTATTATTGTAAAACTATTAAACTTTTTAAAAAATTTTAACATTTTACAAAAAATAAAAAATAAAAAATAAAAATAATTAAATATGTTTGTTAATTGGAATTTATTTATTTATCATTAATACTTAAATAACTGAATGTAGATATCATTAAAACACTTTTATATAATATATTATAAATAATATTATTTTTCATATAAATATTATATATATTATATATATTTAAAAATTTTAAATAGTTAATTTTTTTTTACAATTTAATATATTTTTCAACATAACAAATCATAAAAATAGCAATTTTATTTTTGATAATTAGTATTGAGATATTAATATATTTTAATTATAGAAAAACTTTTTTCTAAAAACCTTTTTTATAATCTTGATTTATTGTATGAAAAAAGTTATTAATATTTAAATAAAAAGTATATTTATTGACAATTTTATTTTATATTTATATTATATATTAATATATTAATAAATAATAAAAGTAAAATAAAAATAGAATTAGTGGTGACGTGACGTATATGTCTTGGGACAACTTCTTTATCAAAAATTCTAAATTGGTATTACACATATATAATCAGTTGAAAAATACTTATTTTACACCACTACTAGAAGATGTATTTAGAATCTTCAAGTATGTCCAACTGAGTGATATTAAAGTTGTAATGATAGGTGACATGCCGTATAAAAATACTCGAGATATTTCGGACATAGCTTTTGGAACTAGAAACTGTGATCCGCCATTATTATTAGAAAGTCTTTATAAAAATTTAGAAGACACAGTAGCTTTATCTAAAACTAAATTATTTAATATAATTCTATTTCTTTACAAAGATTGATATAAAAACTAATTTTTTTGTTTATTATTATTTATTATTGATTAAAGTTAATTATAGCAATAATTTTTAATAGCATATTATATAATTTATAGATTAGCACAAAATATTGTCACATTATATTAATTAAAATATATATTAAAAAATATATTTATATTTAATATTTAATAAATATGGTATAAGTATTTTAATATTTAATAAATTTAAATAATTATCATTAATTTTATTTTTATTAATTAAAATAATTAAATAATAATAAATAAACTTTGTTATTAAATAAATAATTTTTATTTTTCCTTTAATTAAAAAAATATTAATTAAGGTTATTGTAGTATAGATCACAATTAAATTATTGAGAGTTTTTGGTAATTTAATTCAATAATATTTTTTTTTATATTTAATAAATTGGTTAAACATAATTTTTTTTAAAAAAAAAGTTTTATTTTCATATATTATTAAATTCCCCCCCCTTTTTTTTTTTTTACGGCATCGAATATTTTTAAACTTTATTATTAATTTAATTAAAATTATAATGCATGTAATAAAAAAATTAAAAATAAACAATAAAAAAAAATATGTTTAAATAAATACAAATGAATAAAAAATGGGTATTATGTATTCTAGTAATATATTCTTAAAAAATCCGTAAAAGATCTTGATACCAACACTATTGAAATGAATTGTGGAAATGTTTTAGAACAAGAAAAAGCTTTGGTTTCAAATAATAAAAAATATAGATTCTTTATTCAGGATACTGGTAATATGGTTATTAAAGATAATTCAAGAACTACTTGGTCTTCTATGACTGCTAACATTGAATTATTCGAAGGTGATTATCATATTGTATTTTCTTCTCTTGGTGAGTTTATATTAAGAGATAAGAATAACTATTCTATATGGCATTCAACAAATCCTTTATTTTCAGCAATAACTACTGATGAAAAAAGTATCCTTTTAAATAATTATAAATTTTATTTAACATTATCGGATGAAGGTGAGTTATTTGTGCAAGACCAAAATCATAATGTATATTTGGAGTAATTGAGATGTTAGAAGATTCGTAAATTCAACTTTATATGATATAACTGCGTGAAATGAACATGTTAGATATAAACAAATTAATTATATTTTCGTAAAATCAAATTATTATGATTATTATATGGTTCCTAATGACAAATACTTTAGTTAAAAAATGCCATTTTAATAATTTATTACCAGGAGAATCATTACAATCAAATTATAACGCATCATTAGACATTACTGATAATGAAGTTATATTCCATTATAAGAAATTAGATGATACATATTCTATAATATTAGGTTCATTCAAAAGTGATAAAGATGGAGGCGTTAAGCAATTAAGACTAGAAAATAATGGTTTGTTCATTACTTATATATTAGAAACAATAATTTAATTTTAAGATCAAGTACCGGTGAATATAAATAGGCCGAAAATAAATATATTAGCGATAAAGGTAGAGAATATGATGCAGATACTATTAAAGTTGGTCAGTCTTTTGTAGAAGGTGAAATGCTCTATTGTGGTGATTATTCAATGATTATATTAAATGGAAAATTATTATATATAGATCATATTGAGAAATCTGAAACTGAAATATTTAAAACCGATGGTGATTAGGTAAAAAATCATTAACTTTATGTGATGGTAATAAAGAACCAATTGATACATTAAATCAAAATGTAAAGACTAATTATCCTGATGGTGCTCTTAAATGTGATAAAGAAAATAAAGAGTTTACTGGGATGATGGTAATAGTAACTCATTATGGATTTATCCCGACATACCAGATCCAATAACAACAACAACAACTACTACTACTACCACTACCACTACTACTATTAGTACGATAACTATTACATCATACACATCTATTTTAATTAGTTATTCAATAAATTATTTAACAAAATTTACGACTGAAACAAAAACTAGTCTTGTTACTAAAACAAAAAAGAGTTATGAAACTTATACATACGTTGGTTATTTTGGAGCGTAGGTTATCAATATTGTCTAGGTGTTGATGAAATAAGAGAATACACTACATTTATGGCCAAGTATGGTGGAACATTGAATAGCCCAAGTAAATATATTAAATGGTTAGTTAAGTCAACTGATAGTCCTTCATACATGTATTTAGCCAATAAAAATGGCGGTTTTTCTGATTATTATTTAGATGTAGGTAAAAGTATTGATATAAATTCTTACGTTTTAACAATTTCGAAATGTTCAAAAGCAAATTATTTATTCAAGCACAACGTGCCTTTCACTGATTATAATGGATTAAAAATAACATCTTCACCAAATATTGCTGTTTTTAATAAAAACAAAACATTATTTACTAATAGTGAAGGAATTACCCAGATACATTACGTATACAAGAATGTAAATTTACTAAAGAAGACAGTAAATTTAAATGGGTTAATATTAAACAAAAAATTAATTATTACACTCACACTTCTACCAACACTAATATTATAACTTCTACTAATTACATTACAAAAAGTACTGTCGTACCTAGTGTAACAAGTGAATTGATTACTTTAATAATAACTCCAACTCCAACTTAATATTAATAATAAATAATTAAATCTATTAATTCTATTTATTATAATAGATAAATAGATAAATAGGTAAATAGATAGGTAAAAAAAATAGATGCTTAGATGAATAGATTATATAATAATAGATATTGAAAAACTAAATAAATATAGAATAATAAATAGATCTATAAATTTTAATAAATATATAAAATAAAATAAAAAGAGTAATAAAATAAAATAAATAAAAAAGTGGGATGAAAATTTTAAAGAATATAATTAGTATAAATTATATTTTTAAAAAGTTCATCCAAAATTCTAAAATATAATTATAAAAAAAAGAGACATCATATAATAAAAAAGAAACATTATATATAATAAATGTTATTTCAATTAATAACAAATTATACCATTTAAATCGTTATTATTTATAATGATACTATAGATGTAATAATCTATTTTGAAAATTTTAAAATATTATTGATATTTTTTTTTTAAACCTATTACTCTTTTCTTTTATTATATATTATATATATATAGACAAATAAAAAAATGCACTTTTTTATTTAAATTATACCATATCTTTAAATATTTATTAATAACACCTTAATTATTAATATTAAAAATTTACATTCTACCATTGTCTACTGTTTATAATACTATTAATAACTTTTTTTAATTTTATCTTTCAGACACTTTATTAAAAAAATAATAATTTTAATAAAATTATTATATTGTACATGGTATATTAAGTAAAAAATAAAACATTAAATATAATACTGTTAATATTAGCATTATCGATTTTTTTTTATCTTAATGACTAATGCTTATATTTATATTCATCTATACTTTAATAAAAGCTAAAATAAATACATAAATAAATAAACAAAAAGTATATATCAGTGTAATGATAAAATGAAAAATTATATAAAATATATAATTTGATTTATTATTATTATTATTAGTATTAGTATTATTATTATTAAATTGAATTTAATATTAAATCGCTTTTATTTATATATTTATTTTTATATAACATTTAAAATAGAATTAAATATATAAATTTATTAATTTTTATGTAGTTTAAGTAATATTTAATAATCAATAAATAAACTATTGCTAATACATTAAGTAATTTTTCTCTTAGATATTAAATATTTATTAATAAATATATATATATATAAATTTAAAATATACATTATTTTTTTTTTATCTTTTTACCCAATGGATTATACATTTTATAAATTATGGTTAAATGGATCATACATTTTTATAAATGATTGATATTTTTATTATATCATTTTATATTAAATTTTATTTTAAAAAATATTATTAGAACTTTTTTTTTTAAAAAAAGAAATAGAAAATAAAGCAAATATATACAATTAAATTTAAATTTAAATTAAATATATGTAATTATATATAATATCTTTATTAATATTAATATTTTTTATTCTATACAAAGTTAGTTTTTATCGTTTTTTTTTAAAAATATTTTGTTTTCTAAAAAGAAAATTCTGGACTTAATAATTAAGCAATTAATCTTTTGATATTTAATTTTTTAAATATTATAAAATTTTAAAGTTTTATTAATGTATTTTATCATACTCAATTTAACTTTGTGTAAATTGCTTTTATATTTTTTGATTTGTATTATGAATTATACATTTAATATATTTATTTAAAATTTATTACAATTATAGAACAAGAAAATATTTAAAAAACTTATAAAATACTCTATTTAAATTAATTTCTATAGTTCTAAAATATTATATAATAAACCAGCCTGTTACAATTTCATCTAATGCATTTAACTGTAGTATATAAACAAAATATTGATGCTATAATTCTTTAATTCAGCTTCAACAAACAATACTACATAACCTAGCACCATAATTCCATGATACTATTGTACAATTATCATTATTATCATCATCATCAAAAGCATATACACTCATTAAAATAATAGTTTTACAAAAAATATTTTAATCCTTGCTTATTAGAATCAATATTTGCATATTAAATTTATTCCATATATTATTTAGTTTCATATTTTATATGATATTCATTTTGTCGATTATATTACTTATTATACTAAAATTTATATAAATAATGGAAATGGTATTAATACTAAAAACTAATTAACTATATTTATACATTATATACCTAATATTATTATATATATAAAATAATCTATTATGTTTTTTATAACATTAATTGATTTTATAAATAAATTAATATTTATTTAAATTATAACTAATTTTTTATATTAATATAATTCATTTTATTAAAATAATACACGTTATTAACTCTAAATTAAGCAGGCATGTAGAATAGACATAAAACGATATAAATTTAGTTTTATAAAATTATATAAAGAAATATATATTAAGATTTTGATATATAAAAATTATTATAAAATTAAAAATATATAATAATGGTAATATAAGATATAAAATTAAAAAATTATTATTTTGCTAAAATGTCATTACTCATATTATCTAATATTATTAATTTAAAATTTTATGTATATACGTTATTTTATTATTTTTCATTTGTACTTTTATATAAATATTTTGCCAAAAGTAAAATGTAAAATCTCATTTAATAATATGTTCGTGTATAAATTAGGATCTTTAAATTCATATTTTATAAAGTTTTATAATTATTTTATGTTTTTTAATATTTTTGATTAATAAAATATCAATAGAAATTATAATATGCTTATTTTATTAAAAAGAAAATGGAGAATGAAAAAAAATAAAAAGAATATTGATAAAACAAAATAAAATATGTATTATCAATATTAAAAATTATGATTAAAAATTGTTTATTATTGCTATATATTCTTATTTGAATATACTATTCATTTTTAAAACATTGTAAAATTACTTTTTTGTCAATATAATAACAAATACAATACATAATCAATAGGAATATAATTATTAATAAAATAATTAGAAAAATAAAAACACTAAATTGTTGATTAAATTTAATTTTATTCATATCATAGGCATCAAGACCTTCACATTTTTTATTTCTACATATTCATTATTATTACTACATACATCATATGAAGCTTTACCACAATGAATATACAAATATTCAAAATAAAAAAAATATTTAAATATATTACTACAATATTCTATAGATGATTCATTATTAAAAGTACAAAAATTATTGACACATTTATTATATAAACAATCTGAATCATTAGTACATTTAAAAGAAACATGAGTTTCATTATAATATATTTTATCTTTACAAGAATTTCCACAAATATAAGAAATATATGTTTTTATATTTCCATTTTCATCCTGAAGATTAATAAATCTACTATATACTCCTTTTTATATATACTAATACAATTATCATTTAACAAATATATGCTTCATTAATAGAAGGTTGACCTTAACGATCAGTTGAACTTTGTAAATTACTTTTATGTATAATATTATCATTATAGAATTATTCATATGGTATATCTAAAGTATTGACATTTATTTCATACCTATTTTCTTTAGTAATATATATAAAATAAAAATATAATATATATAAATAAAACATTTTGATAATTTATAATATAAAAATATAAATTTTAAATTGTATTTATAAAATCATTTTAAATATTATAAAATAAATTTAATTAACAAATGATCTTTAAAATGTATGTTCCAAATGATAAAACTGTATATTATTGTATTTAATTTAAATGTATTAATACGTTATATTTTACATTATATAAATAATGTAGAATATAATTTTTAAATAATAAAAAAAACATTTATTATCGACATAAACCAGACAATAATTCATTATGCCTAAACATTGCTATCATTTCGAAAAAAATACTATTCAAATAATACTCCATTCTAACCAACCAATAATTGAATCTAAAATTTTAAGCCACTCTTAATTGAATAATAAATGATGACGAAATATCATATTTCTATTTTAAAATATTATCCAATCATTACCATCTAATCTAACCAACAATATCAATTAATATAATAATATATGCAACAGTTGATTATATAATATATTATTTTTTAAGATAAACACTTTTAATAATTTAATAATAGCAAGAATTATAATAATAAACAAAATGATTAATTAATTAATAATCAATAATAATAAAAGAATAGTTGTTTTAATATATAAAATTTATGAAATATTTATATATATTTAATCTAATATATTACAGGAGTACCATTTAATAACTCTATTAATTATAATCTTATGAAATATTTTTAAAATATAATATACAAAATAGGTCAATAGATAAAGTATCAATTTTTATTATACTACACCAAACAATCAATTACGTTTTATTAATCATTATTCTTTGGTATCAATCTTTTAATATTATAAAATAAAAGGTTAGGCGCAAAAGTAATTAATAATAAAATTAAATAAAATTTTATATATTATAATTAGGATTTGAAAAATATAATTATAAAATTTTATATTAATTCAAATTTTTAGATAATTATTTGTATAGAAAAAATTATTCCAAAAATTATAATTGTTATTTTTATTATTACTATTATTATTATTATTTTTAAAAAAATTTAAAAAATTTTTTTTTCTAAAATTTATTTTTATTTAAAAAAAAAACAAAAAAAATAAAAAAAAATAAAATAAAAAAAAGTAAATATCAAAAATAATAATATTGATTTAATTGATTGATTGATTCATTATTTATTTGAAGATAACATAAAAGTAAATATTATTTGAGTGTATATAAAAAATAATAATAAAAAAGAGGAAATTGAGAATTATTTTTTTATTGAAAAAAGAAAATTAAATATTGTTTGTTTAACAACTAAATCAATGAATTATCATATTATTAATATTGTATTTAAATCTTTGTTCTTATTATGATTTAAATATAATATTATAAATATGATGAATAAATTTCTCGACAAAACAAAAAAAATTCAATCATTAAAATATAAAAACTAATTAAATAATCATAGAGAATTCAAAAAAGAAAAAAAAAAAATTAAATACCAAATCTATCAATTATAAATCTAAATGGCTACTTTTTAAATTAAAAATTATTTAAAATATATAAGTTAAATCAATAATATAAATTTTATTGGATATTTTTTTAATTTAAAATAAAAACTTTTTAATAATAAAATTTAATCTAAATATAATTCTATATCATAATAATATATTGTTATATCAAAAAAAAAAAGTAAAATGGAAGCTATCAACTTTAACGTAGATAACGGTTATCTTGAAGCCATTGTCAGAGGTTTCAAGGGTGGTATTATTAACAACAATGTTTACAGTAACTTAACTCAATGTGAAACCTTAGAAGGTATATATTTTAATCTGGAAATTCATAAGATTAATTTAATTTGACAAAATGGAGAATTATGAAAAAATATTAACGAATAATTTATATATTTAAAAATATTTATTTATTAAAAAGATTTAAAGCTCCAATTATCTTCCACTGATTACGGAAATTTCCTTCAAAATGAACCATCTCCATTATCCACTTCTACTATTTCCGAAAAGTGTCTTGAACGTTTAATGGATGACTTTGAATATTTAAGAGCTAACTCTGTTGAACCATTATCTACTTTCCTTGATTACATTACGTAAGAAAAATAATATAATATATATGAATAATAATAATAATGAAATAATAAATTAACAATTTTATAATAGTTATGGTTACATGATTGATAATGTCATTCTTCTCATTACCGGTACTCTTCACGAACGTGATACTCATGAACTTTTAGAAAAGTGTCACCCACTCGGTGCTTTTGAATCTATGCCAGCTCTTTGCATTGCTACTAATGTAAACGAATTATACAACACTGTTTTAATTGAAACTCCATTAGGTAAAAATATAAATATATTGTTTAAATATTTGCAATAATTTTTAATGCTATTTAAAAAATTATTAATAATTATTTTAATAAAAAAGCTCCATACTTTGAAAAGTGCTTAAGCGCTGAAGATTTACATGAAGTTGATATTGAAATTATTCGTAACAAGTTATACAAGGCTTATATTGAAGATTTCTACAACTACTGTCAAAAGATCGGTGGTCCAACTGGTGAAGTTATGGGAGAAATTTTAAAGTTTGAAGCTGACCGTAGAGCTATTAACATCACTATTAACTCATTCGATACTGAATTATCTAAGGAAGAACGTACCAAGCTTTACCCAGAAAATGGTTTATTATATCCAGAAGGTATTGCTAAGCTTGCTAAGTGTGACGATATTGAACAAGTTAAGGTTGCTTTAGATACTTACCATGATTATGCTGCCATGTTCGAAACTGGTCCAAACAACAGTGCTGAAAAGTCTTTAGAAGACAAATTCTTTGAACGTGAAGTTCTCCTTAACAAGAGATCTTTTGAACAACAATTCCACTTTGGTCAATTCTACAGTTACCTTAAGTTAAAGGAACAAGAAATCAGAAATATTGTCTGGATAGCAGAATGTATTGCTCAAGTAAGTAAATTATATTTTTTGAAAATAATTAGTATTATAGTATTTTATTAGTTAATAAAATAAATTAATGCTATTTTTTTTTAAATTTATAAAATAGAACCAAAAGGACAAGATTAACAATTACATTCCAATTTTCTAAGTTAATTGAAAAAACCTTATTTTTGCTATAAAAACATTAAATATTATCATCAAAAAAAATTAATCAATATTATTAAATTTTTTTAAAAATTCAAACAAACGAAATAATAATAATAATAAAATAATAATAATAAAAGAAAAAAAAAATAACAAAAAATGAAAGATTTTTATAAAATAAATTATTAAAACATTTTATGGAAATATATACAAAAACTAATAAAACAAAAAGAAATATAAAAGAAAAAAGAAGAAAAAAGAGAAAGATAAAGTTATTTTTTTATAGATCAATTCTTTTTTTTTTTTAATTTTTTTTTTTATTTTTTTATATAAATATAAAGAAAAATATGTTATTTTATTATTTTTCTTAAATTTTAATATTTTAAGATGATAAAAATAACTTATTTTTTTTTAAAAAAAAACATTAAATAAATTAATAATATTCAAACAATAAAATATATATAAAAAAAAATAAATATTAAATAAATTATATAGATTTAAATTATAAGAAATATCAAATGAAAAGAAAGGGAAAGATTATTGATAATAGTTAGTATAAAAATGTTTTGTTTTTTAATATTCTATTATTCTTTTTTTTAATTATGTGTAATATTTTTTTTTTAGATTTTGAATAAACTTAAAATTTTAATTATAATAGGACACAATCAAAGTTTGCCTTTCATTAGTTCATTTTATGGATGTATTAATGGAAGATGTGGTTTTGTTTTCCGAAATGAATTGATGAAATAAATTTTTTTTATTTTTTTTATTTTTATTTTATTGATGTGTGACTTTTGGAATTTCTTATAAATATAGTAATCATTAGTACTGGTCCGTTATTTATTCTTTAATCAGCATCATAAAGATTACACATATATAACTGGTGATAATAAAAATCTATATAGAATGAATAGAAGAATTGGAAATCTTCTTGTCTTCTCCCTTAATATATTTTCATAAAACTTAATTTTTATTTATTTATTTATTTATTTATTATTATTATTATTATTATTATTATTATTATTATTATTATTATTATTATTATTATTATTATTATTATTATTATTATTATTATTATTATTATTATTATTATTATTATTATTATTATTATTATTATTATTATTATTATTATTATTATTTAGATAATACAATTAATCTTAATTACAAAAATATACTATACAACACCATAATAAAAAAAGAAGAAAAGAAACAAGGTGTAAATTATTTTTTTAATTTTTTTTTTTTTTTTTTTTTTAGAATTTTATTAATATATATTGTTAATTTTTGTGTGGTAACATGATTAAAAATATATATAATAAATATTTGTTGGCTTTTATTGAATATTTTATGAATTTTTCGATAGTAAATGATATAAATAAAAGGAATAACAATTGTATTGTTATTTACGTCTATTATTACCATTTATATTAATGACTTTTTTTTTTAATTAATATTATTCTATTTAAAAATTTTTTTATTATTAGTTATAAATTAGATATAAATAAATATTTTTATATTTTTTTATTAATATTAATATGGATTCTATTTGCTCTATTTATTTTTATTTTTTATGTATTAATAATAAATGCTTGTAGTGTTATTTTTAGTAATGTTTCTTATCTTTTACTTTTAGATTCAAAAGTAAAAGCTTTAGAATCCAAAGGCATACCTGTTGCTGGGTCAATACCCATCTTTCTAAATTTTAAATGTTGCATTACTAAACGTGCAGTATCAAAATCACAGTGTTCATTTTTCATAATTCTTTTAAGAATGCGAGTATCTTTAGGATCAAATCCTGTTCTTTCATCTGCTGTATCAATATTGTTGGTACGAACATCAAAATTATTAGAACTAAGTCCATTTTCAATGGCTTCTTCAAAAGAGGCTGAACTATCATTATTACGATTTAAAATTTTATTCATTTTCCTTTTTAAACCGGATTCCTTATGGTTATTATATTCATCTGAGTCATTGTCTAAAAGTTGTGCTGATTCTAATTCTGATAAATCATCATCCAAATAAGACATTGGTATTAAATTATACTTTAATTTCAATGATACAATAAAATTAAAAACGTATTTTTTAAAAACGAAAAGAACTAGAGTTTAAAATACATAAGAGGATATTTAAAAGATAGCCCAATTTTTCAAATATAAAAAATATAATGTTAGTAAAAAATGATAGTTAATATGTTAATATTAATTATTATTATTATTATTATTATTGTTATTATTATTTTAAATAAAATATCACTTTAAAAACTAAAATTAGAATATATAAAAAATAATGTTTTTGAATTGCATTTCGAAAAAAAGTAATAATATATAAATTAAATTGAATATACAAGAAAAACTATTTTATTATAGAATTTTTATATAAAAATATTATTTCTACTTTTTAATTTTAAATATATCTATATAACATGACCTTTTGTTATTTTAACATTATAAAAAAAAAAAGAAAAAGGTATCTACACTAGTAATATAATCCACAAATTTAATATTTATTTTCTCTTGTTTTTTAATTTTATTTCTTTTTTAAATAAAAATAGATATTTGGTATTATTTATTACTTATTACTTACTTATAAATAATAATATTAGAAACATTATTATTAAATTAAATTTATTCATTCTATTATCCTTATCATTTAAGGTTTCGTTATTATCCTGTAGTTGATACTCCATTTTCGAATATATATATATGAATATAGAAATGTCAAATAATGAATGTTTTTAAATTATTTTATTGAAAGTTGTATTTAATGATTAGGTATAATTGATTTTATGTATTACTGAATATGGTATTGTGAATTTTATATTAATTAATTACTAAATAAATGTAATGGATGAATAGCGTTGATTTAATAAATAATTTATGATGATATTATTAGTATTTTTTTTTTTTTTTCACTTTTAAAAGATGAGTTGGTTTAGTGTTTAGTAATATAAATAGTTAGAATATTATATTCATAAAAAATGGATATAATATTATAAATATTATATTCTTTTTTTATTTATTTTCTTATTAATTTATTTAATTTATTTTGATTTATTGTTATAATTTTAAACCATTTATTGTTATTTTAAAAAATTAAGTATTTTATTTTTCCTTTAAAAATGTTAATTTTTAACTTTTTGTTAAAATAAGGAAATTTTAATAATATTTTAAAATTATATTTAATTCAATACTTTTAATTAAAATTTAATCTAATAGTAATTAAATTTTATTGTCGAACATAATATTTTTTAATTTTTTTGGAATAATAATAATTAATAAAAAATTTTATTTGTAAAAAAAAAGCATTTTATATACTAAATAAAAGAAGGTATTTAGATAAATATTTTAATGTATAAATAAGTTTAAAGATATATATTTTAATTTTATATTATTAATAGTAAATGTAAATATGTAATGTGTGTATATATGCGCTTGTCTAAAAAAATAAAGGATAATAAAAAACATATTAATATTATCAATATTTTAAAATTACCATCAAAATTTCATAGAATTTAAAAATTTAATGTGTTTAGAATTAAAACAAACCAACAAAAGAACTTTATTTAAAATTTATAAAACTTTATAATATATATATATTTTGTTCTTTTCTTTTAATTTTATTATTTAGTGGAATGATAAAAATTGAAAAAATTCATAACAATTATCTAAGCCTATAGACGATTTAATTTTTTAAAAATAAAACAAATTAAAGAAATTTTTATGAATTTCTTTATTTAATTTTGAAATTTTTTTTTTTTTTTTTTTAAAAAAAATAAAGATAAATTATAAAATAAAATATAATAAGTAATATATATATTATATAAATCCAAGTTGTTTAACAAATTAGTTTAAATAAATCATATAGTTTCTTACTAATTTTATATATTTTGTATACTTATTTAAACAATTAATTATATATATTATTTAGTTTATATTATTATTATTTATTTATATAATAACTGGATAAAAAAAAAAAATGTCAAATCATTTAGATGGAAATGCATATAATTTTAAAAGAGTAAACAGCGAATCATCTTCACCAAATAATACTTCTTCCCAAATGTCAACAAAATCGGAATCTCAAGAAAATCAGAAAAAAAGATTACATGATGGAAGAGAGATGACACATGAACAATATTTAAGATACCAAAAACAAGAAAGATTGAAGAGACAACGTTTAAGTTATCGCAAACCAAACTATCAATTAGCTTATGTTTTAACAGGTCATACAAAATCCATATCATCTGTTAAATTTTCACCAAATGGTTTATTATTAGCTAGTGCATGTAAAATATTTAATTTAATTAAATCTTATTAATATAAAATAATTTAGTGATAGATTAATTATAAAGTAATTGCTTTTAAAGTAATTTTGAGTATACTCAACATATATATTTTGATATTATTAAAATTTAACCAATTTCAAAATAATATTGAAAATGAAATTTCAATTAATAATCAATTAACCCCCCCTTTTTTTTTTTAAAAAAAATGATATATTCAATTTTATTATAATTGAACTTTTAAATTTTCATAGCTGCTGATAAAACAGTAAAACTATGGAAAGTTACTGATGGTCAATTAGTACGTACATTGACCGGTCATACTAAAGGTATATCAGATATAGCATGGTCATCAGATTCAAATTATATTTGTTCAGCATCTGACGATCAAACTATATGCATTTGGGATATTAATATGGTAAGAATAATAATTAAAATAATGATAATATTTTTTAATAATGAAAGAGTTATACCTTATTTTATATTATTTAGTTAAACATCAAGTATAGAATAGTATTAATATTTATAATGTATTATAAAATTTAAAGGTTAAACCTATCAATACTTTAAGAGGACATACAAATTTTGTATTTTGTGTTAATTATAATCCTCAGTCAAATTTAATTGTGTCAGGATCGTTCGATGAAACTGTCAGAATATGGGATGCAAAAAGTGGTATTGTATTTATTTTAATATTATTGTTTTTTTTTATATGAAAAAAAAAAATAGAATGATATAAATCATTGATAAATAAAAGTATTTGTCTATAAACTTATAGACTATGGTTGAATGCTTTTATTAAAATTAATTATTCTATTTTGTTGTAATTTATTATTATTAAATATTATAAAGGTAAATGTTTAAAGACTTTACAAGCACATAGTGATCCAGTGTCATCAGTATGTTTTAATCGTGACGGAACCCTTATTGTATCATGTAGTTATGATGGTTTGATGTAATTAAAATAATATATATAATATATATAATACATAAATTGATAATTACATAATAATAAATACTTTTATCTTTTTTATTTGATTTTTTTTCCTGGAAAATATTGCTATTTCAAAAAAATCTTAATAAAAATTATAATTATATCGTTTAATTTAACAATTTTTGAAAACTAGACGAATATGGGATACTGCTACTGGTCAATGTTTAAAAACACTAGTTGATGATGATGCCCCACCAGTGTACTTATATACATACATACATACATACATGCATATATATATTTCTCTGGACTTTTATTTATTTATATTTTTATTTAATTTTAAAAAATTAGATCATTTGCAAAATTTTCTCCAAACAGTAAATATATCTTAGCATCTACTTTAGATAATACCCTTCGTTTATGGAGTCCATCTACTAGCAAATGTTTAAAAACTTATGTAGGACATAAAAATGAAAAATATTGTATATTTGCTTCTTTTTCAGTAACAGGTGGTAAATGGATTGTTAGTGGGTCTGAAGATCATGATATATATTTATGGAATTTACAAACTAAAGAAGTCGTTCAAAGAATTAAGGGACATACAGGTATATATATTTATCTTTTAAAAATTATTATTATTATTATTATTTCATGGCATATTTTTAAAAAATATATTGAAATTTTTTAAAAAAGTATATTAAAAACTAGAAATAAAAAATTTTTTATTTATAAGATTTATAATAAAAGTAATTAAATTTTTGATATATATTTTTGTTAACTAAATTATTTTCCTTTTTTTTATTTATTTATTTCATCAATTACACGATAGATACTGTTTTGTCAGTTGCATGCCATCCTAAACTCAATATGATAGCTTCTGGTTCTATAGATACAGATTTAACTGTAAGAGTATGGGTAGATCACTCTAACGATAAACCACAATCTAATGAATCTTCATCAAAGACATCTTAAATATGATTTATTAAAAAACAAACAAAACATAAATATATAGTGTAATGATATCATAAATTCAAAAACATTAAATTATTGAAAATTTAAAATATTATTTTTTATCTTTCTTTTATCTTCATTATTTTAATATATATATATATATTTTAAAAAAAAAACTCCTTTATATAAATTCTGTAATTTTTATTTTATACTGCTTTTTAATCTTTATTTCATATAAAGTTTTATTTACTTTTAATTTATGATATATTATAATTTATCATAAAATAATGAATAAGTGAAATTTAAAAATTATTTTTATTAATTCATTCACAAATAATAAATATAATAATAATCCTAGTATTGAATGAATCCATCCTTCCTCTCATTCTTTTTTTTTTTAAATATATATGAATTGTTATAACGTAATACTTAAAATATTTAATTATAATTATTTCAATATTTGCATATATTATTTTTACCTAATAATCAAAGAATTAATATTTAAAATTAAAATTAAAAAGCAATAAATAAATGAAATTATAATTTTACTCAGTTTAATAAAGATTTTTTGGTATAAGTTTTTTTTTTTATCTAATAGACTATAAGAAAAACTAAAATAAATATAATAATAAAATTTCATCTTACAAAATCTTAAATAAAACTTTTAAAAATCTGTTATAAAAAAAAAAAAAACTCTTAATTATAAATAATGTTTTTAAATAATAAATATTTTTTTTAAAAATACTCTTAAAAATACTTTGCATTTATGTAAAATATTCCACTTTTTTTAATTATTATTTCAAATTGAATGTGTAACATTATTTAAATTAAAACTTTAATTAATATAAATATTGAATAAAATTTAATTAAAAAAAGTTTTAATATTTTTTTTCTTTTATTATAAAGCATATTTTTTTTACACAAAATTTAGTGCCATTTTTTTTTATCATGGTAAATATACTTTCTTTTTTTTATTACCAAAACAGTAATAATATGCAATGCAATTTGTACTAATTTTATAATTTCAATTATTATTGTTTGTTTTACCAATATATTGTTAATTAAATACATTGTTATAAAGATATTAAATAATATATGATAGTAATTAAACTTTATTTTATAGTAAAATAAGAATTTCATTATTTTATATATAATATATAATTTATAATGGTATACAAACATATAAAAGTGAGTATTAATGAAATAACTTAAATTAAAAATGCTAAACTTTAATTAATATTAAAATTTATATAAACGGCTTATATCAATTATAAATCCTTCAAGGAAATAATGTAGTTAATATCTATTATATTGAAAGGAATATTAATCATTAATACAATTATATATTCTCATTTAAAAAAATATTAATATATAATATCATTAATAAATAAAATAATAATTAAAAAGTATATTGCAATTTCGATTGTTTATTGTTACGTTTATTAATTATTACAAGAAATCTACCATTTTTAATGATTTTTTTATTCAATGATTATATTAATATAATCCTTTAATATTAGTAGCATCTATATATCAATGACTTATAATAACTGAAAAATAAAAAAAATTTTTTTTATTTGTAATTAATAATATTTTTAATGGGTCAAATTTTTTAAAAATATTGAATACTTATTGGATGAATTTAATAATAATTTAATCAAAATTCTTTATTTTATTAATAAATAAAATTCTGATTAAATTTTTATGAGAGGGTGCGTAAAAAACTCTATAAATATTATTAAAATATAAAAAGAAAATTGTCATTTTATATTTAAAAATTACTATAAATTATTTGAATTTAATAAGACAAATTCGATATATATATAGCATTGATGTTTAATAAAACCTTGTCTTTGAAAAACGTAATAATTCATTTAAAACTATTAAATTATATTTTATATTAATCTATTAAATTAATTATATAATATTATATTAGTATTTTAATCAACTTTAACTTTTTTAATATTAAAGCAATAGTATAATATTCTGAAATTTACTTTATTAACTTTTATCACTATAAACTATACTACTTGAAATTCATATTTATTATTTATTTTTTATTTATAATTGCTTTTTTTTATTTCCATACTTTCATTTTTATCTCTATATAATTATAAAAGAAAAGCTAAAAGCTTTTATTTTTTATTCATTTTTAATTCTTTATATTGTAAAAAAGATTTCTATATTATTATTTAATATATTTTAATGGTTAACTATTATTTTGACATTATAATATTAATATATCTGTAACCATTTATTATGGTTATATTATTATACTTTCTTATACTATTCATTATTAAAGTGATTATATTCTAATTTAATTATTGAAAAATTAATATACCTTGATAATAATTAAGATTTTGATTTATATTTATTCGTGAATATTTGGTGTAATTTTGATTAAATACAATTATATTAATGTTAATAATTAACATATAAATTACAATATACACCTAATATATTTTCTATATTTAAATTTTAATTTTAAAATTGTTTTGAATATCACCAAAAAAAAAAAATTTTTTTTTTCTTTTTAAATAAAGTTTATTATTAAATAAAAGTGGACTTTTGAAATCATATTAAAAAAAAAAATAAAAAAAAAAAAAAGAGAAGAAAGTGTTATATTCAATAAAAAATCAATTCATTATATAATTATATATTTTATAATATAATTTCTCTACTTTTTTTATTTATTTTTTTTAATTGATATTCAAAAACTATTTAATTATAAAATGCAATAATAATTAATTTAAACCTATTTAAATAATTATAAATAAATAAATAAATAAATAAAAAAAGCTATTTATTAAAATATCCATATATATTTAAAATTGACACATATATAGAACTATTTATTCAAAAAGCAAATATAACAACAACATAATAAAAAAAATTAAAAATATATATATTCAGTAATAAAAATAAATTAATTACAATTATTTAGTTTTCATAAACAGACATATAATATAATAATATAAACAATAACAATAGAATAAATAAATTAAATAGATACAAGAATCTTAATATTATTATTTCCTATATAATATAATTAAAAATGTTAGGAGACGATATTCCAGTTAATGAAAATTTTAATACTTTCGGCATGAATAAAGCAAAACCACAAAATCGTCAAAATTATCAACAAGAAGATAATTCACATTTTCAGCAACAAATTTATGATAGCTCAGGTATGAATCCTCAGTATCAACAAGAAATGCAATACCAACAATTTAATAATAATCATCAATATCAACAGCAAAATTATTATGTTCAAAGACAATCTGGTACGACTCAATATTTTCAAGTTCCTCCAGACTCCCAACTTAATTCTTCCAGTAATGGTCAATTTCAAGATAATTATAACTCACAATATGACGACGAATATGAATATGAAAGTTATGAAGGTGATTACGAAGATGATGGATATATACAAGACCCACCACGTAGAGATAGTAATGAAAAACATCAACAACAATATTATGTAGAAAATAATAATTATGAAATGAATGGTCAATCCTTACCTCCAGTTCCTCCTTTACCTGAATATATACAAAATCAAAATAGATTAATTGATGAACCACATTCATCGCCTTTCATGCCACCCCAGACTTCATTACCTGAATTGCCAAGTACATATTCTCCAACCGACAATAAGCAAGAGATAGTTACAGGAATGGAAAAAGACCAAAGATTCCAAGAACAAAGTAAAGATATTAAAAACGACGCTGCTCTAGAATCATTAAAGCAATCAAACCATGAACATTGGAAAGAAGTTAAACAAATATATTCAATGGAAATTGAAGAATACAAAGAATTAGAAAAACATTATGTTCAAAGAGAAAATCCACAAAATAATAATAATCAATCAAAAATGGTTTATAATGAGGAACCTGCAGATGATGAAAGTAGTTATGGAAGTGATGCTATTAATGATATAATTAGTGATTTGAATAGTTTTAACCCTGCTGATACAATAAACAATCCAATTTGTTATATTCAAGGTCCTAATAATAAAAATATTAAAAATCCAAAGAATAATTCACAAAGTCCAATGCACGGACCAGAAAGTCCAATGCACGGACCAGAAAGTCCAATACGTGGACCAGAAAGTCCAATGCGTAGACCAGAAAGTCCAATGCGCGGACCTGAAAGTCCAATGCGTAGACCAGAAAGTCCAATGCGTGGACCTGAAAGTCCAATGCGTAGACCTCAAAGTCCAATGCGTGGACCTGAAAGTCCAAAACGTAGACCTCAAAGTCCAAGAAATCATTCACAAAGTCCAATGGTATATGCTCAAAGTCCACTTCATCGTTCTCAAAGTCCAATGGATTCATATTCTAACAATCAAGATAACTTTAACGATGCAGATGGATATAAACAAATAAATAATTCTATGAATATTCAAAGTCCAATTGCTCAAAGGCCAAATCAAATAAATCAAAAATCACCATTGGTAAACCATCAATCACCTTTGAACCAACAATTACCAGAAAATCAAAAATCATATACAGATGAACAATACCCAACTGAAATGGATGTGAATCAATTAGAATCAGCACAAGGTGATACTGTTCAAATGATTATGAATCAACAAACTCCAAATAATATAGAAATAAATAATCAGCAACAAATACGGATACCAAATAAAATGGAATACCAACAGGAAAGTATTCTTGAACAACAAATACAAGAACAAAGTAATGATGATAAAGATGAAGTTCCAAATATTGACCAAAATATTCAAGCTCAAAATCAAACAATGACTTCAGATGATAAAATTCAACAAAATATTAATGAAAAAGAAAACTATGAAGAAGATTCATATGATCTTAACGATTTTATTGATAACACATCTCAAGAAAATGAAAAGAATATTGATATTTCACGTAAATATTTAATAATTATATTAGTATAAGTAAGTTTTTATTATAGAATTTAACAAAGTTCTTTCATATTTTTCATATATAATAAATATAAATTTTAAGCTTCATCTGATGATGAAAAGAAAAATGAAAAGTATGAGTTTGAAGATTTCCATGAACATCTTGAAAAATCATTAAGATTAGATAAAGAATTTAATGAAAATTATAAGAATAAACATGTGTCTCTTAGTTTAAGTCTACCAAGTGAACAAGTTGACCCATTTGATAATGATGATACTGCTGATATTGGATATAATAATTTATCAAGCCATATAAACAGTGCAAATGATAATTATTTATCACCAGTTCAAAGCAACAATATAACTTCCTCGGCACAAAATAGTGATACCATATTATCAAATCAAGAAAATGTTAAATTAATTTCACCATTACAAGATAATGATGATGGTGTAATTTCATCTATTTACGAAAGTGACAATGCTTTTAATAATACTAAGCAAACTAATCAACAAATAGATCAATTAATGATTTTAGGCGAAAAACAACAACAAGTAGCAGATAATGAATCATTAAATAATAACAATCATCCATTCTATCCTGATGTTGTTGAAGAATCAATAATTGCTGGTCAAGATAACGACGATGCTTATGAAAATAATAGTATTTCTTCTGAAGCTAAGTAAGTAATTTTAATAAGCAAAAATATTTATATATATAATGTATAAAAAAAAAAAAAACATAATAAACAAAAAATAAATTAATGTATTGAATTGTTAATTTAATAGCCATTTTGCTGATTTAATCGATGAAGTAATGACTTCAGGAAATAAAGACATTACGTTTGATGATCAATTTCCAATTACAGATGAATCTTGTGGTAAATTATATTCTTTTGTTTATTATTTATAAATATTTGTATAATATATTTTAAAAAATATCAAATTGTAATCAAAAACTATAATTTCAATAATAATATAGAACAAGATAGTGAATCAGTTCAAGAAGAAGATGTTATTGATATAACAGGCTTAGTGAGTCAAATCCCTCAAACAGATACGGAAGATCAATCTGATTCAGAAGATCAATTACAAGAACAACCAGTTGATCCAGAAGATCAATTACAAGAACAACCAATTGATTCAGAAGATCAATTAAAAGAACAACCAATTGAGCCAGAAGATCAATTACAAGAACAACCAATTGAGCCAGAAGATCAATTACAAGAACAACTAATTAATTCAGAAGAACAACCACTTGGACCAGAAAATGAATTACAAAAAGAAACAGTTCAAATTGAATTAAAAGAACAACAAAGTAAACAAGATTATTTATATAATATTTTCCCAGGATTAAAGGAAAATGAAAATGAAGCCAATTCATCTCAAATGGCAACAACTGAAAAACAATGTAATTATTTAAATATTAATATAAAAATTAATTAATTATTTTTTAGTATTAATAATATTATATATACATTTATATTTGAAGTTATTGATAAGGAAGTCGGTAGTGCTTTGGTTTCACCAGTTGGTTGTATATCTGAGTCTGATCAAAAGTTATTAAACGAAAAGTTACAAGAAGTCGAAGCTGAAAGGAATCAATTTATTGCTGGCAATGAAAGATTAAAAAAAATGCAAGCTGAGACTGAACAATTACGATTAAAGTTTGAATCAGATAAAGCTGCTTTTGAAAGATATGTTACTGAAGAAAAACAAAAAATTGAAGAAATGAAAGAGGAAGAATTACGTAGAATTAAACGTGAACAATTATTATCTGAAAAGCAAAAGCGTGAAGAGGAATTGTTACCATCTGTTCAAGATAAGCAAGAAATTAAAGCATTAAAAGAGGAAATTGAAAAATTAAAAGAAGAAGAGAAAGAAAAGGAATCAAAGTATAAGCTAACTGTAGATCGTTTGCGTAAACAAATAGATGATTTAACTAAGAAAAACAATGAATTACATGAAGAAATTAAGGTTCTTGAAAAGGAAAGAGCCATGAATATGAAAATTAATAAAGAAAATGAAAGAAGAGGACATTCATCTCCATCAAATGAAAGAGTTAGAAGTATGTTCCCAGGAGATAGGGGAATACGCCCTGTTGGAAGTAAGGAAAGAATTAAGAGTATGCATCCTGGTCAAATTCCAAAGAGTGAAAGAGTTAAAAGTATGCATCCAGGTATGGAAATGGAAGGAAGAGACAGAGAAAGAGATAGAGAAAGAGTTAAGAGTATGCATCCAGGTATGGAAATGGAAGGAAGAGACAGAGAAAGAGATAGAGAAAGAGTTAAAAGTATGCATCCAGGTATGGAAATGGAAGGAAGAGACAGAGAAAGAGATAGAGAAAGAGTTAAGAGTATGCATCCAGGTATGGAAATGGAAGGAAGAGATAGAGAAAGGGATAGAGAAAGAGTTAAGAGTATGCATCCAGGAGGTCCAAATGGCCCAATGAAAGGTGAATTAAGAGATAGAGAAAGAGTTAAAAGTATGCATCCAGGCGGTCCAGGTCTTCATAAAATTGGAAGTAAGGATAGAATGATGGAAGGAAGAGAAAGAGTTAGAAGTGTTTACCAAGGAGGAATGAAGCCAACAAGGGAAAATTCTACTGGTGAATTAAACAGTGATAATAAAAGCCCAATGAAAGGTAATAAGCCAGAACTTTCCATTGATCAAAAGAATAATAATAATTTAGCTGTATCTAGTCCAAATGGTGTTCCTGGAAAATCACCAATTTCAAAGACCGCCCTTGGTAATAGGGTTACTCTGTTGGATGTTTCTTCTGTACCAAAAAGAAAGTCATCTGTTATTCCACCATTAAATCATCAATTAATGCGTCAAACAATGTCACCTGGAGGTGTTAGTCCAATTTCTGGACCTAATACACCAAATTCTCCATCAAATGTTAACGGAAATCCTGGTCAAAATTACTTGACTGTTGGAACAAATAATAATGATAAACATAATATTGCACCACCACACACTCCAACCACTCCAACTATTTCAAATTACGAAAATAAGAAAATGGGTGGTCCTCAAAAGCCAGTTAAGAATGGTTCTATCGATAGCATTGGTGGAGTTCAAGTAAGACATGTAAATAACACTAACGTAAACCCAAATACTAGTCCTATTTTGAAAAATGGAAGTAATGTAGTCCCTAAAAATACTAACATTACAAATGATAGTTCCATTAATCCTAATTCTTCAGTTAACAATAAGAATATTGCAAAGAATGATTCTGTTGAAACCAATTCAACGATTAATGTTAATAGTCAAAATATTATAAATGGTCCGAATAAAAATGCAAACTCTAATGAAAACCTTTCTCCAGTATCTGTTAATTCTATAGAATCACCACTTGCATCACCTATTAATGTAAATAATAATGTTCCAAAATCAAGAAAGATTCCTGTTGGTATACCACAAAACATTCCACCAAATGTTAATATATTTACTGCTATGGAAAGAGCTCTTGATTTACCACCACCAATTGATGAGATAAAAATTGATGAAGGTAAATTTAAGAGAATTTATCCAAATGGTACAACTCTTATTTCATTTAAAAATGGTACTATTAAGGAAATTAATGCAGAAGGTACATCAATAATTAGATTCCCTAATGGAGATATAAAGCAAGTTTTAAGTAACAAGGAAGTTGTTTACTTTTATCATGAAACAAAAGCTATTCAAACTACTCATACCAATGGTATTGAGGTTTTTGAATTCCCTAACGGTCAAATTGAAACTAAATACCCTGATTCTTCTATTGAAATCATATTCCCTGATAAAACCATTAGAAGAATTTTCCCTGATGGTCAAGAAGAAAATGTATATGCAAATGGTATTAAAATGCGCACTACACAAGATGGTAAAAAAATGGTAGATTATCCAGATGGTTCAAAGGAAATATATACTGAGAGTTATCGTAAGTTAATAAAAACTGATGGTACTATAAGAATTATTTATGCTGATGGTAGAAGAGAAACCCAATTCCCAAATGGTCATGTAGTTGTTAAAGATGCCAAGGTAAACCTATTTTAAAGTTAAATCTTTTTAAAATATTATTTTTGAGAAATTTATAATTTTAATGTATACTTTTATGTAATATATATTATAAAAATATTATACAATTATAGGGTAATATTATTGGAGAATCAGCGAAACCAAATTAAAATAAAGGAAAGGAAAATTCAAATGATTAAAAAAAAAAAAAAGAGGATAAATTTCAAATAAATATTTTCACTACAATTTTTAAATTATTATGTTAATACATTTCTAACATTAATTTCCTTTTTTTTTTCTCTCTCTCTCTCTCTCTCTCTTAAATCAACAATTTATTTTAATATTTAAAATGAAAAGTTCTAAAATAATAATTTATTATTTTATTAATAAAATTAATTTTTAATTTTCCTTTAAATCAAAAAAAAAAAAAAAAAAAAGAAACAAACAAACAAAAAAAAAAAAAAAGAAACAAACAAACAAAAAAAAAAAAAAAGAAAAAATCAAAAGTATTTTATAATAATCATTAATCATTATTTAGTAATTAAAGATTAATATATATATTAAAGAAAAAGTATAAAAAGAAAATTAAAAGAATATCGTAATAATTTTAAATAGCTTTCAAAAAATTCTTTTCTTTAGCTTTTATATTTTTTCTATTTAATAATAATTAACTATTAGAATTATAGAAAATGAATATATATTATTATATTTATTAATTTATATTAAATCAGAAAAAAAAAAAAAAGGTATATCTTGTACCAAAAAAATAAAGTATAAATATAAAAGCAAATAATATTTAATAGCTTTAAATACATTATAATATAAAACTATAAAACTAAAAAAAAAAAAAAAAAAAAAAAAAAAAAACAATTATATTATTTATTAATTAGAATAAATAAAAAAAAAAAAGAAAGAAAAAAAGGATATGTTATATAATATATTAGTTAGATTTATCTTAACATAGTATATATAATAACATAAAACCTTTATATAGTTATATAAATAAAATAAATAAAATAATAATATTAATAAATTTATTTTTTTTTCCTTTTCTTTTATATTTTTTAATATAATGTGTAAAAAATTAAAGTTTTAAAAAAAAATTGATATTATGTAATAATGCCTATTAAATTCAATTTTGAATATAAAGTTTATAATAATAAAATATTATATAGATAAACAACCTTAATAATTATAGAAAACTCTATATCTTTTATACCTCTTCTTTTATAAAATTAACCGAAAAAAAAAAGAAAAAAGAAAAAATTCATTATTTTTTTGTATTTTTTATTATTATTATTATTATTATTAAACTATTAAATTATTAAATATTAATAAACGCTATTCTTTTTATAATTATTTTATTTTTTTTTTTTTTATCCAAACCATTTATTATATTCATTATATATTTTTTTTTTCTTAGGAAAAAATAATGTAACTTTTATTAAGAATCTTCTAATTCTAATATCGGAATTAATTAAAATATAAAAAATAAAATAATAAAAATATTCCTTTTTCTTTTTATCGAGGAAAACTAAATTATTAATTTTTTTTTTTAAATTCTTTTTTATATTTTAAAATAAAAAACAATAAGCAAGATATTATTTATTTTATTGTAATCAATCTATAGTACAATATAATAATGCAAGATAATACAAATATAAAGAGAACACTTTTAAAACCAGCACCACCAACTTCATCTCCAAATACCTCTAAATATATTTCACCTAAAACTACTAAAATATACAACAGTCATGCTTCATCCACTGGAAGATATTTAAATGCTCGTGGTACCACTACTACTTCTAATACTTCTTCATTAAATTCCCTAACTTCATCTACCTCTTCATTAAATAAACCAAAAATAGAAAAAGAAAATTCAGTAGAATGTTTATTTGAAATTCAAGGAGTAAATATTTTTTTTTTTCTTTAGAAAAAAAAAATGAAAAGAAAAAGAAAATTATATAGAAATATATATAATATCAATTATAATAAATTTTATATGTATATGTATTTTTCTTATTTATCGTTTTCTTTTCTTTTCTTTTTTTTTAATTCTATTCTTATAATAATAATAACAATTATAATCACTACCTCATTAATAATATAATAAATTTATATTCACATTTCTTTATCGAATAATGAATATATATCAACAACACTTTCTTTTAATATAATAATAATGATAGCTTGAACCAGCACCAGGTACTACCTATCATCAAATTGTTGTTTATGCACCATTAGATAATCCAAAATCAAAAGCCCAAATTGCAAGAAAGAATGGTGCTGTAGTATTGAGAGAATGGCCTAGAATGAGATATTCACAAAAATATTCCAGAGATGCTGGTCCAAACCCTTCAGAAGTTATTCATCCATATGAAGAATTTTTAGAAATTGTTGATGTAAGCTTTTTTTTTTTTTTAAATTGGAATTAAATAATAATAATAGTAATAGTAATAGTGGTGGTAGTGATAGTATTAATAAAATAGATAAAAATAGTAAATAGCTATTTATCATAATTAAATATTATTGACATTAATTAATTATATGATTTATCAAACAATGAATATAATTTAGGAATTAACAAAAGAAAAAAGTGAACTAGAAATAAAAAAAGAAAAGTTACGTGCTATTCAAGAAATTTCTACAAAGAAAAGTGATCAACAAAAGCTAGATTGGGTTAATAATAATCAATCCTTTTCTTCCAATCTTAGAGATAAAATTATTCATATTTTTGGTGAAGAAAAATTCTATGAAATTGTAAATTGTACTAAAAAAGGTATCGATATGAATAAAGAAAGAGACGATTCAAATCATTCTGATTACTAATAAGTAATATATATCTTGAAAAATAATAAAACATACACAATAAATAATATCATATATACATATAATTATTTTTAATTTATTAGTTTACATAACGGATTATTATATTATTATATAATAGTTACTTTAAATAACATTAAAATAGACAAAATATAATTCTTTTTTTCTATATATATTCTAAAAAGAAAATAATATTAAAATTAATTTATAGCAAAAAAAAAAAAAGAAAAAAAAGAAAAGAAAAATACTGTATTAATAATGTCATTTTCATAATTTATGTTATTACATTTAATTTATTGAAATTATCATATGTAAATAAAAAATAAATATAAAATATTATTATTTATAATTGAAATCAATGATATTATGTAATTAGAAGGATTTACTTTTGTTTTATTTCATTATATGTAATTTATAAAATTACAATTTAAATATTAATTCAAAAAGATAATAATTTTTACATGTTAATATAATTTGGTTTTCTTTTAAGATTTTATGTGGAGTTAAAAAAAAATACTAAAAAAAAAAATTTTTTTTTTTCAAACAATTTTAATCTTTATTATTCAACAAAAAAAGTTTATTTCATTTCATATTAATTTAAATTTAATTAATTTTTATGTTGCTGCGTGAAATAAATAAGGTATGTTATTGTAAACAAAAAAATTACCTATTTATAATTTATAATAAAATAAAATAAAATGCTATGTAATAGGTATTAATTATAATAATCACAATTATGAAAAGCATTTAATAATATATAATATAAACTTTATATTGAAATGATGATAAATAACTGTTATAACTATTTTTTAATAAAATTTATAAATATATAAAATTATTATTTTTAGGTTATAACTATTTATATCTATAATAAACTTTTTTCATTTATTTAATATATAATTTAGAGAAAAACAGCGGGTATTCCTTAATACCTTGATGTTAAAGTTTTTAATTAAAAGAATAGTTTAAAAATATATTTCTTATATTAATTTTTTAAAGATTAAAGTTATTATAAGAATGGGAAATATTTTATATAATAATTATAATTTTTTATCATTTAGTTTCTTTAATTTTATATTTTTATATTTTTATATATATAAAAAATAATTATAAATATAATTATATAAATACAATAATGGATGGATAATATCTATTAATAAATATATATTAAAAAATAGTTCTTTTTATATATCCACATACACATAACATTATTTAATATTTATTTACTATTAAATTGAATAATATATTTTAAAATTTGAAAATAATACAAAAATAAAAAAAATCATATTTTTTGAATAAATAAAAATTATCAAAATTGTGACTATTGATAAATAAAATAGAGGGAACTTATATATTGTAAATTGCATTAAACAAAAACTTTTAAATATAATAGATTGAAAACATTATACCTAAAAAATAAGCAGTATTAGAATAATTGTTTAAAAAAAAGTTTATCTAATTCATATTATATAATATGGAGTCAAGGAATAGAGGAAAAACAACAAAAACAAAAACCTATGGTAGAGATCATGCATGGTGAAAATTATCTTCTTTTTATATACATATATACATATAATAAATACATTAAACATATTTAGAAATTAGATAAAAGAAAAAGAGTAATATATTAATATATTCAATCCATTTTCCTATAATTCAATATATGAACACATATAGGGAACAAAGAATTATAAAAGAAAGACAAGCTGCAAACGAATATGATAATAGATGGGATTTTATGAAAGAAAAGAAACGTACTAATAAAATGCAAGCTAATTTGACAGTACATATTTATTATATATTAAAAATATTAAATAATAAATGAATATAAAAATATATTTATTCTTTTTTAAAAAGTAAATAAGTAATAATAACAATGATAAATTTAAAAAATATTAAATACCTTTGTAGGATATAGGAACTATAAGTCAATATCCAGTAGCTAATAGATCAAAAAATACTTCTATGAAAATAGGTGAAAAAGAATATGATTTATCTCGATTATATCCATTAAATAAAAAAAAAGAAAAAGATGTAATGCTCTCAACTCATAACTTTGGTAGTAACGAACCTAAACAAGAATCATTACCTGGTCAACCAATTTATACAAATTCTAATCGTCTACGATACCATTGGAAAATAAAACCTGGATTTCCTCAAGAAACTTATGATTATCCAGTATGTGGAAATATGGAATATGGTTGGAATTGGACAGGAAAAGATATTGATGGAATGTTTGGTTCATTAAATTGTAATCCAGTTCAATTAGCCATGAATCGTTGGAAGTTGGAAAAGAAAAGTTAATAATACCAAAAACAATAGGAAAAATGTATATTTAATAATAATAATGATTAATTAATATTTTTTGATACACCAAAAACAAAATTAATATATTATATTTAAGTATAACAGGAAATTATTTCAAATTTATCATTTAAAAAAAAAAATTAAAAATATATTCTTACAAAAAAAAATTATATTAATATATTGTTATAATTATGATATGTAGTTATAATATGTTATGTTAATTATATACAATTTTTATTTTTGCTATTACCAACGTTAATGATATACCAAAGTATTTTAATTATAGAGAATTCTATTTTAAAATTTATTAATTTTTCTTCATCATGTATATATACATGTTCTACTTCTTCTATTTTAAATTATTAACTTATTATTTTAATATATATGATTTATACTTTTTATTTATTTACAACTACCTTATCTTCTAATAAATAAAAATTTCCTTTAATAATAAAAACTAGAATTAAAAAATAAAATAATAATAAAAGATAACAATATCATAATTATTTTATAGAGTGAAATATTATTATTTTTTTTTTAGTATATTAAATAAATGGTGTTTTGTATTTATTTACTAAATATAATAATAAAAATGCTTTTTTTTTAGTACACAAAATATTACAATAAATTAAAGTTTAAAATTTGTGATCCATTTTTTTTCTAGTATAACAAAAATAATAAATATTCTGTATAAATATATAGTACTTATAGTACAATAAATTTATACCTGTAAGTTTATGCATATTTTAATTAAATTTATTTCCTTTTTAAATAGCATGCATACATCATACATCATTGTTTATTCACAAAAATAAAATAACAACATTTTTACCTAAATAAATAGGAATTATGTTATTACTAACTTATAATTTATTCCTATTTTAATATATCTATGTTTCTACCTTAAGTGTATATGTATATATGTTTTTTACAATGAATTAATTATGAAAATGAATTAAAATTGAAATTAAATAATAATAATTCTATGTAGGATTATTATAGATAGTATAATTAGATATATAAAAGATAAATTGAGAAAAATACAATCATTTTAATATAATCATCATGATAATAAGATAATAAATACTAATGATAAAATAATAGATAGTTTTTTACTTTTTTAAGGAAATATTAATTTCTGAATTCCGCTTTTTAAAAATTTTTTATTATTAATTATTATTATTTTTTTTTTATGATGTTAAAAAGAAAAAGAGATAAATTTAAAAAAGTCACTAATTAAATAGTTTTTTTTTTTCTGCAAAAGCTTGTAATTAATTTTTTATTAAAAATTACAATGTAATTTAATTAAATTTTTTTGATAAATAAACTTTATCTTGAGTAGAATAAAAAAAAAAAAAAAGGTACAAGGATGAGGTCTATGAAAATTACTAATAAAATAAAAAAAGAGTAATATTTTCATTAATACCCCCCATTACTCACATTACTCACATTACTCACTCACAGGATAGATTTTTTTCCCTTTTTTTTCTCCTTTGATTTTATTAATATTAAAATAAAATATTAATTGAGCAAACAATTTTTTTCTGTATAATTTTTAATTTATTTTTTTGTATTACATGACCTATATAAATTTTTTTTTTTTTTCTTTTTTTTTTTTTTTTCCTTTGCTTTGAAATTTCTAATTTATAATAGTGAAAGGAGAGATATTCTTTTTTCTTTTATTCTCTCTATCTCTTTTTTTTTTTTTAATATTTTATTTTTTTATAAATATTTGGTTACTTTTAACAAAATTTTAAAATTAAAAGTCGCTATTTTTATTTATATAATTAAAAACAATAAATTAAATAATGCTTTAAATTTATTGAAATTGAAAAAAAAAAAAAAGAATAAGAATAAAAATAGAATAAAAAATAAAAATTCAATTAAAATATAATATATATAGTATATTTTATTTTTACTAAAAGATAATTAAAACCAATAACTACGGAAATTTAAAATATAATAATATATATAAACAAATAAACAAAAATATAAATAATAAATTATAGATATTTTTTATTAAATAAAAAAAATATTAAAAATGGTTTCATTAATTGATGAACCTTCCACAATGCCAGCATTTAAAAACTCAAATACTTTGGTACAAAAATATGGTGGTACTAGTGTTGGTACTGCAAAAGCTATGCTTAATGTTGCTAATATTATAAAGTAAAAATTTGATTAAAAAAAATAAATGTTTAATTAATAATTAATTTTATTATTAATATTATCTATTATTAAATATAATTTTAAATTTAATGTATAATAATATAATATAATGAAATAAAAATAATAATAAAATAAAAACTTTTAATAATAAAGAAAAACATTAGAATCTTCTAAAGTTGTAGCTGTTCTTTCGGCTATGAGTAGTTATAAAAAATCTGAAGGAACCACAAGTAAATTAATTCAAGCAATGGATAATATTAATAATTCTGATATTTCAATAAAAATCGTAAATGAAATTCAAGAATATCATGTCTCTGTTGCAAAAGAAGTTATCAAGACTGAAGCAATTTTAAATGAAATTGTTGATAGCATTAACAAAGAATGTAATTCCTTAAAAATCTTTATGTCTGCCATTGCTGTTGTAGGTGAAATTTCAGTTAAATCTAAAGATTATATTATCAGTGTTGGTGAAAAGCTTTCTGCAAACTTATTTTCTGGTATTTTAAAGAGCCAAGTAAAGTATTATTTATAAATATTAATATAATTACAATTATTCTTTATGAAAAATTATACATAGAGTTTTTTTTTTTTTTTTTATAATTCAATAGTATTGTAACTTTTTAATAATTAAATATAATCATACATAATTAATAAGCATCTATTTTTATATAAATAAAAATTTATTTTAATTTAAGGGAATTGATTCTGAATATATTAATCTTGAACATGCTGTTAATTATGATGACTTCAATGATATTCCAAATTTAAGTGATAAATTTTTCCAAGTATTAAGTGAAAAGTTTGCTAAGCCAGTTCAAGCTTGTTTGGATAGCAATAAGGTTCCAGTTGTTACTGGTTTCTTTGGTCTTATTCCTGGAAGTTTATTAAACACAATTGGTCGTGGATACACTGATTTATGTGCGGCTTTAATTGCTGTTGGTATTAAAGCAAGAGAACTTCAAATTTGGAAGGTGAATTTAATATTAATTTTTATTTCACAAAAAACGATTATTTTTTAAAATATGATTTTAAATAAGTTTTATTAAAATAACCTTTAATTTATATATTATTATTCAATGAAATAAAATAGGAAGTTGATGGTATATTCACTGCTGATCCAAATAAAAATCCAAAAGCAAAACTTTTAAAAGAGTTATCAGCCTCAGAAGCTGCAGAATTGACATTATTTGGAAGTGAAGTTATTCACCCATATGTAATGAAACAAGCAGTTTTATCAGGAATTCCTGTAAAAATTAAATGTGTATTTAACCCAGAAGATCAAGGAACTCTTATTGTTTTGGATTCAAAGAGCGAAGATAGTAAATCTGAAGATACTGTTTATGAAAATGAACCTACAGCTGTTATTGTTAAAGACAATGCTACTTTAATACATATTGATTTAGATACACCATCATCATCATTTAATACTATATATTCTTTATTACATCAATTAGAAAAAAAGGATATATCACCTGATCTTGTTTCTATTTCCCAACAAAAGGTTCTTTTAGCCTTAACTGAAACTGGAAAGAAATTGGAAAAATTCATTCAAACTATTAAAACAAATGAATTTGTAAGTTATTTGTGTTTTAAAGGATAATAATAAATTAACAATAGTTGTGGTTATTTATTTATTTTTATTATTTATTTATTTATTTATAATTCTTCATTTTACAGGCCGAGGTTAAAAGAGATATGTGTATTTTAGCAATAATCACACCACCTTTTGTCGATAAATTATCATTAGCTACTAGAATGTTAAATATCTTATCAAAAAATAACATTAAAGTCGAAATGATATCGCATGGTGCATCAAATAATAATATCGCATGTGTTATATCAAGTAAAGAATCTCTTAAAGCTATGCAATTGGTTCATGATGAATGCATTAGTGAAAATATTTCAAAAACATGTGAAATAAAAGAAAAAATATTAGAAGAAGAATTATCTACCTCAGAAATTTCAACAATATCAAAAGATAGCAATTCTACAGCTGTCTCTAAGCCATCAAAATTAAAGAAATTTTCTGGAATAAAGAAAATTTTCCGTTTTAAACGTAGTAAAAAAAATAATATTAAAATAAATTAATACAATAAGTATAAATTGTTAAAAAAATAATAATAATTTAAGCATTCCTAAATATATAATAATATAAATTAAAAATTTTATAAACAAGGAATAAAATCGCAAGGATGCAACTAAAAAGAAAAGGAAGAAAGGAAAATGTACTCTTTTACATTTTAAGATATTAAATTATTACATTTATTAAATATAAATAAAATTTTTATAAGAATAATTAGAAAAGAAAAATGATCTATTAAAAAAATATTTTTCAAATTTATATATATAAAAAAAAAACTAAAACAACAATTTTAACACAATATATAAATAAATAACAAAGACGTTAACACTTTTAGTGTTAAATATAATATTTAATTTAAGGTTTTAATAATGAAACTTACATATTTATAAAAATTACTGAGAGTATTGAAAATAAATAAAGTTAAAGAAATAAATTCAAAGAATAAAATACATATATACATATATATATGGAATAAATAAATGGTCTTTTAAATATTAATGTTTATTATTTGTGTAATAATTAATATTTACTTATATTTTATTCCTAATATTATATATATATTATTAGTTATATTTAATAGAAAAATGATACAAGATTTTAATAATAATATTTATTTTATATATATATATATATTTTTTTTTTTTTAAAAAAAATTAATAATTTTGTTTGAGATATTATTTATTTTATTTATATATTATATTTTATAATATTTATCTTTTAATTTATTTTACTTTTAATGAAAAGGTATTATATTTAAAAAAACATATCCGAAATAATAATAATAAAAAAAAAATGAACAAAATATAGTAATCATATATTTCTTTGATTATACTAAAAATACATGCTATAACAAAAAAGGAATAGTTTTAAAAAAAAAAACAAATTTAATTTATATAAATAAAACAATAATGTATTATAAATGTACAATACATAATAAAATGTTGATTTATTCTATCCAATAACAATTTAGCACACATATAATAAAAATATAAAAATTAAATAAAAATAAAAGAATAATGTAATTTATTATACATTAATTAATATATAAAATATAACAATAAAATAACATAACAAAAAAATGTATAATCATTTTTTAAATATATTTACTATATATAATTTTATAAATTAAAATTTTAACTATTTTATAATTATAAATAATTTTATTTATTTTTATTTATTTTTTTTTCTTTTAAATATATATAATATAATCAACCATTTTATATATAAATTATAAAGAAAGTGATTACATCTTTATTTATATATAGAAGGGGAAAATTATATAAAAAATAAATAAATACAATAAAAATAATACAATATAGATTAAAATAGGAAAACGGAAGAAAAATAAATTATTATCAATTTTCTTTTATTAATAATAAATTTATATAGAAAAAGACAACAAAACAATAAAACTCATAATTTTTTAAGTAGAAAAGAAATTAATATTCAAAATGATGATGCAAAAGAAAGATGAAGATACAGGTGAATAAATAAATAAAAAAAAAGTTAATAAATATATATAATCCATATTTGATATGTTTCAAATTAAAATTGTTAAAATAAAAATAAACAAATATTATCCATCAAAATAACGAAAAAAAAATGTATAATCAAATCAAGAGGAAAAGAAATAACAAGAAAGAGCAGTTATAATAAAAATATTTAAAATATTTAAATTCATCTCGTATAATTTAATTTATAGTATGATAAGTCACAAATGAAAGTAACTTTAATAGTTTTTAAGTCCTGTGATTATTTATATTTTTAAACAATTAAAAAAATATTAATATAAACAAAGATAAACAAATTTTTCAATTCTCAATTTTGATAATATCATAAAAGAATTTAAAAATATTTATTAAATAAGTAATTAATAAAAAAATCATATTTTAAATTATGAAAATCTATTTTACATCACTGTATTGATATTTTGCAATATTTTTCAGGAAAATGAATTGATTTTTACCAAATTTATAATAGTATAGTTTTTATTAAAATTATAATTATTGGATATATAATATATTCTTTTGGAATTATCAAATAAAAAGTAAATATACTAAATATCTGTTTTTCTATTATTTTATTATTCATAATAAATAAGATGGAGATATGTTCCAAAGAATTGATAAAAGTACAGTTTTACAAGAAGCTCGTGCTTTTAATGAATACCCAATTAATCCAAAGAAATGTCAACAAATTTTAACAAAGATTTTATATCTTCTCGCTCATTCTGAAGTTTTTGCAACTGCTGAAGCCACAGAAACCTTCTTCTCTATTACAAAATTATTCCAATCTAAAGACGTGAGTTTTAGAAATTTAATTTAAAAATATTTTAAAAAATATATATATTGCATAAAATATTAATTAATATAATTAATAAAAATTATTAAACGTTAAATATGGTATATACTTAAATATTTATAATTTCAAATTTATTTTTTATTTATACATTATAATTAATATACTAAAAAAAAATATTAGATTTCTTTAAGACAAATGGTTTATTTAACTATTAAGGAATTATCATCAATTGCTGAAGATGTAATTATGGTTACTTCTAGTTTAGTTAAAGATATCAATTCAACTTCTGAAACTATATATCGTGCTAATGCCATTCGTGCTTTATGTAAAATTACTGATGTAAGTTTTGAATATTAATAAATTAATTTAAAACAAGGAATTTTATTTTGAAATTATTATTTAATAAAATATAAAAGCAAATAATAAATAAAAAGTATTTTGTATATATAAAATAACATACATTATCATTGATTAATAATTTCAATAATAAAGAGTTCAATGCTTCAAAGTATTGAACGTTTCTTAAAGCAAGCTATTGTTGACAGAAACCCAAGTGTTTCTAGTGCTGCTCTTGTTTCATCACACCATTTATTCAATAAAAATAAAGAAGTAGTTAAGAGATGGATAAATGAAGTCCAAGAAGCTTCAAATAGTAGAGGTTTAGCTACTCAATATCATGCTATTGGTTTAATGTATTTAATAAAACAACATGATAGAATGGCTGTCATAAAAATGATTCAAAATTATTCATCCGGACTTCGTTCTCCATATGCATACTGTATGTTAGTTAGATATATTGCAAAGATCTTAGATGAAGAAGATATTGATGGGTATATTATAAAATTTATTTTTTATGCCTTATTTATGTTAAAGTATTGACAAAATGTTTTACCAATTATAATATATAAAATAGCAATGCAAGAGGTTTATATGAAATCTTAGAAGGTTTCCTAAGACATAAGAACGATATGATTGTATATGAAGCTGCTAGATCTATATGTAACATGAAAAACGTTACTTCTAAAGAATTATATCCAGCTGTTTCAGGTAAATAATATAATTAATAATAAAAAATTTCAATAAATATTTGTTAATCCTTATAATAATATGTCTTATTATTATTATTTATAATAATAATAATAATCAAGCTTTACAATTAATGCTTGTAAGCCCAAAGGTTCCGTTAAGATTCGCTGCTATCCGTACTTTAAATAAATTATCATTAACTCATCCACAAGCGATTGTTTCCTGTAACTTAGATATTGAAAACCTTATTACTGATTCTAACCGTAGTATTGCTACTTTTGCTATTACTACTTTATTAAAGACAGGTAATGAAGCTAGTGTTGATCGTTTAATGAAGCAAATTAGTGGATTTATGTCTGAAATAGCCGATGAATTTAAGATTATTGTTGTTGATGCAATTCGTGCATTATGTTTAAAGTTCCCACAAAAACAAACTATGATGTTAAACTTCTTAGCTAGTATTCTTAGAGATGAAGGTGGTTATGAATACAAGAAAGCTATTGTTGATGCTATTTTTGACATTGTTCAAAGTATTCCAGAATCAAGAGAATTTGGTAATAATAAAAAGAGATAAAGTTTTCTTTGTTAAATTTATATATTATTAAATCTTTACTCATAATAATACTAACAATATTATTACTTATTCCCTTCTTTTTTAAAAAATTTAAAAAGCATTTTCTTATCTTTGTGAATTTATCGAAGATTGTGAATTTACCAAGCTTTCTGTTCGTATTCTTCATTTACTTGGTGCTGAAGGTCCAGAAGTTTCTCAACCATCACAATATATTAGATATATATATAATAGAATTATTTTAGAAAATTCTACTATTCGTGCTGCTGCCACCAGTGCATTAGCTAAGTTTGCCATTAAAATACCAGAACTTCGTGAAAGAATTAAGGTTCTTTTAAATAGGTAATTAGAATATTTAATAAAATAATTATCAATTATTAATGAAGAAATAATTAAATAAATTATGGTAATAATATAATAAATAAATTTATTATATATTTAAAAAAAATTGAATCACAAAGATGTCTTGAAGATGTTGATGATGAAGTTCGTGATCGTGCTTCCTTATATCTCAGAATTTTAGATAACGAAGAATTATGCCAGAAGTATATTGTTAACGGTAAATATTTTATTAATAATCAAATATATATTTATAAAGTTATTATTATTATAGAATGAAAATATATGTAAATATAATTATTAAAGAAAGATCCCATATATTAAAAATATATTTTTTATTTAGAAAATACTTATTCTATGAACTACCTTGAAAGTAGTTTACAAGAATATATTGAAGATGAAACTCTTCGTAAGACTGCCTTCGATATTTCAAAGATTCCAATTATTACTAAGGCTCAAGAAAAGTCTGAACAATTACGTATTAAGACTAAGACTGCTGGTATGTTAGCTTCATCTGCCATGAATTCTGCCAGAGAACCATCACCAAAGAAGAGTGCTATGTCTGAAATTATTGATCCACAACAACAATATGCTATGGAAATGGAAGCTATTCCACAATTGGCTGCCCTTGGTAAATTATTCACTTCATCTGCTTTAACTCCATTAACTGAATTAGAAACTGAATATGTTGTTGGTTGTGTTAAGCACATATTCCAAGAAGCTATTGTATTCCAAGTAAGTCACGATTTTATTTTTATTGAAAATAAGACCAAATCGTAAAATTTTTAAATATATTTTATATAATTGTTATTAATTATAAATCAATGTATATGTAAAATAGTTTAATTGTAGAAATACTTTAAATGATTCTGTTTTAGAAAATGTTAGTATTGTTATGGATATAGCCTCACAAGATGATGAAAATATAGATTTATTACAACCAATGTTCTGTATTCCATGTAATCAATTACTTTACGATCAACCAGAAAAGATTTACGTTGTTTACAAGAGACCACAACAATACACTCCATCAGGTAATTTCTTAATATAAAATAACATAATATTAAATTAAAAGACATTATTTAAATATAAAAATATTAATATTATTATTATTATAATTTTTTAGTTACCTTCTCTTGTTTATTAAAATTCATTGTTAAGGATTGTGATCCAACTACTGGTGATATTGATACTGAAGGTTATGAAGATGAATACCAAGTAAGTTTTTTTTTTTTTAGTATCATATAATTTCATTTTACTTTATCTATGGTTTTATTTATAAGAAATACTTTTATTTTTATTACAATCAATATAGCTTGAAGATTTAGATTTAAGTATTGGTGATTATGTTGCTCCAGCCTTTATAATTAACTTCCAAAAGGCTTGGGATGAAATTGGTGATGCCAATGAAGTTGTTGAAACTTACATGTTAACTGCTGCTACTTCATTAAAGAGTAATACTTGAATTATAATTTAATAATAACTAAAATAAGAAGGTGAACTAAAGTCTTTTATTAATTTTTTTTAATTAAAATTAAACCATTATTATAAACAGAGGCTATAAGTAGTGTTGTTGAAATGTTAGGTATGACTCCATGTGAAAACTCTGATATAGTAGAAGACAGAGCTTCTACACATGCTTTATTATTAACAGGTACCTTTGTCGGTGGAATTCCATGTATCGCTCGTGCACGTATGATCTATGAATCCTCAACAGGAGTTACCTTAGAATTGACAGTTCGTTCACCAGTAAGAGCTGTTTGTGAAATATTATCTAATGCCATTAATTAGATTTGTTCCCTTTTTCTTATTTTTTTTAATTCAATACATTACAAACAATAAATTACGATTTTTAAAACATTCATAATAATAATAATTAATATTAATAATAAATTAGTATTAAAAATAAAAAATAAACTAATAATAATTATAAAAAAATAAATTCAAATAATTATATATATATTAAGAAAATAAACAATTATAAAATAATACGAAATTAAAAAAAAAAAAAAAAAAAAAAAATCAGCAAAGAACAATAAACAAAACTATATATAAATAAAAATAAAAATATAATAAAAAAAATTTAAAATAAAAATAATAAAAAATCTAAAAAAAAAATGATGAAAAAAAGTTTACAATAGTTTCCTGATTTGATTACTTTCAATAATTATTGAAAATTAAAATAAATATATATTTTATTTAATTATAAAAATTATTTAATTGTATTATAATTTTAAGATAAATTTGAATGGAAATAAATTGAATTTTTTTTTTTTTTAATCTTAAATTTTTCTAGTTCAAATAATAGAGTTTATTATGTAAAATATCATAAATATACTATATATATGAGAATTATTGTACAATAATACAGATATTTTACAGTTTAAAATACATAACAATTCTAATAATCCAGTGAATTTTTAATATGAATAATTGGTTTAAGAGTATAAAAAAAAAAAATTTTTAATAAAATTATTTTGATAAAAAGTACCAAAATAAAGAAGTTATTTATTCATATTAAAAGCACAATAGTCTGAAAACCATTGAAAATTTGCTGGTCAAAATTTATATATATATATATATATATATATCTATTATAAAGTTTTTTAAGATCACTTTATTTTATTATATATTATTAATAAGAGGTTAAAAAATTATTTCCAAATTTTCACTATTTTTACTCTGTAATATAAAGAACATTATTAAATTTTCACAATTAAATAATTGATATTGTAATATTTAAATCAAATATATTTTATACATTCAACTACATTTAAAAAAAAAAATAAATAACTAAAATTTAATAATTAATATATATCTCGATTATAAATTATTATTCTATTATTCTTTCATCATTCATATCACTACTAATACTATTAGCGTTATTATTATTATTATTATTATTATTATGTTTATTATTATTATTATTATTATTATTATTATTATTATTATTATTATTATTATTATTATTATTATTATTATTATTATTATTATTATTATTATTATTATTATTATTATTATTATTATTATTATTATTATTATTATTATGTTTATTATTATTATTATTATTATTATTATTATGTTTATTATTATTATTATTATTATTATTATTATGTTTATTATTATTATTATTATTATTATTATTATTATTATTATTATGTTTATTATTATTATTATTATTATTATTATGTTTATTATTATTATTATTATTATTATTATGTTTATTATTATGTTTATTATGTTTATTATGTTTATTCTAAATCTAAAAAAAAAAAAAATAAAAAGAAGAAAATTTAGGATTAACGGATTTATTTCCATTTAAAAATTGATAAATTATTAATATAAAATTATTCATTTATTAATTTAATCATTTTTGATCATTTTTGTATGTATGATAATTCATTTTAATTTATTAATTTACTATACATTAATTAATTAAAAATTTGAAAAAGTATAAAAGAAGAATATTTTCCTTATATTTTTTTATAAATTTACGTAAATTATTTTAGGTGAAAAAAACCAAGTATCAAATACTAAATAAAATGGAATATACTACTTTAGGAAAATCTGGTATTAAAGTTTCAAAAATATGTTTAGGTTGTATGACTTTTGGTGTTAGAGAAAATTTTCCATGGCTTTTAAATCAAGAACAAACTGATGAAATGGTAAAAAGAGCTTTGGATTTAGGTATTAACTTCTTTGATACTGCTAATTGCTATAATTTTGGTACTAGTGAAG
>MCFH01000091.1:0-119594 GCA_002104945.1 Piromyces finnis | reverse complement strand
ACGATAGCTTAAAATATTATATTAATATTTATAAATTTTGATTATTTTGATTTAGAGCTTAGTCTTTTTTTCTTCTTTTTCTTTTATTTATTTATTTATTTATTTATTTATTTATTTATTTATTTATTTATCTATTTATTTATTTATTTATTTATTTATTTATTTATTTATCTATTTATTTATTTATTTATTTATTTATTTATTTATCTATTTATTTATTTATTTATTTATTTATTTATTTATTTATTTATTTATTTATTTATTTTTATTTATTTATTTATTTATTATTATTATTATTATTATAATAAATTATTTTACTATAAAAAAAATAGTAAATTAATAAATATTTGTAATTACCCGAATTTTTAAATAATTAAATATTAACATAAAAATTTAATACTAAATATATTTTTATAAACAATTTTTTTATACAATTTTTTTATATATATACTAAAATAAAAACACAATTAAAAGATATTTCATAATATTCTAGATTCTAGTAATATTAATAAAGAATTCAATGATTCTATTATTATATTTTATAATATAATTAAAGAAACTTTTTCTTTAACCTAATATTAAATAATAAATAATAGGTTAATATAAAGTTTTAATATCAATTTTTTGTAAAAGTAACCTGTAATCTTTATAAACATACTATTTATATTATTTAAAAATTTTTAGATTATATATATAATGAAGTCAATCTAATAATATAAGAACAAAATAATAACCTCCAGCATTTTGTTTAATTGAAATTAAAGGTATGAGTAATATGAAGATAATAAAACTAACTATTTTTACTAATTTATTTTATTTTAATGATAAATTAAAACAGGCATTTTCAATCATTAAGGGATTTATATTGTTACACAGTAATAATGAATAAAAAATAATTATAAAATTTTTATATTATAAAATATATATTTTAATATATTAATATATTACTTTAAATAAGAAATATGAAAGTGATAGAAATGAAGAAATTCTATTGGAAAATTATTTAAATAGTAAATAGAAAAAATATTGTTAACTATTACAGAAAAAAGTAAAAAAAAAAAAAAAAAAAAAAAAAAAATTAAAAATAAGAGGCATAAACTTAAATTTTATATAAAAATAAAAATAAAAATAAAAAAATCTTATTAAAAAATGTTTAAACTAAACATTTTTTATTTATTATTTACTGTTTTATTTTTACAAGTACTTGTTATTAGTGTTGATGCTCGAAAATGTTATGTTAGATATCCAAACAACAAGGTTATAAAAACTGACAAAGAAAATAAAGTAAATATTACTTATCCTGTTGTTGATAAAGTTTTCGATTCCACTAAATTAGATAAAGAAAATATAAGTAACTCTAATATAGAAAAGGAAATTGATATTAATAATACTGATAATTTGGATAAAGAAAGTAACTTGGATAGTGATAGCGAATACGATTCGGAAACGGAAGCAATAGATATTCCTACTATATCTAATAATGAAACAATGACTACTATTATTCCAAGTAATACTAATATTCCATATTCTACATCTACTGTATCTACTGTTTATACTATTAATGAAACTTTATCAGTTCCAACATCTACAAGTACAATTGTTAATACTACTAATAATGATATCTATGCAACTACTATAAATGATGACGATGTAGCTACAAATGTTAGTAGTAGTATAGATGAAGATGAAGTAACTACTACTATTATATATAGAACTTCAACTACAACTGTTTCTATTGCTACTACTGCTACAAAAACAACAACAACTACTACTACTATTGCTACATTAACACCAATTCAAAACTGTATCAAAGACTCTGGTATATCATGTAATAAGTATAATACATTATGCTCTTTAGGAATAAATAAAACTGAAGCCGAAATCTATGGTTCTGAATTATTAAAAATAACAAACTCGCCAAATATTATTGATTTAGTCAATTTACAGAAAGAAAAGTATAATAAGGATATTATCTACACCTGTTCATTTTATAACTTTACTCAAGGAATACATGATTACAGATATAGATCTAATGAAAAGGATGATGATTTTATCAAATCTTTTGAAAAAACAAATACAAATGTAGAGCTCTATGGTAATATAAAATGCATGCCAAAATCACAAGAAATAATAAAAGAATTAGATACCAATAGTTTTGTATCTTACGTAAAATTGGAAAGCAATAAACCAATTGAAATAGAATGTACTCTTTCTGGAGAAGGAATCAAAGGATATTCTTATTCACCATTATTCGCTATTGAAGTTTCCACATTCCGTAACAATGGTGATGATATTCAAATTAAAGATGGTCAATATACTTTAAGAAATAATATGTATAATTATAATAAATTCTCTGATGTTGCTCTTAGTACTTGTTCCGAAACTTGGTCATTAAATGTAACAATAAATGATGACTTTGGTATGATTTGTTAATTTTAAAATTTAAAAATATTAACATATGAAATATTGGGAAAAGATATATTAAATAAAGTAATAAAATAAGAAACTAACTAACTAACTAAATAAATAAATATATAAAATAAAGAAAAAAATAAATGAATAAATGAATAAATAAATAAATAAAATATAAAATATATAAATAGTTAGAAATAAATAAATAAAATATAAAATATATAAATAATTAGAAATGAAAAATAAAATGATTAGATATACAAAATTTTTATATAAGCTATTAACAAAATAAAATATAAAATTATGAAAAAAAGAAAGTAATTATTTAAAAAAAATTTTAAGCTTATATTTTATAATTTTTTATTTAAAATTGTTTTAAACGTTAAGGTATTTAAATTTTATATATTATTTTTATTGATGCTTAAGTTTTTATTTTATTTTATTTTATTTTATTTTATTCTTTTTTTTAATATTATTATTAATTATCTCTAGCAATATATTATATTTTAATTTTAGTTCCTTTTTATTTTAATTTCTTTTATTTATTTCTAATCTAATTTCTATATCTATATATTATCAACGTATATATACATTTTATTATTCTTTAACTTGTTTTATTTTTATTGTTTTAGTTTTAGTTTTAGGGTTGGTTTATGTTATTTTTATATTATTAACTAGAAAATATAAAGTTAGATATTAAAATTGCTTTGGTTTCATTATAATTACTTATTGATTCGTATATCCATATTTTTATATTTTTTAAATAATATATAAATGTAATGTTTAATAGTTAAAAACTTTTTCATTTTCTTCATTAATTTTCAATAGTTAAAGTTCCTATTTTATAACCGAAATTCTTATAATATTTATTTGAATTAGCAAATTTTATATAAAGATTTGTATTAGGATCATACATATTGAAATAAACATCATAATTATTATCTCTTAATTTTGGATAATAGTTTTCTAAATTGACTAAGAGATTTTCAGTTTGACCCTTTAAATACCATTTTCTATTATCTGTATTTGTTTTTATCTCGATAGATTGATTTGATGATAAAGATTTTAAAATCAAATTAGTTTCAAATAACTTATATGCTGGAGCATAACCAACATTTTCGACTATAATTTTTATTATATTATTATAGTAGAGAGAAGTTTCTCTTATTACATATCGATATCCTAAATGATTACCTATATAATCCCTTCCATTTAGCGACCATTCAGAATCGTATATATACTCACTATCTGTTTTATTCCAATGACTATATAATTTCCTATCATAATCATCATCTAAATAAGATAAATGAATATTCCTGGCATGAAGATCAGAAACATAAAAATTGTAATAAGCTTTTGGCTTATTTAATATGGATGAAATTGAATCATGTGGAATATTAATATTCTCGTCGTCAACCTTGCTATTAATTACACCTTCTCCACCATTGGGTACTTTCATGCATAGTTTATTTTGGAAATCTACTTCTTGAGATCTAGAAGCTTTAAAAAATCCGTAATTGTAATTTAAATCTGAATTAGGTTCATTGTTATTGTACGTGCCGTAATCATTTTCATCGTAAAATAAACCATCATTGTACAATCCTATTCTATTTTCACTTGATTTATAGTTTCTTTCTTTCATGAATTTAAATAGGTTATTGACTCCACGGTGTTGACTAGGTTTCCTTACACTTAAGAAAATAGAAGAATCAAATGAATAGTCAATAGTATCCATGATTTTTGTTAAATTATATAAATCCAAATAATTAGAATGGTGCATTTCACCCCATGTTCCTACAAATGCTCCTTGATATATGTAAATTAGATTTGTATACTTGTTTACGATTTTTGAAATTTGGCGAATATGGGTTAAAATAAGATCTAAATTATTGACTGGTTCTACTTCTTCGGTTTGATATTTTATACAGTTCGTATCCGATGGTTTAAACTTTGCAATACAATATTTATTAATTGTCCTTTTTTTTAAACATGCATATCCATTACCATTATAATTTTCTTCTTCACATACAGTAAAAGATTTCTTGATAATTTCTTTGGCTGCATGAAATTCAAATTGATTGTAATTATACTGGGTAGCATTGTATTTAGTAAATGGTGTTGGATTTTTGGCATCAGTATTACTTCTTTTTATTTTCATGTTTGTTTCAATTATATCTGCTGTATTTAATTTATCATTACAGAATATCGAGTTTTCAATATAATCGTTTAATTCATTTTCAGATAAACTTAATTCATTATATTCATTTAAATATTTTTCACTTAAATACTTTTCTTTATTTATAAACTTTTGATTTTCTTCCTCGGTTAACTCTATATTTTCTTTCTTTAATTCATTTTCATTGGTGAATGTTAGAATTTGTAGATTATTTTCTTCATTAATGAAGGATATACCTTGGGTTTCCAACTCGTCTGTATTCATTAAAATACTGTAATCTTGGGTTTTACCTTCATCATCATCGAATACATTAACATGCATAACTTCATCAACGTCATCATCATCACCATTGGCATTGCCATTGCCATTATCGGTATCATTACTATTACCATTATAATAAGTTTCACCGATGTTAAAATCATATTTTTCTTTCATGTATTCAAAATCTTCTAATTTTAAATATAAATGACCATTTTCTACTTGCTTAAACTTTTTTTCATTTTCTATGGAATTGTCAGTGAAGTTGTCAATGGCAGTAGTAGTAAAGTCTCTCCTTTTCTTTTTAGAGGAAGTGGAAATTTTAGTATTAGAGTTAGGTATTAATGGATTGAAGTTTTCGTCTGATTTGCAATTTTCTGCTCCGTCATAGTAGAATCTCAAAATTAGTTGAGTATGGGGATCAATTGTTTCTTTTCTTTCTTTATATTCATTTAATAAATTATCTAAAGCCTTCAGACCTTCCTCGGTAATTTCCCTATCTCTATATTCGGAAAGTCTAATTCCCAAGTATTGTAATCCATTTGCATAATCTTTAATTTTACTAAAGTAATGAATATAATTACAGTCGAGATCTGGTCTATCCGACAAATCAACTGTGATTGCTCCGTGAAACCAACCTATATATGGATTCAATATTTCTTCATCAGTTTCTTTCATTTCCTCAGGGACATAAGTCATTACTATTGGGGTAGAAGTTTGAGATGTTTTACTAGTATTTTTAGTAGTAGCATTTTTAGTAGTAGTAGTAGTAGTAGTAGTGAATATTCCGGTGCTAGTAGTTCTAGCACTGGTAATAGCAAGGGTGCTAGTAGCTTTGGAATTTGTACTGGTACTTAAATTGGTAGTTTTAGTACTGGTTCTGGTAGTAGTTTTTTTAGTTGTGGTGGTAGTTTTTTTAGTTGTAGTAGTAGTTTTTTTAGTTGTAGTAGTAGTTTTTTTAGTTGTGGTGGTAGTTTTTTTAGTTGTAGTAGTAGTTTTTTTAGTCGTGGTGGTAGTTTTTTTAGTTGTAGTAGTAGTTTTTTTAGTCGTAGTGGTAGTTTTTTTAGTTGTAGTAGTAGTTTTTTTGGAAGTTGTTTTTCCATCATTTTTATCATTTTTGGATACATAATTTTCTGATAAAACATTGTATTTCCAATATTGGTCATCATATGATTTATTACATTTAGTCATATCAACTCTAATAAGATATGTATTTCTAGTATTTTTATCGTTAACTAAATTTTTATCATCTTCTAATACTCCAAGACATAAATCAGAATGTGAAATATCACTAATTGAACGATAACCATTGGCATTTTTAACATCCACCATGTTACTTTTGTATTTTGAACAATTACTTGTAAGTGTTGTTCCATTATCACCAACATATAGACAAATGTTATTATCATACATATTAACAAAGTAGCCTACACCATTTTTCGGTAAAATCCATTGTTGCTTTTTATTAGTTGTATTACACTCACTTAATCTTGCTCTGTAGTCTTCCTTTTTGTAACTTAAGCAAAGACTACTATTAACATTTACTATATTTACTACTAAATTGGTTTTGCTATAATATGAACATATTACATTTTTAAATAGCAAAAATAATAAAATATAAGTTACTCTTAATTTATTATATTTATAACAAAAAGCAGTAAACATTGTTTTATTTTATTTTATTTTATTAATATAAAGCTTTATTTTATTATTATTATTATTATTTGCATATATTATTTTATATATTAATATAAAATTGGATTTCTCATATTTTTATTTATTCTATTACTTCTTTTATTTTATTTTTATTTTATTATTATAATTATTTTTTTTATAATTTAATATAATTTTATTTTATAAAAAATATTAACTTGAAAAAATTTTATAGATTATCGTCGATATTTTAAATAATTATATATAATTCCATAAAATAAAATAGAAAGATTTAGTGTAACATAATATTTATTATTTAATTAAATATATTCTTTTCCTTTATTTTCTAATATGTAATTATATTTTATAATTAATCAATTGAATAAATATATGGAAATATATGTTTTTTTTTTAATGCAAATATATATTGTAAAGTTCATACAAATAACAGTAAAATGAATTTCAAATATATTATATTATTTTTTTCAATAAAACACAATTAAATTACTTAATTAACAATATAATTTATTTATATATTAAACATGGCTTAAGTTTAATGTTTTTAATTTTCTTTTACAAGTAAATAGATTTAGAGTTGAGCGTTTTAATTTGTTATTATATTATTATATATATAATAATATAAAATGTGTATATAAATATATGATTACCCATCTATATACCTATATCTATATCTATATATATATTTGTATGTATTTATTTTTTAAATGATTAATATATATATAATATATATATATTTAAATAATATATATATATTTTTATAATTCATCTTTTGGTTTAACTATATTATTAAAAAATAATAAATATTTTTATAAAAAATTATTACCCACTTTATGATTAAAATATTAGATATTTTATAAATTTGAATTTTTCAATAATGATTAAAACGAAAATGAATTATATTTATATATTTATATATATAATTTAATTATTGAAAGATTTTTAAATTAATAAAAAATAGTAAATATATCAATTCCTCTATTTTTTTTAAAAAATATTTATATAAGTAATTTAAAATATTTAATTATGTTGAACGTTAAAATCGTATCATGTAATCATTTTTCAATTTTAATTGATTTTATTTTTATTATTATTTATTCTATATTTTTATTTAGTTGTATATTTTATATTTTATTCTTTTTATTCTATTTTATGTATTTCATTATTTAGTTTATTTTTAAATTTTTAATTTTTTATTTAATTTTTTTTTTTAAAATTGTTTTTTTATTTTTATCATTTATTTTAATCATTATTTATAATTATTACTAGTTCTTTTATTTTTTTTAAAAAAATATTCATTATTAATAAACATTTAATTATTCCATTGATTTATTATTTTTTTTTTTTTTGGTTCATTTAACTAAAGAAAATCAAATCTATTAATTATAATTTAATGGTAATAAAATATTATAAAATTATGGTTCAAAATGGGGTTTGTGCATTTGTTTTTCAAAAAATCGGTTTAATATTTAGTATCTGTTTCTTTAAAATCATAAATTTAAAATTTAAAAGTCATTGATAATATCAATTATATTATCCAAATTAAAAGTAGCATGATAGGATGTTTTGAGATGGTTATATAATGGCAAAATAATATTAGCATAAGTCATTAATACATTTTTTTCTGTATTTGTAGATGAACCATCAATTACAATTTGATTTATATCCTTATTCACATTGAGACTAATTAACTTGCCAATATAGCTTAAATACCTATTAATAAAAATAACTTGACTGTCTGAAAGCTTTTTATTTATTAATTTATTATTGATAATTTTGTAGTATCTTGATAATATTTTAAAACTGTTAATATTTAATGTAGAATAATTAACAAAATCTTTTGATAAAATTTTATAAAATTCGATTAAAGCATCTTCAATCGAACACAATAAATCTTCTTTTACGCTACTTTCACCGATAAATTGAACTGCATATTCAACAAGATCTTTATTTCTATACATTGGCTTTATATTTTGAATATATTTTTTCATCCAGTACTTCATTTTCTTTAACATAAAAGAGTTAACATTTTCATTAATGCCAATAAGATCAGACAATTTCAACAATTCTCCATCTTCATCGATTTTATAGGAAGTACATCCATAGTAAGGTATTCCTAAATAACTATTTTCGCAGTCGGTTTTGTAGTCGCTTGAATTTAAAATGTCTGAATAAATTAATGCTTGGTAATATTTATAAAATAATTCCAAATACATTTCCAATTTAGGATGATAAATAAGCCCCGTGGATACCTTTTTTTTCATTTGCTCAAAATAAATAATTGAAATTTGATTGTACATTTCAACATTAGAAACATACTTGTTTATAACATTTTCATATTTATATAAAATATCTTTTTGGAAAATAATCTTGGTAGCATAATTGTTTTGTATATCATTTTCCATTTCCTTTATAATGCTGTCAATATCAAATTTTTTAATTTTTATTTCTAATTCATTTAAAATGCCGGATATTTCTATATTTTTTTCAAATTGATAATTTTCAATTACTATTGGAATGTAATTATAAATATACCTGTCATATTTATCATTATAATTTAATATCAATTTTTTTGTTGTTGAGAGGTTTAAAACGTCGTATAAGTTAAGAGTATTATTGTTGCTGCTACTATACAATTCTTCATATAACTTTTTATCGATAGTACATTTTTGAAGGCTATTAGAATAGTCTTCATCATTTGACTTATCCAAATCTAAAGCCAAGTCAAATACCCTATTATAAATACTAAGCATTTCTTCAAAATTGTAAGATTTATTATTTCCAGTTAAAATGGATAATCTCTTATTTTTTAAGATATTTGCCAAGTAATTTAAAATTACCAAATAATCATCCTTGGTGACATATTCATAGTTTTCAATTTTCTTTACATTCTTATTTAAACTATCCAAATAATTATTCATGACTCCATCTAAAATTTTAATGGATTTTTCATTTATTAGATTTTCAATAAATTTAATTAATTTTAATTCTAATAACAATTGTTCTTCCTCATAAATATTGCTTTTATAACTATAGTAAGTCTGAATATTTTCATCAGTTTCAACATTATTATTGAAATTGTAAATCTGATCGGCTATACTGTAATTTCCGGAAGAACTATCCAGAAAAGATAGCATGCTTTGATTATCAATACTTTCAACGTTTCCATGAGAGTCATATTGAATAGTTTCATATAAATATAAGTTGTTTAATTCTTCGTATGGAATGGTAATTAAATTATTGTTAATATCATACCCTAAAGTAATTATATTTTCGTATTCATCAATATCGATATCCTCAATACCATCAGTATTATCGTCATCGATATAAACATTATCGTTGATATTATCATTATCGTTGGTATTATACACTATTTTATTATCATTTATAATACTGTCTATATCAAATTTATTTTCTTTGACATTGTAGTAACTATTGATATCATTATTTCGTAATAGTTCGTTCTTATTCATAATATATTTAATGTTGTTTTTGTAATTTATTGAATTTATCAACTTTTTATATTCTTTGTCATAATAGTTATAAAATCTGTTATAAATTTGTTTCATATGATTAAAGAAATTTTCAGTATCCACTGATTTTTCTTCATGGTAAGCATTATCATAAATTTCAAATTCTTTTATCAGATTTTCAAATAAAATGACGATATTCCAAATGCTGGTAGGCTTAAGATTTAAATGCTTAATGGAGTTGAACAAATGATAGTAAGATTCTTTTTTAGAATTTGAATTTTTATAAATAGAAAAAGGAATATCCTCAAAATATACACCAAATGGTAGAAATTCTTCAATATTTTTCCCCTCTTGTACTAAGATATTTTTAATATCATATAAAAAGTTTTCTTCAATAGTCATCTTTTTCATTAACATGGCTAATTCCCATTTTTTATCTTGATATTCAGTATAAAGATTTTCAGGATATTCAGCCATATGATTTCCTATGGAAATAAAGGAAGCTCGACTTTCAATGAATCTACTTCCATATTGAAAAGCATTCTTAAATGAATCTGTATTCCTAATATTATAATTTACTGTTCCCCTTTCCGCCATTAAATAATTAAAAATGGTATTTGTTGAGGTGTTGATAATACTATTAATTATATCTTCGTAGGTCAATTGTATTTTATCGTTAATAGCAAGAGAAATTAAATGTTCTAAACCGATGGGAAGCTGATAGTACTTGTTATAATTAACATATCTTTCTTTATCATTTTCAATATCAAAGGAGGTACCAATAGGAGATAGGAATAGATAATTAAAAATTTTATCATTTCCGCTCAAACCAATGTTATTTAATTTATAGTCTTCATAAGCAAAAGAATCACACATTTCATTAATAGTGTATCTTAAATCGGAGTATGTTATTCCTCCAATATTTAAATCGGGTCTATCTGGAATGTTGTATCTTAGGAACAAACATAATTTATTTCTCATAATTATGTTGTATGTTTGTTCTGGATAAGAAAATGTTGATTCACTAGAATCTTTACCGTTATTGCTTTCAATAGATTCATTGGAAAAACTAATTTTTGTATTATCATTTAAATTTTCAATATATAAATTTAAATTGTTTATTTCTTCACCGGTACTTTTATGAGAGTCAATATACCTTTTCAAAAACGCTGAAGTTAAAAGCTTAATTCCATACTTAAACTTTGTAGAACTTATTTTTGAAACGACTAAGGGATTTATATCTTCAATTTTCGTCCATGTTAAATTTACTATATGCTCATTGTAAATATTCAAATCCTTGAGGTTAATATCATATTCATATGGAAGATCATATAAGTTTATAAAATCTGTGCTTAGACTAACTGTATTAGGATTATATAATGCTGAAAATCCAATATATTCAATGGATTCACAGTTAAATAATCCTATTAGTTGGAATATAACTAAAATAATAGTTAACATATTCTCAAGGAAAACTATTTTATATAATATATGTATATATTTTTAATTTTTATAATTTATAGCAAAGAATATGATTACTTTTGGTAGGTTATATAAAGTTATTTTCTTATCAAATCTTTCATAACTAAAAAGTAGAACTATTTGATTTTTTAAACTATATATATATATATATTTATTTATTTATTTATTTAATTTTTTTTAATAATTTATAATATTTTATTAATTATTTTATTTTTCTATTTTTATTTTCGTTTTTTAGATACATAGATAAAGTAATTTTTATAATTATTTATAAAAAATATAAAAATAAAAAAAAAAAAAAAAAAAAGTTCAACTTTCTTAGTTTTATAAATGTATTAAATATCTATATATTTACATTAAAAATAATATATATTAATTTTAAATAGCAATATATTAATTTAATTCAAATATTCTGGAGACATTAGAAAAATTAAATTGATTAGGTTTCTCAGTTAATTTTTTTTTTTTTTCCATTTTATAGGAAAATGAATTGATATAAAATTATGTAATAACAATTTGAAGTTTACATGGTTCATAAAGTGAATAGTAATGTTTTTTTTTCTATTATATTTAATTTTTATTTCTATTTATCCATTTTAATAAAATATATTTTTATTATTATTAGTTTAGTTATAGTTGAAATGGTAATTAATAAATTTTGGACTGGTTGATTACATTTATATATATTGTTGTTATTGCGTATAACAATCTATTTTATTTATAATAACTAATTTTTTTTTTTTTTTTAAAAAAAAAAAGACTTATAATGAAACAACAGATATATATAGAATATCTATTAAATTAATTAATAAAAAAATAAAAAGTTGTATTATTCATCTTTCCATTAATATTAATCGATTGTAAAATAGTAAATTGAATTATGGGTAAAATTATATAGTATTAAATTGAATATAATGGTTTTAATTATTAAATTGTAAATTAGCCTATAATAAATTTATATATAACAAAGAAGATATTTTAAATAAAAATTAAATATAATAAAGAATAAAAGAAAAAGATATTAACTACAAACTAAAAGAAATGAATGATAAATTTGATGATTTTATATACTATTATACTATTTTAATGCATCGCTATTAATAATAATATTATTATTGTTGATATGTATAACGTATAACTTAACTAAATTTTAACATAGGGTTATTATTTTGTTATTATTTTACTAATAATCATTAATAAATATTTCCATTGTTTTTCTAAAAATTAAAAAGCATTTTTATTTTAAAATTATTAATATTTTTAATTTAATTACATAATATAATATAAATATATTAATTTTCAATGATAAGATATATATAAAATATGGTTTGTTATATTTCTATTCTCCATATTATTATATTAGAATGATATATAAAGTTTTATTATTATAACTTATACTATATATAAAGTAGTTTAATTTTATTATATTAATACGATAAAGGAGAGAGAATTACATTGAACGATATTTAAATATTAAAATATATTTTATTGGTTTATTTTTTAATCCTTAATAGAATATTTTTTTTGGTGGTTTTATTTTAATAGTAAATATAGTTTTCAATTGTAACACTTTATGTAACTGTTAATTTATTATTATATTAATTAATTAATTTATTATATTATATTATATTATGTTATAAAACAGTAAATAATAATAATGAGTAGTACATCTCCTTGTGATAATTTTTCTTTTTCTTTTTTTTTAAAGAAAAAACAAAAAAAATATAATAATAATATAAATTTTTTTACTTTTACTATACAACGGCTAATATATCGTAAAATAGTATTAGAAAAAAAAAACTTTGTATTGATGTATTCATTTTAAATAAGTAAATATATACATATTAAATAACAAAATTAAATTAATAAATAAAAAATAGAATAAAATTAAAAAGATAAATGGTATTTTATAATTGTAAATTATAAAATATCGAAATTAATAAAAAATAAAAATAAAAATAAAAATAAAACCTGTAGTTACTAAAAAAATGCAATATAAAAACATTTTATCAAAAATTTTAATTATTTCTATAATTATTTCAGTAGTTCAAATCATAGGTATCAACGGTGCTCGTTGTTATGTTAGAAAGAGTAAGAGTAAGGAAATTAAAAATGTAGGAATAATTAACAAAGAAAATAACGGTTTATTAAGTAAATTAGAAAATGGTAGTGATGATGAAAGTGATAAAGAAATTGAAGATTCAGAAATAGATGAAATCACAAAATATCCAGAAAGTACTATTTATTTAAGTAGTAGTGTTGATAATACAATCGAAACTATTATTATTGACTCTACAACATCTGCATTTTTACCAACTACAACCATTGCTGATATTAAAGAAACCACTACTACTACTAGTATCGATGATATTGAATCAACTACAACCATTGCTGATATTAAAGAAACCACTACTACTACTAGTATCGATGATATTGAATCAACTACAACCATTGCTGATATTAAAGAAACCACTACTACTACTAGTATCGATGATATTGAATCAACTACAACCATTGCTGATATTAAAGAAACCACTACTACTACTAGTATCGATGATATTGAATCAACTACAACCATTGCTGATATTAAAGAAACCACTACTACTACTAGTATCGATGATATTGAATCAACTACAACCATTGCTGATATTAAAGAAACCACTACTACTACTAGTATCGATGATATTGAATCAACTACAACCATTGCTGATATTAAAGAAACCACTACTACTACTAGTATCGATGATATTGAATCAACTACAACCATTGCTGATATTAAAGAAACCACTACTACCACTAGTATCGATGATATTGAATCAACTACAACCATTGCTGATATAAAAGAAACCACCATTACTACTGTTCCTACCATTTCCACTACTATTCTTACTACCATTACTATTCCTACTACTACTACTACTACTACTACTATTCTTACTACCACCACCACCACTACTACTACTATTGCCGATATTAAGGAAACCCCAATTTCTACAATAAGTTGTGGTGAAATTTGTAATGATGGAAATAAAAATTGTAGTTCAGGTTTTGATAAGTTATTCACAAACTATGGAGATCTTGAATGCTATATTTCAGAAATTACTTCAGGAAGACAAGACTCATCTTCCTCATTAATAGGTGGAAATAATACTAATGAAAAATCCGAATATCTAATTAATAACTTAAAAGATAAAAAATATCAATTAAATGGATGGTTATATTGTAGAAATACTAATGAAAAACAAAATAAATTTGGAAAATATTCTAAAATTAGACTTGAAAACCTTGAAGGTAATGAAAAATCTGATATTGATTGCGTAAAATCCTTCTATGAATTAATAAATAAAGATTTTTCAAATAAATACAGTACCAAGCCAATTAAATACGCTGTAGTTTCCACTTCAAATGAATATGGATCTTCAATAGTTAACAATGAAATAAGTTTAGTAAATTCCGTCACTTATTATGATGAAGATGATAATGTAGTAGATAAATGTAATGAAAATATATATTACAAAGTATATTTAGGAGAAAATAGCTGGGATCCTTGTTAATTCCATTTTATAAATAAATCAAAGTATAAATAACTTAGGAAGATATATAAAACTTTAAAAATTAATTTATTTATTATATATTTGATAGTTTATTAAAAATTTTAGAAATAAAAATAAATACAATAATAGTTAAAAAAAATTATTTGATTTAAAAACAAAGCTTTAAATAAAAAATGCAATAAAATAAAATAAAATATTAATAATTTCTTAAAAAAATTCATTATTTATTAATTATTTTTAATAAAAATTTAAGAAAACACATTATATAATTTATTTAATTTAAAAAATCTATAAATATATAAATATATAGAAAAAAAAACTAAATATATACTAAAAAGTAAATATTTTTTTTTGTTTTGAAAACTAATTTAATAAAGAAATATTTTATATTTCTTTTTTTTTTTTTTTTTTTTTTTTTTTTAAAAAAAAAAAAAAAACAGCATTAAAAAGTAAGAGCAAAAATTAAAAAAATTACGGTAATAAGTAAAAGTGTTAAAAAAATAATTTGAAAATCAAAAATATACAATGTTATTGATTTATCAATTTAATTTTTTATTTAAAATCGTGTATTAATTATATATTATTATATACAAATATGATATTGAATAGTAAAGTATTAATAAATAGTGAATAATAGAATTAATTATTGTTACACTAGATTATATTAATATTTTTAAATTTAATTTAATATAAAATTTTAAATATATATATAAATATTTATTTATTTTTTTTTTTTTTTTTTTAATTTTTTTAATACTTAAAAATAAATATAAAATAAAAAGTATAAAAATATTTATATAAGAGCAGTTAAAAAATACTATTTATATGAATATTTTTGTTAATTATTTAAAACAATTTAAATTCCACTTTTTTTATTTAGGTAAATAAAAATAAATAAATAAAAAATTCTTTTGTGTATTATTGTTATTGTTTTTATTACTATTAGTATTAAATATTTAATCTTTTATTATTTTTATTTATATCATCATATTATCTTTTTATTTTTTTTTCTATTTGTTTAGAAAATAAAATATAAAAAATATTTAAAAATGACATTCATTATACTAAAATGTTTTTAATATTGCTTTATAAAAAATTATTTTTATTCTTAAAAACAAATATATTAGAAAAAAAAATGAAAGTGGGAATCTCTGCTTTTAATATATTACTAATTTTATCATTATTACATAAAACAAATGCTAAGAGTGTTCCTAATGGTGGAATAAGTAATAATGATAATACTGAAACCGTTGAAGATATCTTTGAAGAAGTTTTAAAGGAAGAGTTTAATCCCTCCACCCTTAAAAACGAAGAATTTAAAGTATTTTCCGAAATTTCTAATGAAGAAATGGAAACACATACTATTGATTTAGAAGAAACAACAGATATTGAAATGTTGGATAAAAAATACTGCGACTTTTGTAATTTAAAGGATGGAAGAATATTTATGATTGAAAATAAAAATGATATAAGTATTAAAGATTTCATGAAAGAAGACTACATTTGGGATGGATATAGTTATTGCTGCAATGGTATTCCCGACGAAAAAGAGCTTTCCTTTTATAAACAAAATGGTGTTATTCTTACAGTATCAAGAATGCTAACTAAAGATTTAGAAGATGATGATGAAGATAAATTTGAAGAAGAAGAAGAAGAAGAAGAAGAAGAAAAAAAATATGAAAATAAAAATAATATTAAAAATTCAAAAAATTCAGAAAATTCAAAAAATTCAAAAAAATTCAAGAAAAGATCAGAAAGTAAAGTTAATAATGGTTCAGAGATTCATCAAATGCTTAAAGTTGCTTCAAAGGAAACAGAAAGTTTAACTGGTAAAATTACTTATGATATTGGGGAAGTTAAAACTGAAGATATTTATGAAAAGTATAGAAAGAAGCCTTTACAATGTATCCCTTTGACCAGTGAAAATCCTATGGCTAATCCTTATTTGGAAGAACTTACTGGGATTAAGAATTCAAATATCCGTTTGGGATATGGTGCACCTATCATTGTTGATGTTATAAGTTGCCATAACGAAGAAAAATGTACTTACGAATTTAATCTTAGTCGACAAATTGGATTTGGTTATTCCTATACATTAACCGATGCTCAATCTAACTCAAGCTCATTCACCTACGGAAATTCAACCACCACAAATATGGAAAAAAGTGTAAGTGAAGATATCGGTGATACCATTGAAATTTCTTATCAAAAAACAAAATCCACAGACCAGTCAGGTAGCTACTCTCAAACTATTTCGAAAGACATCTCTAAAACTTCTGAAATCAGTACAGGATATTCTTATTCCGTTACTGATAGTAATGATAGAACCATTACTAAATCAAATGAATATTCTGTTTCTGATACATATAGTAGAGATACTAGCAGTACATCAACTTTTAGTGTCGATGTTGGACACACCGAAGGATCCGATCTATCAGTCAATCGATGTAGTACCATTGGAAGGTCCTATGATGTTAGTGATACACGCTCTACATCAACAACGAACAGTGGACATGTCAATTTAAGTGTAGGACAAACCACTGAATTTCATGCAGGAATAGGAGAATTTATTAATGTTGGAGGAAGTACTAGTATCAATACCAACCTTGAAACTGGCTATGAACATTCTGTTACAGAAGACAACTCAAGATCCGTTTCCTATGGACAAAATAGTTCTGATGAATCATGTGCTACTGCTACCAAAAACAGCAGTACTTCAAGAAACGAGGGATGGTCCGACAGTATTACAAACTCTCAAGGATGGAGTAACACAAAGACTTATACAAATGGAATTTCTGACGCTGTTACAAGAGGACACAGTGAAACCTCTACCAAAGATACATCAAGAAGTGATTCAATTTCAGAGTCCATAAGTAATTCTTACACAAGTGAAAACGGTTGGTCTAAAGGCGAATCCGATACTTTTGGTAACAGTAAAAGTCATACTTATGGTAAAAGCAACTCTTATTCCGAAGGAAACAGTTATACAGATGACTATAGTAAGACAATAGATCAAACCTATAGTGTTGATATTGCCCATTCATTTAATAATAATACCTCTGTTACCATCGGTGTGTCAGCTTCATACACATTAACTTATGGTCAAAACAAATACGTTGTTGTTAGACCACTTGTCCATTCTACCATCATTCCATTTGCATGTGGAATTAATAATGAAAAGAGTTTCACAATATCTAACTTTTTAGATAAAATCATTCAAGTCCCATATGAAATTGTGACTTCTGAAATTTCAATTATTGAAAGAGATGGTGAGAAAACTTATAGTAGTCTAGATGTCATGGATGTCTCTGATTCCTCTTATACTTTCCAAGTAATCAACAAAGAAATTGAATCGTCCGTCAATATAGGTGTGACTACTTCCGGTGATGAAATAGTAGATAAAAATGAATTAACGCCTGGTTTTTACTTAGAAGGAAATAAGAAATTAACTACTTCAAAAGGTATGTACGAATTTAAATTATTGAGTAACGGAAACTTGGTATTGACTACTGGTGAAAATATTATTTGGGAATCGGGCACCAGTTTTATTGGAAAGATGACTAGTCAATCTAGATTTTCAATAACTAATCGAGGTCATATAATAATTGAAGCCAAAAACTTTTTAGTTGATGGATATCTTAAGGATGAATGGGTAACTGTATGGGATTCACTTCCTAATAATTTAGATTTTACTGTTGGTGTATCACCAAGAAATCTTTATCGATTAATTTTATCTGGCCCTACTAAAAATGTAAGTCCATCGTACGGAGCCAGAGTGGAATTATATGATGAAATGGGTGCATTAATTTGGTCTTCAGAAAAGAATGCTTGCAAGCATTATAGAGGATACGTCATGCCAATAGCTTATAGAATGCCTACAAAAATTGAAACACCCGTATTTAAATCTTCAATTTCAGATAAGTATTGTTATGAAAATGAATATTGTGACATACATAACCGTATTCTTACAAATATTGAATATGTTCATACAGGTAAATTTATTTCGACTACACACGCCTGTTCAAAGCACATATTTTTAAATCAAAACCAAGGTATGATATCGCCCAACGGAAGATTCAAACTAATTTTAAATAGTGAAGGTAATGTTATTTTCAAAGATGGTTCACGTACTATGTGGGAATCCAGTACAGCCAATCTTTGGTATGCAAAGGGTCCATACCATATGTTTATCAATGACTTAGGTGAAATGGTTGTTAGGGATTCCCAAAATTACAGTATATTCAGTACCTATATTAATCCAGATGTAGATAGAAATAATATTAATCCACCATTTGAAGTTACATTAAATGATAACGGTGAATTTTACATAAAAGATTCCATTTTATGTAATAATGAAAAAAAATGTGAATTATTAGGCGGAAAATTGAGTACAGGTGGTGATGGAGAAGCTATTTGTATGAAGAAAGTGAATAACAGATATTATACTTATATTCTTGATAATTACGATTGTGAAAAAGTTAAAAGTTGTTCGAGTATTCTTGATTCAAAATATCCATGTTGTTCTGAAGAGGATATAAATAATGCTAAAACCGGTAATAACGTCTCATACCTCGGTAAACGTGATAAAAATAGAATACCAGATGACCTCGTATATGAATTGATAGAACTTATTGAAAAGGAAAATCAAAATTTTGGTTTTGAAGATTCGTTCTATCAAATAATCGGGGAATATTTCATATACAATAATAATAATCTATGCTCTATTAAAAATAAATATGAATCAAAATTAAAAATAATACAACTTTCAAAGGATAATACAGATATGGATCCAAAACCAACTACAACTACAACTACAACTACAACAACAACAACTACTACTACTACTGCTACTACTATTACTAATAAAAATAATAATGTATTAACAAATAGTAGCAGTACAAATATTCCAACAATTACTACTATTAAACCTTCTTATTCAAATGTAAGTTACCAAACATCACAAAATAAAATTATAACTACAACCACCACTACCACCACCACTACTACTACTACTACTTCCATTAGTACTCATACACCAGATAACACATCATTAATTAGCTTTGAAGATTTCGGAGAGTTATGTTTAGCTATTGAAGGAAATGTATTAGTCCCTCCATTCTGCATTTTTAATGATATGGATGAACTTGAAGAATATTGTGTTCCTGTATTAGATGGTGAAATTGATTATGACGAAGATACTATAGGTTGTAAGTATAGGGAAGTTTTAGAAAGAAGAAGTAATTCTTCTGAAAATATGAATTCAATTAAAAAGAAAAGATTAATTGAAGACGTCCCTGATTATATTTGGCATCTTTGGCCTACTAAAAAGATGAATGGATATACCATATTTTCGGAACCAAGAAAAATTTCATACGAAAGTTGTGGAGAAACGACAAGGGTTTCGTTCATCGAAGGATTAGATTCTGACAGTTCAAATGGATACGATAGAATATTCCCTGGTGAAAAAATTAGAGATAGTGCTGATGTTCGTTCTCTTCAATTATTCGAAGATAAATTGGTATGGGCTGCACATTCAAATAAAAAAAAGTTCACTGTAGAAATATTCAAGTCTGATAAGGAAAAAATTAGTTTTGGTCGTTTAGAAAATGATGGCTTGTTTAGACTTTATAGTGATAGTGGTAAGATTTTATATGAAATGGGAAATAAATCACCTGAAGGTGTATATGGTATGGGTGTTTACTATGTAAGTGATGATATATCTGATGATCCATTCCATATTATCATTGCAAGGAGATCTGGTGCAACTTTCTTTTACCCAGATATCATTTTAAAAAAGCCTGTAACAACAACAACAACAACAACAACAACAACACCGATTACAAGCATTAGAAGAACAACTACAACTACTAAAACTACTACTACAACAACCAAAAAAACAACTACAACAACCAAGAAAACAACTACTACAACCAAGAAGACAACTACTACAACAAAACCTAAAACAACAGTGACCACTGTCGTACAATCCACTACATATTATGGATATCAATTTAACGGAATTAACGGATCAAAACTCCCAATTGGTGCGAAGGATGTTAGCAATACAACATCAAAAATTAAAATTGAAAGTAGTAATAATTACTATACATGGCTTTTCTCTACAACTAACAAGCCATCTTTTATGTATTTATCAACTGCAAATGCAGGAAAAATTGGACCAAAATCCGATTACTGTCTTTCATTAAGTAATAGTAAAAATAATGATGGTTACCAATATTTATCAATTGTTAAATGTAATAATGCAAAATATAAATTTAAATATGGTGTTAGTGATAGCACTACCATTAATATTTACGATGAAAATAACAACTATTTTAAAATTAATGGTAAAGAAATGTGCCTATATTACAATGATTATCCAACAGCTCGCCCATGTGATAAACCCTCTAAAGATTCTAGCTTTGGGTTTACTAGAATAAAAAAAGGTACCTATACATATAATACAAAAAACAAAAAAACTATAACAATTAACTAAAAATTAAAATAGAAAATAAAAAAATAAAAAATAAAAAATAAAAACATTTAAGGATAAATAAAATAAAAAAATAAATAGATTTTAGAAAGTTTAAAATAACGTAATAGAGATAAATTTAAAATAATAAAATAAAATAGTTTAAAAATAATACTTTTATTATTTTTAAACTATTAATTAAATTAGTGATAAAAAAAATAAAATATAATAATTATAAATTTTAAAATTAAAATAAAAAAAATAAAATAAATAAATATAAAATATAATAAAAAATAAAGTCACATTTAAAAATTAAAATGATTTAGAATGCTTTTATTTAATTGTAATGATTTAATATTTAGGGTTCTTTTAATTGTTAGTGTTATAAATAATTTTTATTAAATGGTACTATATAACAAATGTAATTTAATATCTGAGTTTTGAATTAGGCTTCGGGTTATAATAGCAAAACATATATTTTTAATAATTTTTTTTTCTAGTAATCATTTAATAATTACCTAGGTGTAAAAATGCTGATAGAAAATTATACATTTATTTTAGTCCAATTATTAGAAATTATTTGATACACACATAAATATATAAATATAATTTATATAATATATACAATAATATATTAAATATTATAAAAAAAATAAAAGAATGTAATTAATAGAAATTTTAAAGTTGACTCGACATATATATATTTTTTTTAAATTGGATATATATAATAATAAATTTCAATTATATTATTCAATAAAAAAAAAACCCACTTTATCATTAAAAGAAAAAACTCTAAACTTTATTAAATTCATATATATATTTTTATTATAATATATATTACAAAGTAATCAAAATATTATAATTAATAAATTAATTAAATTTAAAATTTTAAATTTTATAAATTAAAAATATCAAAATATAAAACAAAATAAATTAAATTAGAAATGGAATTAATTAAAAAAAAAAAGAAAAAAAGAAAAAAGAAACCCTTTATATTTCAGGTTACACACAAGTTATATATTTTAATTTTTTAGATAATTATTAAGTCTTTTAAAATTTATTGAATTACTTCACAACTGAAAAATATTCCATAATAGGAAAATTAATATAAATTTTTAATTAGTATATTTATCCCTTAATAATGTGTTTCAATTTATATATATTTTTTATTATATGGATATGGATTAAAATTGTTTTTAGATAAATCTATAAATTTTTTTATTTAATTTTTAATTTAAATAATTTAAAATATTATATATATTTTACTATTTAATTTTTTTTTTTAAATTTCATTCATTCTTTTTATTACTTTAGTAACATTTCTTTTATAATCGAGCTTAAATGATTGGCAATATTTATTTTATATAATTAATTGTTTTATATAAAATAATATGTACGTTTTAAATATTAAAAATATATATTATTATATTTATTATCTATTTAATTTTCTCCATATTAATAAAATAATTTGTTAAAAAGGTTTATATATATTAATATATTTAAGGGATTAGGTATGATTACACTTTAAAAAATAAGATTTTTTTTTTTTTAAAAAAAAAAAAAAGCCCTTTAATAATCACCCAATAAATACCTAGTTATAAAAAAAAAGTATTAGTAAATCCAATCAACTTTTATAATAAAAATAATAACTTAAAAAATATATGATATTCATAGATAAAAATTTAGTATAATTCATACAATTTATAAACTGACTCAATTAATATATTATTTTATAAAAAAAATAATTTATTAAATAAAAAGTAATATTCTTCATCATTTAAAATATCTTTAAATATATTATGAAGCACTAATATAAACTTTGATAATTATATGTAAAAAAGAAAATTATATATTATATTTTTAAAAATTCTATAATTTATATTTTATTATTATAGTTTTATTATTTTTTAATATTTTACTGAACCATATGAATTTTTTACTGAAAAATTAATGTGTCGTCCGGTTTTATTGTATTTAATTCTACTTAAAGTTTATTTATATAAAAAAAATTAAATTGGAATATTTTTAATGAACCATATTAAAACAAATTTTATAATTTACTAAAAAAGTGTACTTTAGTAAAAATTGATATTTTTTATTATCCTTTAAATTAACTCATAATTATCATAAATAAAATAAATATATTATTATTGTTGATCTATTCCTTGATTATTTATTTATTTATTTATTTTTTTGTAATAATACATAGTAAAATATAGAAAATAAATTATACATAAATGTATATTTTATTTTTCCAAATTATAGGGGAACTAAATTAATAGAAATATGATTAATATTAAAAATAAAATTAAAAGATATTTATATATATTAACTAATTAACTTTAATTAGTAGTAATTCTTATAATTAAAGTTTTATTAATATAAAATTTTTTAAATTTTAATAGAATAAGTTTAATAAATGTTTATTGTATAAAAACGGCTATTTTTTTTTATTTCATACACATATAAAAAAAATTAATTAAATTTTAATATATTTTGTAGTATTCCATAAATATTTGTTACATATAATTTTTTTTAATTATAATTTCAAATAAAAAAGTGGAGATTAATCCATATATCCATATAAATTATGTTACATATTAAATTAACATTTCGTTGATATAAAACTTTAATAAAATATGGTTTATATATATATATATACTATTATATTTAAATAATTTATTAGAAATATAAATTGATATATTTCACTATTTTGTTTCAATTTAAATAGATTTATAATATTATATACATTTATTTTAAAGCGATATTTATTTGTTAATCGATTTTATTTTCTTTTCCATTCATTAATGATCAATTATACGTGATTGGTTTTAATTACTTAAATTGTAGTGTTTATGTTTGATTTAATCAATTAATTTATATAAAATGATATAATATATATATGTTTTGAGTGTTCAAAAATATAATAGATATCATTTATAGATCCTACTTTTAAAACCCTAACAATAGAAGCATTTTATGTATTGCTAATTTTGCAAAATTAGCAATATATTAATTATTATTAAAAATATATCTATATTTCCTCCATTATTTGTTAACTAAAATATGATTTATTCTAAATAAAAAATTAAGGTAATAGGGTATCTAATTTAATTTATAATGATAATAAAAAATAAAAAATAAATAATAATGGATTTTTAATGATTAAATAAAACCCTTATATTAATTCATTTAAAATTCAATTACTAAATTTTACTTAAATATTATTAATATTAATATTGATATTGAAATTATAATATTTATTATTTCTATTATCTTTTAATTGCTCTATCATATCTATTATTATTATTATTATTATTATTATTATTATTATTATTATTATTATTATTATTATTATTATTATTATTATTATTATTATTATTATTATTATTATTATTATTATTATTATGATTATTATTATTATTATGATGATGATGATGATGATTATTATTATTATTATTATTATTATTATTATTATTATTATTATAGAATTATTTTTAAAGATGTTATTTTCTATTACTTTTTATTATTGATCTTTATTGATCATTATTGTTTATTACTGTCCAGGTAAAGTAGTGGTGACAACCCAATTTTGATCGTCCTCATTAGAGCATTCTTCCATTACAATTTTTATATTTTTTTCATTTATATAATCTATGCTTTCATTAAAATTAAAAATACCTAAGCATAATGAATTATCAGAGTCCATTTTTTGAATTGTACCATTTTTGTTTTTAAACATTACCACATTTTCATCACATCTTTTTATTATTACATTATTGGTTGTGGTAACGGAAATACAAAATGAGTTATCGTATGAGTTCACATAGTAACCTTTCTTTAATTTATCATTTGCAACATACCATAAATTCAAATCATTATAGGTACATTTTTTTAATAAAGGTCTAGAAAGAATTGAACCATTCCATGAAAGACATAGTTTTAACTTTTGATTATAAATCCAACTTTTAACTGCATTAGAAGATCTGAAATTTCCATTAGTAATATCTACATCAACGAAGTCTTCATCTTCTAATAAATTTTCTTTACCAATATTACTATAAGTTCCCGAAAATTTCCATTGATAATCCGAAGTGATACTTTTGCAGTCCATTCCACCTAAATAATTAATTCCTTTAATTAAAATTGAAAAACAATAATCATCACTAGTTTGAATTTTTCCAGTACTAAGCACAGGAAGTATAGAACTTACATCATAACATGAATTAACACCTGAGTACTTGTCTAAAGAGTTTAATTCTAAACAAAGTGAAGTATCAAAAGAATTGATATAATATCCTGGTTTAGTCATTGGTACATACCATTTATTATAATCAGAATAAGAGCATTCCTTTAGAATAGGTTTTGAATATACATTATTACTGTTTAATGACAAACATAAATATCTTTCTTTTTCATTTGAGTTGTCCGTAATATATAACCAGCCTAGTTTATGATCTGTAGTTATATACGATTTTTCCACTGTACCAGTACTAATACTAGCAACGCTTGTACTACTATTAATACTAGTATTACTACTGGTGCTTGTAGGTGCAGGAGTAGAAGTAGGTGTGATGGTTGGGGTACTTTCTGTTATAGGAGTAAATATTGTTTTGATTACAGTTGTTGTTCTAGTTGATGTTAATGATGTACTGGCATTGGTAGTTAATTTAGTTGTAGTACTTTTATATTGGATGGATGTTATAGCACATTCACCAAATTCAGATTGACAACCGTTTCTTTGTAAACAATACTTAGTAGAAGATCCGCATATACCATCGATAGAACAACAATTTAATTTACTTGAATTTGGTATTTTTGGGCATTTTCTATTACCAGCATATATTCCACATGAATTATCATTGTAAATGTTATCACGAGAATAAACACTTTTCTTACCATTATTGACTAGTCTATTTGGAGTATTTTCTAACCGAATATTATTAAATACATAATTATCCACGATTACATTTTTTTGAGAAAGTTCGACTAGTTCATTCCTAAGGATTTTCTGGTTATATACAGTATCTCTATTTTCTGAAATGAGTAAAGCTGCAATTCCAGCTACTATAGGTGCGGAATAGGAAGTACCCATTGCATACATAAATCCTTTTGAAACTTTGTTCTCATTGAAATCTTTTATATATTGCTCAGGATGGTAGGCGGCATAGACGTATCCTGGAGCAAATATATCAGTACAATATCCATAATTTGAAAAACTAGCAATGGAATAAATATCAGAAGATTGACCATTAAAATAATCTTCTTGATAAAGCTCTTCATCACCAATAGCACCTACACTAATTACATTCTCATAAAAGGAGGGGATATGATAGCCGATTTTTGGAAAGTCACCATGTTGTATAGTACAACCATCAACTTTATTATTACCAGCACTTGCTACAAACATAAATCCTAATTTTGATAATTCATTAATTAAATCATTTAAGACAGAATAATCTTCAATATCATAAGCTCCAAAGGACATATTCACTACGGTTTTGTTTGGATTGATTGATTTAGCATTATCTCTCAAATAGGTTAAGGCAAGTAACAAACTTCCAATAGACATATCTGTAGCAATTGCATGAATATTAGCTTTTTTGGCTACACCAAAATGACAACCTGCTGCCACAGAAGCTACTCTTGTTCCATGTACTGGCATTTTACCATTCTTTTCTAAACTGCAAATTTTTGTTCTCTTATCAGAAGGATTAAGAATTTCTATAGTTCCATTTTGAATAATAGCATCACATGTTACAGTTCTTTTTATCTGTTCATTTTCGTTTTTTTCATCGTCTTCTGTAAAATCAAGATGTATTGTATTTATTCCACGATCAATAATAAAAATGTCAACTCCTTCACCAGCAGTATCAGTTATATAATAATTATTGTCGTATAAATGGATGTTATTACTGTCATACTTATATTGTGATATTAATGAAAGGTGACTATACGCTTCTTTTTGTACTCTAACATCCTTCCAATTGGTTTCTTCTTTTATCTTTGTAATGTCGTAGTAATTTTCAAAGTTTTCTGTATCTATTACTTTATCTGCATTTGCGTTTTTGTTTTCATTTGGTAGATAAGAGATTGTAAAATCTGATTCAATAATGTCTTCACCTAACTCAATATCTTCAATACACTTTATAATACCTTCCATATTGGATACTTCTTCAGCGACAACCTCATTAAGATAACCATATAAAACATCGGTGCTTGTTTTTAAACTTGATATATAATTAATTAAGTTATTAGGTTTATATGAATATTTTTTATAATCTTCTCTCTTTTCAATAGTATTTTTTGGATTGGTGTCTTCTGTATAATCATTAGAAAGTAATTTTTTTATTTCGTTTTCTACAAAGGTAATATTATTGTATGTGTTTATACTATTTTTAATGACTCCAGTTATACTGTTGATTTTATCTAATATAAATTCTTCCCGTGTGAAATCAGTGTTTTCTTCTTCAAAAACAGTCTGAATGATATAAAATTTATCATCCCCTTTTACTTCAACAGTAAATAGAAACAAACATATCAAAGACAATATTTTTAATAGATACTTCATTTTAAAAAGTATATTGTTGATATTTTATTCATAATAATTTTAATATTAATATATTAATATAGATATCGATTTCTATTATCTTTTTTTTTTTTTTTTCACATATTTTTTTTTTATAAATAAATAACTAAATTAGTTGTTGAGCAATAATTTATATTTAACGTAAAATATTTATTAATATTAAAAACAAATATTATTTACCTTTTTGTATTTTCTTTTATTTTTATAAAGTGTTGTTTTGTTTTATTTTAAAAAAAAATTTTTTTTTAATATCATTATATTGATTATGTTCAAAATCAACCTATAAGAATTATTTTCAAATAATATATTAATAATATAATAACTATATCATTAATATATATTTGTTAATAACATTTATTTATATATTTAAAAATGAATCTTTTATGTATATGGAAATAGTAAAATAGTTGAATTTTCTATGTAAAATAATGAATTTAAAGTCAGTGAATAAATCGATAAACTATTTATATTAAAATAATAATTGTAATTTTATTTTATAAAACTTATAAAATTAAAATAAATATATATAAATCAACTCTTTCGTATATATATAAAATAATGGTGTTGGCGGTCTATCTATATCTAAATAGCGGAAAAAGAATTGTTTTAAATAAATTCCTCTTTTGTATTCTTTCCATCCTCTAATACCTATTTCCTATTTTATACATCATCTCATCTCAAGCAATTAGCAATGGGGAAAATATTTGATATTAGGTGTAAATTCATTTCCTTTGATTGAAAACCTTTATTATCTTGTATTAACCTAATCCATAATGTAAAATAGTATAGGATAAAATATTAACCTTGACCCTCAATGTTAAATAACAAATAACAAAATAGCTATATACATATTTATATATATTACGTATATTATATTATAATAGATTTTATGTCTAACTATAAGTCCATGTATTTTAGAGTAAAATATTGATAATTAAGACTAAAAAATAAAATAATAACTATAATTACAATAAATAAATAATAATAATTATAATATTAAAAGTGACATTTAAAATACAAATTTAAAACAAAAATAAATATAATTATATTTTTATTATTAATAACATATAAAAAATAATAAGTTAAATAGCTTAAATATATTGATATTTTTTTTTATTAATATGTATTATGTATTATTTTTATTTTAGTGTATCTTATTTTTTATTTTCTAATAATTACTTATTTCTATATTTTAGTTAGTACTATTTTTATTTTTAATTATTGGTCAGATGGGATAAAAATAGATGTATTTCATTATAATTCAATTTATATATAATGATAATACTTTTATTAAAAAGGTCTAAATATAAATAAAATATATAGCTGAATTTATTTTTTAAGGTATATATTTAATTGTAAATCATCTATTAATTTGTTCTATAATATTTTTAAAACTTTTTTTTTTTTTTTAGTTATTATTTTTAAGTTTAATAAATAAAATATATTATTTTTTTTTATTATTCTAATTTTTTTTTTAACTATTTCTTTTAATGTTTTTTAAATAATAATTTTTTTAAAGTTTTTCTTAATTGCTTAACTATTTTTCTATTACGTAATTTTTTATATTTATTATTGGTTATATCAGTGTTATAAGAATTACTTATTTCTTCGATTTTACTGACAAAAGCACTTGAAGAAAATTCTTTGTTTCCCTGATTAGATGAAATTGAACTGGCTACTTTATCCAAAGAACTAATATATTCACAAGCTTTAATAATATCAGAAACAGAATTATGACCAACAGATCTAATTAATTGTTTTTTGGCTTTTTTAATGGCTTTTTTTAATATTTTGTTAATTTTATTTACCAATGCTTTAGCTTGTGGATTATCCGATTCCATAATATCTTTTACCATTTCGTTGACATAATTCATTGCACTGCTAATACTATTTTCACCTTCAACAAGAGTATCTTGCAAAATTTCACCAGAATCTTCATTTACTTTTATTTCATTATCCATTGGTAGTAACTTTTCATCATTAGAAAAAGATTTTAAATCAGATAATACAGATGAAATAGAATCAGCCATTATTTCATTATAAGTGTCCTCGTTAGAAAAATTGCTTACACCATCATCATCGGATATAGTGGATAACATTTGTGAGAAATATAAATCTTCCGGATTCATATCTAATGGCGAATTTATTTTGAGTGATTTTTTAATACTTTCATTGACGTCATTTGAATTAACTTGCACTAATCTGGCCGCATTATCAGTAATGTATTTTTCTTCAATACCTTTTAAATAATTATCTAAAACTTTGAAAATACTCAAAAATATAACAAGGTTGGACAAAGGTCTGGATGATGGCAAATCTAAGTTTTCTATATTTTTAAATATATCACTTAGAGATAATGAATTCTCATGGTTTGACAAATTTTCATAAGATGGTTCATTGAATTTGTTTTCCATACCATTATGCGGAAGTAAGTTTTTATCAAATATTTTTAAAGATTTCATTAATCTAACTAGTCTTTTATACTTTAAGACATTTAAACATTTTATCATTTTTTCATTAGGTTCAAGTGGTAAAAGTATTTTACTTTTTTCTGTGTATTCTATTACTCCGTTTGTGAGAGCAACGGAATAAACGTCATTATATATATCTAATATATCTGCCATCTCTAGTAGCTTTCCTTCAAAACCGTTCAAATTTGAATCTTTAGTATATGCTAATTCTTGTTTATATTCATTATATATTTCAGCTAGTTTGTTTAATTTACTCAAAACTAAATTTTTAATTTCAGGCGAATTATTTTTAATTCCTTCTATTAATTTGTACTTGAGCGAGTTCGCCATTAATTTTTTATACCTGTTATATGTATTTCCATCGTTTGTTTGAAAAACTTCATTGATTTTTTGAGGATTTTCAATGGATGAAAGTGGCTTATCTTTTACTAAATTTAATTTTTGAGTGTATGCCTTTTCTCTTTTACTTAAATAACTTGATTTTTCATTGTTCATAGGCTTTTCTAACTCTTCCTTATATTCCGGATTGCTATTGGTTAATTTATCATATACAGCACTATATAAATGATTCAAAGTAGCGGTGGTGTCCGGATCAGGATCAGAAATAGAACGTAAAGATAAAGAACGATAAATTTTCCCAAGAGATCTTGCTATGCTGTCTTTTTCTTTATCATCAGCATAATCAATGCGATTCAAGAGTTTATCTGTAATTAATTCTAAAGCTTCTCCATAAGAAGATGCTTTAACATCAATACTTTTAACATCTATACTACTACCGAAATTTCCATTATCATCCATTTCGACTGCCAGGCCATCATTATTTGCTGATACGACATTATCGTTATTATTATCATTTTCGTTGGACTGACCATTTCCATTACTATTACCATCATCATTATCATCAAATAATGACAGAAAAGAAACGTAATTATTAATAGCTTCGATTTCCAATTCTGATTGCTGGTCATTTATACTTAAAAAGTTTTCAAACTTTTCGGTTCCTCCATTACTTAGTTTGATAAAATCTTCATTATTTAAATTTTCCTTTGTAGATTGGTATATGGAATTCTTCATTAATACAACATTATTAATTTTTTCGTTGTCTTCTTTTGATCTTGTATACTTTGCAATTTTTTTTAAGTTTTTTAAATATTTCTTCATTTTGCTATAGAAAAGATTCATTCTCGATATCCATAAACGTGTTTTGATCACCGTTGGATTTGAAATGTTGTTGAGGATATTCTCTGATAACTTCATCATAACTTCAATCTCTGAACTGACATCATTATATATAAATTTTTTGTTTTCTCCTGAACCCGAAATTCTTCCTTCCATATCTATTTTGTCGTTTTGACTATCCATCATATCGGCTGCCGCTTTTATAAACTCGCTTTCACTTTTATCAATTTCATTTATGGCTTCTTCATATTCTTGTAACTTGAGATCATTTGTTAAAGAAGAAATCATATTTTCAATCTTGGTATTATCGAATTTATTTTTATATTTATTTAAATCGCTATATTTTGCTTTATTACATGGACACCTTACATTGTCGGCTCTTTTTGTTATTACTCTAGAAGACGACGTACCGGCAGCTGAATTCCCTCCTTGACTGCAGGCATTTGTAAAGTGTGAAGCCATGTTAATAACTTTATCCATAACAATAACATGATTATTGATGGTATGCTGGTTATCCGCTTTAAGAGGATTTTTAATTTTTATATTGTCACCATTTTTGTCTTTGTTGAAAACATAAAATGTTAGTTTTCCTTTTTGTCCATTTCCTCCATTTCCTGGTGGAGTATATAGATTACCTGTTCCATCTTCAATATCACCAATAGTAATTGCCGTATAAAAATCTTTATATGAAGCGTCAATTGAATTATACTCAGTTGGTGTTAATATGAATCCATAATTATCATCAATTTTATTATTACTTTGTAAGTGATTTCTAAGACTATTAAATTTAGAATCTTTGAAATTAGATTCAACATCAACATGATTCCCTAATGCATCTGATTGTGGCAAATATAATATGTTTATAACACCGTTATTATTGGTGTTAGATGGATCATTATGAACTGGTAACTGATCTTGGGTTTTAATACCTAAAGGAATTTTTATAGATTTAATTAATTTTCTCAATATCCCACCATTATTTCGTACATCAAATTTTAATAATTTTCCTTCGGCAGATACTGCTGTTTCTCGTGATCTTTGTACCAAATATCCTAAAATTTTTATACATTTCACATTTCTCTCGTAAAAATCAGCATTATTAATATTTTGGTTTTGATTATTTCCACCGGTAGAGAAGGTAGGTGATTCAACTTCATTTGTAGGATCAATATTATTATTATTATTATTATTATTATTATTATTATTATTATTAATTTTTCTTACTAGTCTGAATTTTGTAAAAGTCTCTTTAGAACGAAGTTCATCGCTAAATTTTTCTTTAAACTTTTCTATAGTCATACCATCTTGGAATTCAGAATTTTTAATAGAATTCATAATAGAAGTATTTTCATAATCTGTGAATGGATCTTGTGGATTAAGACTATCAATCGATTCAAAGTAATTATGATTAAAGTTGCTAACTCTGGCATTATAAAAATAATTATTATCAACTGATACATATTTTTTTCCATCACCGCTAACTAAATAATTTAAAACATAATTCTTTTTATTTTTGAAATCTGCTTCTTCTTTGATATCCAAAACAAAGTACTTTTCAATATTACTATTGTTGCTTTCGTTTTTATCATTTAGCTTATAACTTTCAATACCATATTTGTCGATACCTTCATCTAACATTTCAACGTCTTCTTTAATAGTTTTAATATTTTTACCATATTCAAAATCAAGATAAAAATTATCCTTTGTATTATAATTTTTTTGTAAATCATTTAAAATGTCATTAAATTCTTTTTGTTTTTCCAATAAATATTTCTTTTCTTCCAAAACATTATTTCTTCTTTCCTTTTTTTCTTTATCACTCAATTTATTATCATTATTTATGTCTTTAAGTTTACGAAGATTTTCATCTAGTTTATCATTCAAATCAATAATTTTTGAATTTATATCATTGACTGTTACAATATTAAAATCACTTTTTTTTAAATCCGATTTATTATATTTATCGAAAAATTCAATATTACTCTTTATTTTTGTAGTTATTAAGCCGGGTCCATTATTACTTAAACTGCTTAAATCATTATACACTTTGTTACTATCAGTGTCAATTACTTCATTATTAAAGGGTATATTGTTAATTCCCATTCTTCCTACTGCTTTCATATACATATTTTCTCCAGTACTACTTTTAACGTATTCATTTTCAATAACGCTAATGGCTTGATAATCATTTATGTTATTTCCATTTGCAACTTTTGCTTTTTTCCATAAAGGAATAAAAAAATCTGATTCGTCTAAATGTTCGCCGTTGAAATTTGAAGGATCTGGTTCTCCGTTAAATATGTAGATTTCACTACTGGCTTCATCAAGACCTATATATTTTGTTATTTTATTTGCATTATTGTTTTCATTATAAGAAATAGTGGCTTTGAAATAATTAATAACTTTGTCATTATTATTTATTTTAAAAGTTTGAGAGTGATTTATTCCATCTTCTGGTTCTATTTTCAAGTCGTGATAATTCATTAATTCATTATCGTTAACATTTAATAATTTCTTATAAGCGTTCTTTGTGTAAAATAAATCTTTATTACTATAATTATCAACAATTTTTTCGGACAACTCGAGAATTTTTTCTCTGTCGTCTTGTTCAATATATTCCATTCCTTCAATTGGTTGTAATCTTGTATCTTTTCTAATAGCTTTAGTTAGATCTACTTTATACATAACATCGCCATTTCCTTCGGATAATATAATATTATATACACCTTTATTCACATCATCGTTTTCAAAATATTTAATAGGCAATAACACATTTTTTTTATTATTATCATTGTTAATTTCTATTAATTGAACTGGTACATAAGTCTTATAATTAGAACCATCTTTTAAAATTTTATAGTTGAGTACATTCCCATTAATGCTCTTAACAAGATCATTAATTTTAAACTGCTGCTCAAACATTTTTTCACCATTTTCGTCTCTCAATGAACTTATCAAAGTTACATCATAAGTTTCTAGCACCCCTTCGGTTGCCATTCCACAATAAGTAATATTACTGCAAAATATTAATAGAATTATTAAAAGGAATACAATATATTTTCTCATATTTGACATATATAATTATTAAAAATTATTATTTTTATTACTAGTTAAAATATTTCAATAAATATAATATTATTGATAATATTTATTTTTTGTTAATATTTATTGATATAATTATTATCTTATATTTTATCTTTATTTCTTATTTTTTTTTTTTTTATTTATTATTATTATTATTATTCTTATTTATTTATTTATTTTTATTTTATTCTTAATATATATTTTTTATTTTACTTTTCAGCAAATAACATATATATATATTTTTTATGATAAATAAAAATTATTATAGTTTAAATTAAAATCTATTTAATGATAATAAAAAGAATTTATTTTTTTTTTTTAAAAAAAAAAAATAAAATTTAATGGAAAATGTTCAGTATATATATGAAAACAATTAATTCGTATATATAATTTAACCAAAAAATATTGGTTGATTAAAAAATAAAATAAAATTTGTGGATTTAAATAAAAATACCATAATAAATTTGAAATATATAATAAATATAAATAATAATATCAATACATTTATATATATATATATATATAGAATCTGTTTTTACTCAAATAAACTTTATGCCAATTGATAAATTTTAAATTTGTATATTATATATATTATTATAATTTAAATAATGGAAAAATGATGGTAATAACAATTGATTAATATTTGTATAGCTATCAAACCTCATAAAATTTTTTAAACTTATTTGAAGTATATTATCTATAATTCTAGTGTTTTCTATTATTTCTTGTTCTTTTGCTTTAATTTCTTCTGCATAATATTTATATAGATCACCCCTAATATTAAACCATTTCAACCATATCTTGACATCATTTTCATTAATTTTTATTATATCTTCATGCCAACAAATATTGAAATTATTCATTGAATTATATAAATAACTATTAGAATAATCAGCATTTAGTAAATATATTCCTAATGTCAATAAAAAAAAGGATTTATTTTCATTGTTAATTTCAAACCACTCTTTATTTGTTAGCTTAATGTTAGAAAAATTATTAAAAAGTTTATATAAATCTACTGTATCATTTTTCTCGATGATGTACTTATAATTTAATATTTCATAATCATATGTTAAACCACTATCATAAAAATTTACAATATAATTTAAAAAATTTATATAGCTATTTGTATATTCTATGTCAATATTTAAAGATAGTATTTTATTATTTTTATTTACTTTATTTAGTTGTTTTCTTATAAATTCCATTTTATCTTTATCGTTTTTATCATTTCTGATATTTTTAAGGAATATGTAATTAAACTGAGAAATAATTGTTTTGCGAATAAATGTACTAAGATATCTTTCATAATATAAATGCCTTACTTTTTCTGAAACAAAATATACAAAATTAATTCTCATATTATTTACAGTATATATTTTATGCATAATATACAATTTTCTTCGCAACTCTAAATTTTCATTTATATCCTTGAATTCCTTTTTATTTAATAATTCATTATAATTTTTTGAATTATCTAAATTAATTATATCATTATTATTAATAAAATAATGTTTGTCAGTTATTGGATTATGATGTGATTCTTTATTAACATCTTCTTCTTCATTAATAAGATTAATACTTATATCATCTAAACTTTTACTTTTTCTCAATTTATTATGATCATCGCCAAATAAATCGGAATATTCATCATCAAATTTTTGGAGAATTATAATTAAATGTTTGAAAAATGTTTCATAATTACTTTTACCATTGCTTTCATCAATTAATTCCTTGTAAAATCTAATTCTATTTCTAAAGAAAGTGATTTTTTTATCAGGTATAAAGTTTAAAATTTTATATAAATATTGTAGAAAATCCTCAATTTCTTCATCTTTAATGCCATCCACATAATCAGAATAATCAAAATCAGGATCAAGATCGCCCAAATCACAATCCATACCTTGAAAAAAGCAATTACAAAAACGATCAATTAATAGATTATTTATAGATATTAAGCTAAAACTAACATTATCTACAAAGTCGTTTTCAAATACATCATTAAAACTGTTATAGATATAACTAAAAAAAAGATTGATGTTATTATTAAAAATATGATTAATTAATGATAAATTATTTTTCACATTATATAAATTCTCCCTGCATTCTTTAGATTTGTTTTCTTCTTCTTTCTTTTTTACTATCAAGTTGTATAAATTTGACAAAAAGGAATAATCAAGGTAAAAGAAATTTAGATTATAAAAATTAATATCTCTTGGGTTGATACTTTTTAATTCATAGGCCTTTTCATCTATTTTCATTTTGGCTATGTTAAGTTTTTTGCATATATTCATAATTTCGTCGTAATATAAATATGCATTTTTATTATCAATGTATAAAATCTTTGATATTGGTTTTGAACTTTCAAAACTATTCAATATATTAAAAAAATCATTACTGTTTATTTTAACCCTAAAGGAATTCAGTTTCTCTTTTAAAAAATTTATTGTACTTTTTAAATGCAAAAAATTATCTTTATTTTTAATATTAAAAAAGAACAGAATAATGGTTTTTAACGAGTTTTCAATCATTGATTTTTTCTGAAATAAAAATGAACTTTTAGCATTAATATTATTATCTAATTCAGAATTGATATTTTTATTATTATAATCGAATTTCATAAGCTGATGATTTATTCTTGGTAAACTAATAAATTTTATATATTCAATTACAAAAAAGTTTATAAATTCATCATTCCTTAAAAGTGTTTTATAAATGCTATTGATATTACTATTTATATCAAATTCTTCATTATTATTATTATTATTATTATTATTATTATTATATAATGTTTCAAATAAATTATCAATAATACTAGAATATTGCCTATTTGCATTTGAAATACTTTGAATTTTTAAATTTGAATTTTTATTATCATTATTATTATCTTTATTATCTTTATTATTGTAGCTGCTCCTATTGTTTTCATCGTTATTTTTGGTATTTAGATAATCTATATACATTATATCTTTTTCTTCAATTTCCTTTTTTAATTTTATGCATAATAAATCTACTAAATATTTTATCTGACTGACGAACGCGATTACATAGTTATCGGGATCTTCTTGATATAATTTATTAACCTTGGTAAAAGGAATTTCGTACTTTTCACTAATATAATATTTGTTTTTTCGTCGAAATGGGCATTGTATTTTTTTGCTTGAAAGGGAGCGTTCTAAATTGATAAGCTTATTTTCGAGTTTATTCTTACTAACAGAGTTAAAGAGATTAATAGTGTAATAGTCTATATTTAAAATGGTTTTATAATAGTGAATATTATATAATTTAGAGAAATCGTATTTCTCGATTAATAATTTTCTATTGTTGATGTTATTTAGAATAAAATCGATTTCTTTAAGAATGCTGTTGGAATAACCAAATTTGTATACTTTTATATGCTTAATTTTATTTACATGATTAAATATAAAGTCGTTATCATTTCTAATATCTTCAATATAATAGGCTTCAGAAATAATAGGTTCAATTTCCACTTTGTGTTTAAGATATGTATATGAAATCCAATCCATAAATACTTCCTTTCCCATTTCTTTATATATTGCTGTTTTTTCGATATATTTCCAGTAATACTTTATCCATTCTATATTATCTCTTTCTATAAAATAATCAAGAGAATCAAGCTCCAACTGTTCGTTTTCTATTAATTCACTATATTGGATGTTTTTCGGCGTTAAATACTCCTTTATCATTAATTCATACAAATAATGTTCTAACTGGGTATTATCCTTTTCATTTTCTAATAATAAACTAACTTTTTTTGTTTTTATTCTTTCAATATATCTTTCTTTGGGATATTTTTCACGGTATTGAACAAGATATTCTAATAAAATTATATTTCTAATTTTAATCTTTAAATAATATTGGTAGAGCTTAATGTAAAATAAGAAATTAATATATTTATTATATTCTCCTATTTTTAATAATTTAATTAAACATTGACGACTATTTTTAAAAAAATCTAATTCTTTTAAACATTTTAAATTGATAATATACATTTGAAGAAGATCGTAAATATCATCGATATTATCGAAACTATTTTTGTTTATCTCTCTAATAATATCACTATTACCAAAATATTGATCAAATTGTAATAAAAAAGGGAGAATATCATTTGTTTTTTTGCATGAATCCATTAAAGTATTTAATGAAGATTCTGATAATATTTTTTGATTATTTTCCTCTTTACTTTTATATTCCTTCTCGTCCATTATTTCATTTCTTTTATATATATATATATATATATTATTATTGTCATTATTATTATTATTATTATTATTATTATTATTATTATTATTATTATTATTATTATTATTATTATGTTTATTATTACATTTATTATTATATAGATTAAGAAATAAAGATTTAAAAATAAAAAATGTATAGGATTAGTGATACTTTTATTTAAAATTGTTTACTTATTTTTAAGTATATTTATTACTTATTACTTTTACTACTTACAAATATATTATTTTTATCCTATCTATGTAAACTATGTAAACTAGCTAAAAAACTAGGGAATTTCTTAAAATGTTCTATATTAATATATAATAATTACTATTATTATTAAGATTTGTTTATTTAAGTTTTATAATTAGGTCAACTTTATTACCATAATTTATGATAAAGAAACTATTACTTCATTAATACTTTTGAAGCGATTATTACGAATTATTACTATTATATTATTGATTATTAATTTTCTACAGTTGATATTTTGATACTCTTATAAATAAATTTTTGTGGATTCTATTGAACAAAAAATTTATATTTTTTTAACTACTTAAAATAAGTCTTATCCCTTATTTTTAAATAAAAATATACAAAAAGTAATTTTAAAATGATCAAAAATTATGACGATAGCTTAAAATATTATATTAATATTTATAAATTTTGATTATTTTGATTTAGAGCTTAGTCTTTTTTTTCTTCTTTTTCTTTTATTTATTTATTTATTTATTTATTTATTTATTTATTTATTTATTTATCTATTTATTTATTTATTTATTTATTTATTTATTTATTTATCTATTTATTTATTTATTTATTTATTTATTTATTTATCTATTTATTTATTTATTTATTTATTTATTTATTTATTTATTTATTTATTTATTTATTTATTTATTATTATTATTATTATTATAATAAATTATTTTACTATAAAAAAAATAGTAAATTAATAAATATTTGTAATTACCCGAATTTTTAAATAATTAAATATTAACATAAAAATTTAATACTAAATATATTTTTATAAACAATTTTTTTATACAATTTTTTTATATATATACTAAAATAAAAACACAATTAAAAGATATTTCATAATATTCTAGATTCTAGTAATATTAATAAAGAATTCAATGATTCTATTATTATATTTTATAATATAATTAAAGAAACTTTTTCTTTAACCTAATATTAAATAATAAATAATAGGTTAATATAAAGTTTTAATATCAATTTTTTGTAAAAGTAACCTGTAATCTTTATAAACATACTATTTATATTATTTAAAAATTTTTAGATTATATATATAATGAAGTCAATCTAATAATATAAGAACAAAATAATAACCTCCAGCATTTTGTTTAATTGAAATTAAAGGTATGAGTAATATGAAGATAATAAAACTAACTATTTTTACTAATTTATTTTATTTTAATGATAAATTAAAACAGGCATTTTCAATCATTAAGGGATTTATATTGTTACACAGTAATAATGAATAAAAAATAATTATAAAATTTTTATATTATAAAATATATATTTTAATATATTAATATATTACTTTAAATAAGAAATATGAAAGTGATAGAAATGAAGAAATTCTATTGGAAAATTATTTAAATAGTAAATAGAAAAAATATTGTTAACTATTACAGAAAAAAGTAAAAAAAAAAAAAAAAAAAAAAAAAAAATTAAAAATAAGAGGCATAAACTTAAATTTTATATAAAAATAAAAATAAAAATAAAAAAATCTTATTAAAAAATGTTTAAACTAAACATTTTTTATTTATTATTTACTGTTTTATTTTTACAAGTACTTGTTATTAGTGTTGATGCTCGAAAATGTTATGTTAGATATCCAAACAACAAGGTTATAAAAACTGACAAAGAAAATAAAGTAAATATTACTTATCCTGTTGTTGATAAAGTTTTCGATTCCACTAAATTAGATAAAGAAAATATAAGTAACTCTAATATAGAAAAGGAAATTGATATTAATAATACTGATAATTTGGATAAAGAAAGTAACTTGGATAGTGATAGCGAATACGATTCGGAAACGGAAGCAATAGATATTCCTACTATATCTAATAATGAAACAATGACTACTATTATTCCAAGTAATACTAATATTCCATATTCTACATCTACTGTATCTACTGTTTATACTATTAATGAAACTTTATCAGTTCCAACATCTACAAGTACAATTGTTAATACTACTAATAATGATATCTATGCAACTACTATAAATGATGACGATGTAGCTACAAATGTTAGTAGTAGTATAGATGAAGATGAAGTAACTACTACTATTATATATAGAACTTCAACTACAACTGTTTCTATTGCTACTACTGCTACAAAAACAACAACAACTACTACTACTATTGCTACATTAACACCAATTCAAAACTGTATCAAAGACTCTGGTATATCATGTAATAAGTATAATACATTATGCTCTTTAGGAATAAATAAAACTGAAGCCGAAATCTATGGTTCTGAATTATTAAAAATAACAAACTCGCCAAATATTATTGATTTAGTCAATTTACAGAAAGAAAAGTATAATAAGGATATTATCTACACCTGTTCATTTTATAACTTTACTCAAGGAATACATGATTACAGATATAGATCTAATGAAAAGGATGATGATTTTATCAAATCTTTTGAAAAAACAAATACAAATGTAGAGCTCTATGGTAATATAAAATGCATGCCAAAATCACAAGAAATAATAAAAGAATTAGATACCAATAGTTTTGTATCTTACGTAAAATTGGAAAGCAATAAACCAATTGAAATAGAATGTACTCTTTCTGGAGAAGGAATCAAAGGATATTCTTATTCACCATTATTCGCTATTGAAGTTTCCACATTCCGTAACAATGGTGATGATATTCAAATTAAAGATGGTCAATATACTTTAAGAAATAATATGTATAATTATAATAAATTCTCTGATGTTGCTCTTAGTACTTGTTCCGAAACTTGGTCATTAAATGTAACAATAAATGATGACTTTGGTATGATTTGTTAATTTTAAAATTTAAAAATATTAACATATGAAATATTGGGAAAAGATATATTAAATAAAGTAATAAAATAAGAAACTAACTAACTAACTAAATAAATAAATATATAAAATAAAGAAAAAAATAAATGAATAAATGAATAAATAAATAAATAAAATATAAAATATATAAATAGTTAGAAATAAATAAATAAAATATAAAATATATAAATAATTAGAAATGAAAAATAAAATGATTAGATATACAAAATTTTTATATAAGCTATTAACAAAATAAAATATAAAATTATGAAAAAAAGAAAGTAATTATTTAAAAAAAATTTTAAGCTTATATTTTATAATTTTTTATTTAAAATTGTTTTAAACGTTAAGGTATTTAAATTTTATATATTATTTTTATTGATGCTTAAGTTTTTATTTTATTTTATTTTATTTTATTTTATTTTATTTTATTTTATTTTATTTTATTTTATTTTATTTTATTTTATTTTATTTTATTTTATTTTATTCTTTTTTTTAATATTATTATTAATTATCTCTAGCAATATATTATATTTTAATTTTAGTTCCTTTTTATTTTAATTTCTTTTATTTATTTCTAATCTAATTTCTATATCTATATATTATCAACGTATATATACATTTTATTATTCTTTAACTTGTTTTATTTTTATTGTTTTAGTTTTGATTTTAGGATTGGTTTATGTTATTTTTATATTATTAACTAGAAAATATAAAGTTAGATATTAAAATTGTTTTGGTTTCATTATAATTACTTATTGATTCGTATATCCATATTTTTATTTTTTTTAAATAATATATAAATGTAATGTTTAATAGTTAAAAACTTTTTCATTTTCTTCATTAATTTTCAATAGTGAAAGTTCCTATTTTATAGCCGAAATTCTTATAATATTTATTTGAATTAGCAAATTTTATATAAAGATTTGTATTAGGATCATACATATTGAAATAAACATCATAATTATTATCTCTTAATTTTGGATAATAGTTTTCTAAATTGACTAAGAGATTTTCAGTTTGACCCTTTAAATACCATTTTCTATTATCTGTATTTGTTTTTATCTCGATAGATTGATTTGATGATAAAGATTTTAAAATCAAATTAGTTTCAAATAACTTATATGCTGGAGCATAACCAACATTTTCGACTATAATTTTTATTATATTATTATAGTAGAGAGAAGTTTCTCTTATTACATATCGATATCCTAAATGATTACCTATATAATCCCTTCCATTTAGCGACCATTCAGAATCGTATATATACTCACTATCTGTTTTATTCCAATGACTATATAATTTCCTATCATAATCATCATCTAAATAAGATAAATGAATATTCCTGGCATGAAGATCAGAAACATAAAAATTGTAATAAGCTTTTGGCTTATTTAATATGGATGAAATTGAATCATGTGGAATATTAATATTCTCGTCGTCAACCTTGCTATTAATTACACCTTCTCCACCATTGGGTACTTTCATGCATAGTTTATTTTGGAAATCTACTTCTTGAGATCTAGAAGCTTTAAAAAATCCGTAATTGTAATTTAAATCTGAATTAGGTTCATTGTTATTGTACGTGCCGTAATCATTTTCATCGTAAAATAAACCATCATTGTACAATCCTATTCTATTTTCACTTGATTTATAGTTTCTTTCTTTCATGAATTTAAATAGGTTATTGACTCCACGGTGTTGACTAGGTTTCCTTACACTTAAGAAAATAGAAGAATCAAATGAATAGTCAATAGTATCCATGATTTTTGTTAAATTATATAAATCCAAATAATTAGAATGGTGCATTTCACCCCATGTTCCTACAAATGCTCCTTGATATATGTAAATTAGATTTGTATACTTGTTTACGATTTTTGAAATTTGGCGAATATGGGTTAAAATAAGATCTAAATTATTGACTGGTTCTACTTCTTCGGTTTGATATTTTATACAGTTCGTATCCGATGGTTTAAACTTTGCAATACAATATTTATTAATTGTCCTTTTTTTTAAACATGCATATCCATTACCATTATAATTTTCTTCTTCACATACAGTAAAAGATTTCTTGATAATTTCTTTGGCTGCATGAAATTCAAATTGATTGTAATTATACTGGGTAGCATTGTATTTAGTAAATGGTGTTGGATTTTTGGCATCAGTATTACTTCTTTTTATTTTCATGTTTGTTTCAATTATATCTGCTGTATTTAATTTATCATTACAGAATATCGAGTTTTCAATATAATCGTTTAATTCATTTTCAGATAAACTTAATTCATTATATTCATTTAAATATTTTTCACTTAAATACTTTTCTTTATTTATAAACTTTTGATTTTCTTCCTCGGTTAACTCTATATTTTCTTTCTTTAATTCATTTTCATTGGTGAATGTTAGAATTTGTAGATTATTTTCTTCATTAATGAAGGATATACCTTGGGTTTCCAACTCGTCTGTATTCATTAAAATACTGTAATCTTGGGTTTTACCTTCATCATCATCGAATACATTAACATGCATAACTTCATCAACGTCATCATCATCACCATTGGCATTGCCATTGCCATTATCGGTATCATTACTATTACCATTATAATAAGTTTCACCGATGTTAAAATCATATTTTTCTTTCATGTATTCAAAATCTTCTAATTTTAAATATAAATGACCATTTTCTACTTGCTTAAACTTTTTTTCATTTTCTATGGAATTGTCAGTGAAGTTGTCAATGGCAGTAGTAGTAAAGTCTCTCCTTTTCTTTTTAGAGGAAGTGGAAATTTTAGTATTAGAGTTAGGTATTAATGGATTGAAGTTTTCGTCTGATTTGCAATTTTCTGCTCCGTCATAGTAGAATCTCAAAATTAGTTGAGTATGGGGATCAATTGTTTCTTTTCTTTCTTTATATTCATTTAATAAATTATCTAAAGCCTTCAGACCTTCCTCGGTAATTTCCCTATCTCTATATTCGGAAAGTCTAATTCCCAAGTATTGTAATCCATTTGCATAATCTTTAATTTTACTAAAGTAATGAATATAATTACAGTCGAGATCTGGTCTATCCGACAAATCAACTGTGATTGCTCCGTGAAACCAACCTATATATGGATTCAATATTTCTTCATCAGTTTCTTTCATTTCCTCAGGGACATAAGTCATTACTATTGGGGTAGAAGTTTGAGATGTTTTACTAGTATTTTTAGTAGTAGCATTTTTAGTAGTAGTAGTAGTAGTAGTAGTGAATATTCCGGTGCTAGTAGTTCTAGCACTGGTAATAGCAAGGGTGCTAGTAGCTTTGGAATTTGTACTGGTACTTAAATTGGTAGTTTTAGTACTGGTTCTGGTAGTAGTTTTTTTAGTTGTGGTGGTAGTTTTTTTTAGTTGTAGTAGTAGTTTTTTTAGTTGTGGTGGTAGTTTTTTTAGTTGTAGTAGTAGTTTTTTTAGTGTGGTGGTAGTTTTTTTAGTTGTAGTAGTAGTTTTTTTAGTCGTAGTGGTAGTTTTTTTAGTTGTAGTAGTAGTTTTTTTGGAAGTTGTTTTTCCATCATTTTTATCATTTTTGGATACATAATTTTCTGATAAAACATTGTATTTCCAATATTGGTCATCATATGATTTATTACATTTAGTCATATCAACTCTAATAAGATATGTATTTCTAGTATTTTTATCGTTAACTAAATTTTTATCATCTTCTAATACTCCAAGACATAAATCAGAATGTGAAATATCACTAATTGAACGATAACCATTGGCATTTTTAACATCCACCATGTTACTTTTGTATTTTGAACAATTACTTGTAAGTGTTGTTCCATTATCACCAACATATAGACAAATGTTATTATCATACATATTAACAAAGTAGCCTACACCATTTTTCGGTAAAATCCATTGTTGCTTTTTATTAGTTGTATTACACTCACTTAATCTTGCTCTGTAGTCTTCCTTTTTGTAACTTAAGCAAAGACTACTATTAACATTTACTATATTTACTACTAAATTGGTTTTGCTATAATATGAACATATTACATTTTTAAATAGCAAAAATAATAAAATATAATTACTCTTAATTTATTATATTTATAACAAAAAGCAGTAAACATTGTTTTATTTTATTTTATTTTATTTATTAATATAAAGCTTTATTTTATTATTATTATTATTATTTGCATATATTATTTTATATATTAATATAAAATTGGATTTCTCATATTTTTATTTATTCTATTACTTCTTTTATTTTATTTTTATTTTATTATTATAATTATTTTTTTTATAATTTAATATAATTTTATTTTATAAAAAATATTAACTTGAAAAAATTTTATAGATTATCGTCGATATTTTAAATAATTATATATAATTCCATAAAATAAAATAGAAAGATTTAGTGTAACATAATATTTATTATTTAATTAAATATATTCTTTTCCTTTATTTTCTAATATGTAATTATATTTTATAATTAATCAATTGAATAAATATATGGAAATATATGTTTTTTTTTTAATGCAAATATATATTGTAAAGTTCATACAAATAACAGTAAAATGAATTTCAAATATATTATATTATTTTTTCAATAAAACACAATTAAATTACTTAATTAACAATATAATTTATTTATATATTAAACATGGCTTAAGTTTAATGTTTTTAATTTTCTTTTACAAGTAAATAGATTTAGAGTTGAGCGTTTTAATTTGTTATTATATTATTATATATATAATAATATAAAATGTGTATATAAATATATGATTACCCATCTATATACCTATATCTATATCTATATATATATTTGTATGTATTTATTTTTTAAATGATTAATATATATATAATATATATATATTTAAATAATATATATATATTTTTATAATTCATCTTTTGGTTTAACTATATTATTAAAAAATAATAAATATTTTTATAAAAAATTATTACCCACTTTATGATTAAAATATTAGATATTTTATAAATTTGAATTTTTCAATAATGATTAAAACGAAAATGAATTATATTTATATATTTATATATATAATTTAATTATTGAAAGATTTTTAAATTAATAAAAAATAGTAAATATATCAATTCCTCTATTTTTTTTAAAAAATATTTATATAAGTAATTTAAAATATTTAATTATGTTGAACGTTAAAATCGTATCATGTAATCATTTTTCAATTTTAATTGATTTTATTTTTATTATTATTTATTCTATATTTTTATTTAGTTGTATATTTTATATTTTATTCTATTTATTCTATTTTATGTATTTCATTATTTAGTTTATTTTTAAATTTTTAATTTTTTATTTAATTTTTTTTTTAAAATTGTTTTTTTATTTTTATCATTTATTTTAATCATTATTTATAATTATTACTAGTTCTTTTATTTTTTTTAAAAAAATATTCATTATTAATAAACATTTAATTATTCCATTGATTTATTATTTTTTTTTTTTTTGGTTCATTTAACTAAAGAAAATCAAATCTATTAATTATAATTTAATGGTAATAAAATATTATAAAATTATGGTTCAAAATGGGGTTTGTGCATTTGTTTTTCAAAAAATCGGTTTAATTTTAGTATCTGTTTCTTTAAAATCATAAATTTAAAATTTAAAAGTCATTGATAATATCAATTATATTATCCAAATTAAAAGTAGCATGATAGGATGTTTTGAGATGGTTATATAATGGCAAAATAATATTAGCATAAGTCATTAATACATTTTTTTCTGTATTTGTAGATGAACCATCAATTACAATTTGATTTATATCCTTATTCACATTGAGACTAATTAACTTGCCAATATAGCTTAAATACCTATTAATAAAAATAACTTGACTGTCTGAAAGCTTTTTATTTATTAATTTATTATTGATAATTTTGTAGTATCTTGATAATATTTTAAAACTGTTAATATTTAATGTAGAATAATTAACAAAATCTTTTGATAAAATTTTATAAAATTCGATTAAAGCATCTTCAATCGAACACAATAAATCTTCTTTTACGCTACTTTCACCGATAAATTGAACTGCATATTCAACAAGATCTTTATTTCTATACATTGGCTTTATATTTTGAATATATTTTTTCATCCAGTACTTCATTTTTTTAATATAAAAGAGTTAACATTTTCATTAATGCCAATAAGATCAGACAATTTCAACAATTCTCCATCTTCATCGATTTTATAGGAAGTACATCCATAGTAAGGTATTCCTAAATAACTATTTTCGCAGTCGGTTTTGTAGTCGCTTGAATTTAAAATGTCTGAATAAATTAATGCTTGGTAATATTTATAAAATAATTCCAAATACATTTCCAATTTAGGATGATAAATAAGCCCCGTGGATACCTTTTTTTTCATTTGCTCAAAATAAATAATTGAAATTTGATTGTACATTTCAACATTAGAAACATACTTGTTTATAACATTTTCATATTTATATAAAATATCTTTTTGGAAAATAATCTTGGTAGCATAATTGTTTTGTATATCATTTTCCATTTCCTTTATAATGCTGTCAATATCAAATTTTTAATTTTTATTTCTAATTCATTTAAAATGCCGGATATTTCTATATTTTTTTCAAATTGATAATTTTCAATTACTATTGGAATGTAATTATAAATATACCTGTCATATTTATCATTATAATTTAATATCAATTTTTTTGTTGTTGAGAGGTTTAAAACGTCGTATAAGTTAAGAGTATTATTGTTGCTGCTACTATACAATTCTTCATATAACTTTTTATCGATAGTACATTTTTGAAGGCTATTAGAATAGTCTTCATCATTTGACTTATCCAAATCTAAAGCCAAGTCAAATACCCTATTATAAATACTAAGCATTTCTTCAAAATTGTAAGATTTATTATTTCCAGTTAAAATGGATAATCTCTTATTTTTTAAGATATTTGCCAAGTAATTTAAAATTACCAAATAATCATCCTTGGTGACATATTCATAGTTTTCAATTTTCTTTACATTCTTATTTAAACTATCCAAATAATTATTCATGACTCCATCTAAAATTTTAATGGATTTTTCATTTATTAGATTTTCAATAAATTTAATTAATTTTAATTCTAATAACAATTGTTCTTCCTCATAAATATTGCTTTTATAACTATAGTAAGTCTGAATATTTTCATCAGTTTCAACATTATTATTGAAATTGTAAATCTGATCGGCTATACTGTAATTTCCGGAAGAACTATCCAGAAAAGATAGCATGCTTTGATTATCAATACTTTCAACGTTTCCATGAGAGTCATATTGAATAGTTTCATATAAATATAAGTTGTTTAATTCTTCGTATGGAATGGTAATTAAATTATTGTTAATATCATACCCTAAAGTAATTATATTTTCGTATTCATCAATATCGATATCCTCAATACCATCAGTATTATCGTCATCGATATAAACATTATCGTTGATATTATCATTATCGTTGGTATTATACACTATTTTATTATCATTTATAATACTGTCTATATCAAATTTATTTTCTTTGACATTGTAGTAACTATTGATATCATTATTTCGTAATAGTTCGTTCTTATTCATAATATATTTAATGTTGTTTTTGTAATTTATTGAATTTATCAACTTTTTATATTCTTTGTCATAATAGTTATAAAATCTGTTATAAATTTGTTTCATATGATTAAAGAAATTTTCAGTATCCACTGATTTTTCTTCATGGTAAGCATTATCATAAATTTCAAATTCTTTTATCAGATTTTCAAATAAAATGACGATATTCCAAATGCTGGTAGGCTTAAGATTTAAATGCTTAATGGAGTTGAACAAATGATAGTAAGATTCTTTTTTAGAATTTGAATTTTTATAAATAGAAAAAGGAATATCCTCAAAATATACACCAAATGGTAGAAATTCTTCAATATTTTTCCCCTCTTGTACTAAGATATTTTTAATATCATATAAAAAGTTTTCTTCAATAGTCATCTTTTTCATTAACATGGCTAATTCCCATTTTTTATCTTGATATTCAGTATAAAGATTTTCAGGATATTCAGCCATATGATTTCCTATGGAAATAAAGGAAGCTCGACTTTCAATGAATCTACTTCCATATTGAAAAGCATTCTTAAATGAATCTGTATTCCTAATATTATAATTTACTGTTCCCCTTTCCGCCATTAAATAATTAAAAATGGTATTTGTTGAGGTGTTGATAATACTATTAATTATATCTTCGTAGGTCAATTGTATTTTATCGTTAATAGCAAGAGAAATTAAATGTTCTAAACCGATGGGAAGCTGATAGTACTTGTTATAATTAACATATCTTTCTTTATCATTTTCAATATCAAAGGAGGTACCAATAGGAGATAGGAATAGATAATTAAAAATTTTATCATTTCCGCTCAAACCAATGTTATTTAATTTATAGTCTTCATAAGCAAAAGAATCACACATTTCATTAATAGTGTATCTTAAATCGGAGTATGTTATTCCTCCAATATTTAAATCGGGTCTATCTGGAATGTTGTATCTTAGGAACAAACATAATTTATTTCTCATAATTATGTTGTATGTTTGTTCTGGATAAGAAAATGTTGATTCACTAGAATCTTTACCGTTATTGCTTTCAATAGATTCATTGGAAAAACTAATTTTTGTATTATCATTTAAATTTTCAATATATAAATTTAAATTGTTTATTTCTTCACCGGTACTTTTATGAGAGTCAATATACCTTTTCAAAAACGCTGAAGTTAAAAGCTTAATTCCATACTTAAACTTTGTAGAACTTATTTTTGAAACGACTAAGGGATTTATATCTTCAATTTTCGTCCATGTTAAATTTACTATATGCTCATTGTAAATATTCAAATCCTTGAGGTTAATATCATATTCATATGGAAGATCATATAAGTTTATAAAATCTGTGCTTAGACTAACTGTATTAGGATTATATAATGCTGAAAATCCAATATATTCAATGGATTCACAGTTAAATAATCCTATTAGTTGGAATATAACTAAAATAATAGTTAACATATTCTCAAGGAAAACTATTTTATATAATATATGTATATATTTTTAATTTTTATAATTTATAGCAAAGAATATGATTACTTTTGGTAGGTTATATAAAGTTATTTTCTTATCAAATCTTTCATAACTAAAAAGTAGAACTATTTGATTTTTTAAACTATATATATATATATATTTATTTATTTATTTATTTAATTTTTTTTAATAATTTATAATATTTTATTAATTATTTTATTTTTCTATTTTTATTTTCGTTTTTTAGATACATAGATAAAGTAATTTTTATAATTATTTATAAAAAATATAAAAATAAAAAAAAAAAAAAAAAAAAGTTCAACTTTCTTAGTTTTATAAATGTATTAAATATCTATATATTTACATTAAAAATAATATATATTAATTTTAAATAGCAATATATTAATTTAATTCAAATATTCTGGAGACATTAGAAAAATTAAATTGATTAGGTTTCTCAGTTAATTTTTTTTTTTTTCCATTTTATAGGAAAATGAATTGATATAAAATTATGTAATAACAATTTGAAGTTTACATGGTTCATAAAGTGAATAGTAATGTTTTTTTTTCTATTATATTTAATTTTTATTTCTATTTATCCATTTTAATAAAATATATTTTTATTATTATTAGTTTAGTTATAGTTGAAATGGTAATTAATAAATTTTGGACTGGTTGATTACATTTATATATATTGTTGTTATTGCGTATAACAATCTATTTTATTTATAATAACTAATTTTTTTTTTTTTTTAAAAAAAAAAAAGACTTATAATGAAACAACAGATATATATAGAATATCTATTAAATTAATTAATAAAAAAATAAAAAGTTGTATTATTCATCTTTCCATTAATATTAATCGATTGTAAAATAGTAAATTGAATTATGGGTAAAATTATATAGTATTAAATTGAATATAATGGTTTTAATTATTAAATTGTAAATTAGCCTATAATAAATTTATATATAACAAAGAAGATATTTTAAATAAAAATTAAATATAATAAAGAATAAAAGAAAAAGATATTAACACAAACTAAAAGAAATGAATGATAAATTTGATGATTTTATATACTATTATACTATTTTAATGCATCGCTATTAATAATAATATTATTATTGTTGATATGTATAACGTATAACTTAACTAAATTTTAACATAGGGTTATTATTTTGTTATTATTTTACTAATAATCATTAATAAATATTTCCATTGTTTTTCTAAAAATTAAAAAGCATTTTTATTTTAAAATTATTAATATTTTTAATTTAATTACATAATATAATATAAATATATTAATTTTCAATGATAAGATATATATAAAATATGGTTTGTTATATTTCTATTCTCCATATTATTATATTAGAATGATATATAAAGTTTTATTATTATAACTTATACTATATATAAAGTAGTTTAATTTTATTATATTAATACGATAAAGGAGAGAGAATTACATTGAACGATATTTAAATATTAAAATATATTTTATTGGTTTATTTTTTAATCCTTAATAGAATATTTTTTTTGGTGGTTTTATTTTAATAGTAAATATAGTTTTCAATTGTAACACTTTATGTAACTGTTAATTTATTATTATATTAATTAATTAATTTATTATATTATATTATATTATGTTATAAAACAGTAAATAATAATAATGAGTAGTACATCTCCTTGTGATAATTTTTCTTTTTCTTTTTTTTTAAAGAAAAAACAAAAAAAATATAATAATAATATAAATTTTTTTACTTTTACTATACAACGGCTAATATATCGTAAAATAGTATTAGAAAAAAAAAACTTTGTATTGATGTATTCATTTTAAATAAGTAAATATATACATATTAAATAACAAAATTAAATTAATAAATAAAAAATAGAATAAAATTAAAAAGATAAATGGTATTTTATAATTGTAAATTATAAAATATCGAAATTAATAAAAAATAAAAATAAAAATAAAAATAAAAATAAAAATAAAACCTGTAGTTACTAAAAAAATGCAATATAAAAACATTTTATCAAAAATTTTAATTATTTCTATAATTATTTCAGTAGTTCAAATCATAGGTATCAACGGTGCTCGTTGTTATGTTAGAAAGAGTAAGAGTAAGGAAATTAAAAATGTAGGAATAATTAACAAAGAAAATAACGGTTTATTAAGTAAATTAGAAAATGGTAGTGATGATGAAAGTGATAAAGAAATTGAAGATTCAGAAATAGATGAAATCACAAAATATCCAGAAAGTACTATTTATTTAAGTAGTAGTGTTGATAATACAATCGAAACTATTATTATTGACTCTACAACATCTGCATTTTTACCAACTACAACCATTGCTGATATTAAAGAAACCACTACTACTACTAGTATCGATGATATTGAATCAACTACAACCATTGCTGATATTAAAGAAACCACTACTACTACTAGTATCGATGATATTGAATCAACTACAACCATTGCTGATATTAAAGAAACCACTACTACTACTAGTATCGATGATATTGAATCAACTACAACCATTGCTGATATTAAAGAAACCACTACTACTACTAGTATCGATGATATTGAATCAACTACAACCATTGCTGATATTAAAGAAACCACTACTACTACTAGTATCGATGATATTGAATCAACTACAGCCATTGCTGATATTAAAGAAACCACTACTACCACTAGTATCGATGATATTGAATCAACTACAACCATTGCTGATATAAAAGAAGCCACTACTACTAGTATCGATGATATTGAATCAACTACAACCATTGCTGATATAAAAGAAACCACCATTACTACTGTTCCTACCATTTCCACTACTATTCTTACTACCATTACTATTCCTACTACTACTACTACTACTACTACTACTATTCTTACTACCACCACCACCACTACTACTACTATTGCCGATATTAAGGAAACCCCAATTTCTACAATAAGTTGTGGTGAAATTTGTAATGATGGAAATAAAAATTGTAGTTCAGGTTTTGATAAGTTATTCACAAACTATGGAGATCTTGAATGCTATATTTCAGAAATTACTTCAGGAAGACAAGACTCATCTTCCTCATTAATAGGTGGAAATAATACTAATGAAAAATCCGAATATCTAATTAATAACTTAAAAGATAAAAAATATCAATTAAATGGATGGTTATATTGTAGAAATACTAATGAAAAACAAAATAAATTTGGAAAATATTCTAAAATTAGACTTGAAAACCTTGAAGGTAATGAAAAATCTGATATTGATTGCGTAAAATCCTTCTATGAATTAATAAATAAAGATTTTTCAAATAAATACAGTACCAAGCCAATTAAATACGCTGTAGTTTCCACTTCAAATGAATATGGATCTTCAATAGTTAACAATGAAATAAGTTTAGTAAATTCCGTCACTTATTATGATGAAGATGATAATGTAGTAGATAAATGTAATGAAAATATATATTACAAAGTATATTTAGGAGAAAATAGCTGGGATCCTTGTTAATTCCATTTTATAAATAAATCAAAGTATAAATAACTTAGGAAGATATATAAAACTTTAAAAATTAATTTATTTATTATATATTTGATAGTTTATTAAAAATTTTAGAAATAAAAATAAATACAATAATAGTTAAAAAAAATTATTTGATTTAAAAACAAAGCTTTAAATAAAAAATGCAATAAAATAAAATAAAATATTAATAATTTCTTAAAAAAATTCATTATTTATTAATTATTTTTAATAAAAATTTAAGAAAACACATTATATAATTTATTTAATTTAAAAAATCTATAAATATATAAATATATAGAAAAAAAAACTAAATATATACTAAAAAGTAAATATTTTTTTTGTTTTGAAAACTAATTTAATAAAGAAATATTTTATATTTCTTTTTTTTTTTTTTTTTTTTTTTTTTTTAAAAAAAAAAAAACAGCATTAAAAAGTAAGAGCAAAAATTAAAAAAATTACGGTAATAAGTAAAAGTGTTAAAAAAATAATTTGAAAATCAAAAATATACAATGTTATTGATTTATCAATTTAATTTTTTATTTAAAATCGTGTATTAATTATATATTATTATATACAAATATGATATTGAATAGTAAAGTATTAATAAATAGTGAATAATAGAATTAATTATTGTTACACTAGATTATATTAATATTTTTAAATTTAATTTAATATAAATTTTAAATATATATATATAAATATTTATTTATTTATTTATTTTTTTTTTTTTTTAATTTTTTTAATACTTAAAAATAAATATAAAATAAAAAGTATAAAAATATTTATATAAGAGCAGTTAAAAAATACTATTTATATGAATATTTTTGTTAATTATTTAAAACAATTTAAATTCCACTTTTTTTATTAAGGTAAATAAAAATAAATAAATAAAAAATTCTTTTGTGTATTATTGTTATTGTTTTTATTACTATTAGTATTAAATATTTAATCTTTTATTATTTTTATTTATATCATCATATTATCTTTTTATTTTTTTTTTCTATTTGTTTAGAAAATAAAATATAAAAAATATTTAAAAATGACATTCATTATACTAAAATGTTTTTAATATTGCTTTATAAAAAATTATTTTTATTCTTAAAAACAAATATATTAGAAAAAAAAATGAAAGTGGGAATCTCTGCTTTTAATATATTACTAATTTTATCATTATTACATAAAACAAATGCTAAGAGTGTTCCTAATGGTGGAATAAGTAATAATGATAATACTGAAACCGTTGAAGATATCTTTGAAGAAGTTTTAAAGGAAGAGTTTAATCCCTCCACCCTTAAAAACGAAGAATTTAAAGTATTTTCCGAAATTTCTAATGAAGAAATGGAAACACATACTATTGATTTAGAAGAAACAACAGATATTGAAATGTTGGATAAAAAATACTGCGACTTTTGTAATTTAAAGGATGGAAGAATATTTATGATTGAAAATAAAAATGATATAAGTATTAAAGATTTCATGAAAGAAGACTACATTTGGGATGGATATAGTTATTGCTGCAATGGTATTCCCGACGAAAAAGAGCTTTCCTTTTATAAACAAAATGGTGTTATTCTTACAGTATCAAGAATGCTAACTAAAGATTTAGAAGATGATGATGAAGATAAATTTGAAGAAGAAGAAGAAGAAGAAGAAGAAAAAAAATATGAAAATAAAAATAATATTAAAAATTCAAAAAATTCAGAAAATTCAAAAAATTCAAAAAAATTCAAGAAAAGATCAGAAAGTAAAGTTAATAATGGTTCAGAGATTCATCAAATGCTTAAAGTTGCTTCAAATGAAACAGAAAGTTTAACTGGTAAAATTACTTATGATATTGGGGAAGTTAAAACTGAAGATATTTATGAAAAGTATAGAAAGAAGCCTTTACAATGTATCCCTTTGACCAGTGAAAATCCTATGGCTAATCCTTATTTGGAAGAACTTACTGGGATTAAGAATTCAAATATCCGTTTGGGATATGGTGCACCTATCATTGTTGATGTTATAAGTTGCCATAACGAAGAAAAATGTACTTACGAATTTAATCTTAGTCGACAAATTGGATTTGGTTATTCCTATACATTAACCGATGCTCAATCTAACTCAAGCTCATTCACCTACGGAAATTCAACCACCACAAATATGGAAAAAAGTGTAAGTGAAGATATCGGTGATACCATTGAAATTTCTTATCAAAAAACAAAATCCACAGACCAGTCAGGTAGCTACTCTCAAACTATTTCGAAAGACATCTCTAAAACTTCTGAAATCAGTACAGGATATTCTTATTCCGTTACTGATAGTAATGATAGAACCATTACTAAATCAAATGAATATTCTGTTTCTGATACATATAGTAGAGATACTAGCAGTACATCAACTTTTAGTGTCGATGTTGGACACACCGAAGGATCCGATCTATCAGTCAATCGATGTAGTACCATTGGAAGGTCCTATGATGTTAGTGATACACGCTCTACATCAACAACGAACAGTGGACATGTCAATTTAAGTGTAGGACAAACCACTGAATTTCATGCAGGAATAGGAGAATTTATTAATGTTGGAGGAAGTACTAGTATCAATACCAACCTTGAAACTGGCTATGAACATTCTGTTACAGAAGACAACTCAAGATCCGTTTCCTATGGACAAAATAGTTCTGATGAATCATGTGCTACTGCTACCAAAAACAGCAGTACTTCAAGAAACGAGGGATGGTCCGACAGTATTACAAACTCTCAAGGATGGAGTAACACAAAGACTTATACAAATGGAATTTCTGACGCTGTTACAAGAGGACACAGTGAAACCTCTACCAAAGATACATCAAGAAGTGATTCAATTTCAGAGTCCATAAGTAATTCTTACACAAGTGAAAACGGTTGGTCTAAAGGCGAATCCGATACTTTTGGTAACAGTAAAAGTCATACTTATGGTAAAAGCAACTCTTATTCCGAAGGAAACAGTTATACAGATGACTATAGTAAGACAATAGATCAAACCTATAGTGTTGATATTGCCCATTCATTTAATAATAATACCTCTGTTACCATCGGTGTGTCAGCTTCATACACATTAACTTATGGTCAAAACAAATACGTTGTTGTTAGACCACTTGTCCATTCTACCATCATTCCATTTGCATGTGGAATTAATAATGAAAAGAGTTTCACAATATCTAACTTTTTAGATAAAATCATTCAAGTCCCATATGAAATTGTGACTTCTGAAATTTCAATTATTGAAAGAGATGGTGAGAAAACTTATAGTAGTCTAGATGTCATGGATGTCTCTGATTCCTCTTATACTTTCCAAGTAATCAACAAAGAAATTGAATCGTCCGTCAATATAGGTGTGACTACTTCCGGTGATGAAATAGTAGATAAAAATGAATTAACGCCTGGTTTTTACTTAGAAGGAAATAAGAAATTAACTACTTCAAAAGGTATGTACGAATTTAAATTATTGAGTAACGGAAACTTGGTATTGACTACTGGTGAAAATATTATTTGGGAATCGGGCACCAGTTTTATTGGAAAGATGACTAGTCAATCTAGATTTTCAATAACTAATCGAGGTCATATAATAATTGAAGCCAAAAACTTTTTAGTTGATGGATATCTTAAGGATGAATGGGTAACTGTATGGGATTCACTTCCTAATAATTTAGATTTTACTGTTGGTGTATCACCAAGAAATCTTTATCGATTAATTTTATCTGGCCCTACTAAAAATGTAAGTCCATCGTACGGAGCCAGAGTGGAATTATATGATGAAATGGGTGCATTAATTTGGTCTTCAGAAAAGAATGCTTGCAAGCATTATAGAGGATACGTCATGCCAATAGCTTATAGAATGCCTACAAAAATTGAAACACCCGTATTTAAATCTTCAATTTCAGATAAGTATTGTTATGAAAATGAATATTGTGACATACATAACCGTATTCTTACAAATATTGAATATGTTCATACAGGTAAATTTATTTCGACTACACACGCCTGTTCAAAGCACATATTTTTAAATCAAAACCAAGGTATGATATCGCCCAACGGAAGATTCAAACTAATTTTAAATAGTGAAGGTAATGTTATTTTCAAAGATGGTTCACGTACTATGTGGGAATCCAGTACAGCCAATCTTTGGTATGCAAAGGGTCCATACCATATGTTTATCAATGACTTAGGTGAAATGGTTGTTAGGGATTCCCAAAATTACAGTATATTCAGTACCTATATTAATCCAGATGTAGATAGAAATAATATTAATCCACCATTTGAAGTTACATTAAATGATAACGGTGAATTTTACATAAAAGATTCCATTTTATGTAATAATGAAAAAAAATGTGAATTATTAGGCGGAAAATTGAGTACAGGTGGTGATGGAGAAGCTATTTGTATGAAGAAAGTGAATAACAGATATTATACTTATATTCTTGATAATTACGATTGTGAAAAAGTTAAAAGTTGTTCGAGTATTCTTGATTCAAAATATCCATGTTGTTCTGAAGAGGATATAAATAATGCTAAAACCGGTAATAACGTCTCATACCTCGGTAAACGTGATAAAAATAGAATACCAGATGACCTCGCATATGAATTGATAGAACTTATTGAAAAGGAAAATCCAAATTTTGATGTTGAAGATTCGTTCTATCAAATAATCGGGGAATATTTCATATACAATAATAATAATCTATGCTCTATTAAAAATAAATATGAATCAAAATTAAAAATAATACAACTTTCAAAGGATAATACAGATATGGATCCAAAACCAACTACAACTACAACTACAACAACTACTACTACTACTACTACTACTACTAAAAAAAATAATAATGTATCAACAAATAGTAGCAGTACAAATATTCCAACAATTACTACTATTAAACCTTCTTATTCAAAGGTAAGTTACCAAACATCACAAAATAAAATTATAACTACAACCACCACTACCACCACCACCACTACTACTACTACTACTTCCATTAGTACTCATACACCAGATAACACATCATTAATTAGCTTTGAAGATTTCGGAGAGTTATGTTTAGCTATTGAAGGAAATGTATTAGTCCCTCCATTCTGCATTTTTAATGATATGGATGAACTTGAAGAATATTGTGTTCCTGTATTAGATGGTGAAATTGATTATGACGAAGATACTATAGGTTGTAAGTATAGGGAAGTTTTAGAAAGAAGAAGTAATTCTTCTGAAAATATGAATTCAATTAAAAAGAAAAGATTAATTGAAGACGTCCCTGATTATATTTGGCATCTTTGGCCTACTAAAAAGATGAATGGATATACCATATTTTCGGAACCAAGAAAAATTTCATACGAAAGTTGTGGAGAAACGACAAGGGTTTCGTTCATCGAAGGATTAGATTCTGACAGTTCAAATGGATACGATAGAATATTCCCTGGTGAAAAAATTAGAGATAGTGCTGATGTTCGTTCTCTTCAATTATTCGAAGATAAATTGGTATGGGCTGCACATTCAAATAAAAAAAAGTTCACTATAGAAATATTCAAGTCTGATAAGGAAAAAATTAGTTTTGGTCGTTTAGAAAATGATGGCTTGTTTAGACTTTATAGTGATAGTGGTAAGATTTTATATGAAATGGGAAATAAATCACCTGAAGGTGTATATGGTATGGGTGTTTACTATGTAAGTGATGATATATCTGATGATCCATTCCATATTATCATTGCAAGGAGATCTGGTGCAACTTTCTTTTACCCAGATATCATTTTAAAAAAGCCTGTAACAACAACAACAACAACAACAACAACACCGATTACAAGCATTAGAAGAACAACTACAACTACTAAAACTACTACTACAACAACCAAAAAAACAACTACAACAACCAAGAAAACAACTACTACAACCAAGAAAACAACTACTACAACCAAGAAGACAACTACTACAACAAAACCTAAAACAACAGTGACCACTGTCGTACAATCCACTACATATTATGGATATCAATTTAACGGAATTAACGGATCAAAACTCCCAATTGGTGCGAAGGATGTTAGCAATACAACATCAAAAATTAAAATTGAAAGTAGTAATAATTACTATACATGGCTTTTCTCTACAACTAACAAGCCATCTTTTATGTATTTATCAACTGCAAATGCAGGAAAAATTGGACCAAAATCCGATTACTGTCTTTCATTAAGTAATAGTAAAAATAATGATGGTTACCAATATTTATCAATTGTTAAATGTAATAATGCAAAATATAAATTTAAATATGGTGTTAGTGATAGCACTACCATTAATATTTACGATGAAAATAACAACTATTTTAAAATTAATGGTAAAGAAATGTGCCTATATTACAATGATTATCCAACAGCTCGCCCATGTGATAAACCCTCTAAAGATTCTAGCTTTGGGTTTACTAGAATAAAAAAAGGTACCTATACATATAATACAAAAAACAAAAAAACTATAACAATTAACTAAAAATTAAAATAGAAAATAAAAAAATAAAAAATAAAAAATAAAAACATTTAAGGATAAATAAAATAAAAAATAAATAGATTTTAGAAAGTTTAAAATAACGTAATAGAGATAAATTTAAAATAATAAAATAAAATAGTTTAAAAATAATACTTTTATTATTTTTAAACTATTAATTAAATTAGTGATAAAAAAAATAAAATATAATAATTATAAATTTTAAAATTAAAATAAAAAAAATAAAATAAATAAATATAAAATATAATAAAAAATAAAGTCACATTTAAAAATTAAAATGATTTAGAATGCTTTTATTTAATTGTAATGATTTAATATTTAGGGTTCTTTTAATTGTTAGTGTTATAAATAATTTTTATTAAATGGTACTATATAACAAATGTAATTTAATATCTGAGTTTTGAATTAGGCTTCGGGTTATAATAGCAAAACATATATTTTTAATAATTTTTTTTTCTAGTAATCATTTAATAATTACCTAGGTGTAAAAATGCTGATAGAAAATTATACATTTATTTTAGTCCAATTATTAGAAATTATTTGATACACACATAAATATATAAATATAATTTATATATACAATAATATATTAAATATTATGAAAAAAATAAAAGAATGTAATTAATAGAAATTTTAAAGTTGACTCGACATATATATATTTTTTTTAAATTGGATATATATAATAATAAATTTCAATTATATTATTCAATAAAAAAAAAACCCACTTTATCATTAAAAGAAAAAACTCTAAACTTTATTAAATTCATATATATATTTTTATTATAATATATATTACAAAGTAATCAAAATATTATAATTAATAAATTAATTAAATTTAAAATTTTAAATTTTATAAATTAAAAATATCAAAATATAAAACAAAATAAATTAAATTAGAAATGGAATTAATTAAAAAAAAAAAGAAAAAAAGAAAAAAGAAACCCTTTATATTTCAGGTTACACACAAGTTATATATTTTAATTTTTTAGATAATTATTAAGTCTTTTAAAATTTATTGAATTACTTCACAACTGAAAAATATTCCATAATAGGAAAATTAATATAAATTTTTAATTAGTATATTTATCCCTTAATAATGTGTTTCAATTTATATATATTATATAATGTGTTGCAATTTATATATATTTTTTATTATATGGATATGGATTAAAATTGTTTTTAGATAAATCTATAAATTTTTTTATTTAATTTTTAATTTAAATAATTTAAAATATTATATATATTTTACTATTTAATTTTTTTTTTTTTAAAATTCATTCATTCTTTTTATTACTTTAGTAACATTTCTTTTATAATTGAGCTTAAATGATTGGCAATATTTATTTTATATAATTAATTGCTTTATATAAAATAATATGTACGTTTTAAATATTAAAAATATATATTATTATATTTATTATCTATTTATTTTTCTCCATATTAATAAAATAATTTGTTAAAAAGGTTTATATATATTAATATATTTAAGGGATTAGGTATGATTACACTTTAAAAAATAAGATTTTTTTTTTAAAAAAAAAAAAAAAGCCCTTTAATAATCACCCAATAAATACCTAGTTATAAAAAAAAAGTATTAGTAAATCCAATCAACTTTTATAATAAAAATAATAACTTAAAAAATATATGATATTCATAGATAAAAATTTAGTATAATTCATACAATTTATAAACTGACTCAATTAATATATTATTTTATAAAAAAAATAATTTATTAAATAAAAAGTAATATTCTTCATCATTTAAAATATCTTTAAATATATTATGAAGCACTAATATAAACTTTGATAATTATATGTAAAAAAGAAAATTATATATTATATTTTTAAAAATTCTATAATTTATATTTTATTATTATAGTTTTATTATTTTTTAATATTTTACTGAACCATATGAATTTTTTACTGAAAAATTAATGTGTCGTCCGGTTTTATTGTATTTAATTCTACTTAAAGTTTATTTATATAAAAAAAATTAAATTGGAATATTTTTAATGAACTATATTAAAACAAATTTTATAATTTACTAAAAAAGTGTACTTTAGTAAAAATTGATATTTTTTATTATCCTTTAAATTAACTCATAATTATCATAAATAAAATAAATATATTATTATTGTTGATCTATTCCTTGATTATTTATTTATTTATTTATTTTTTTGTAATAATACATAGTAAAATATAGAAAATAAATTATACATAAATGTATATTTTATTTTTCCAAATTATAGGGGAACTAAATTAATAGAAATATGATTAATATTAAAAATAAAATTAAAAGATATTTATATATATTAACTAATTAACTTTAATTAGTAGTAATTCTTATAATTAAAGTTTTATTAATATAAAATTTTTTAAATTTTAATAGAATAAGTTTAATAAATGTTTATTGTATAAAAACGGCTATTTTTTTTTATTTCATACACATATAAAAAAAATTAATTAAATTTTAATATATTTTGTAGTATTCCATAAATATTTGTTACATATAATTTTTTTAATTATAATTTCAAATAAAAAAGTGGAGATTAATCCATATATCCATATAAATTATGTTACATATTAAATTAACATTTCGTTGATATAAAACTTTAATAAAATATGGTTTATATATATATATATACTATTATATTTAAATAATTTATTAGAAATATAAATTGATATATTTCACTATTTTGTTTCAATTTAAATAGATTTATAATATTATATACATTTATTTTAAAGCGATATTTATTTGTTAATCGATTTTATTTTCTTTTCCATTCATTAATGATCAATTATACGTGATTGGTTTTAATTACTTAAATTGTAGTGTTTATGTTTGATTTAATCAATTAATTTATATAAAATGATATAATATATATATGTTTTGAGTGTTCAAAAATATAATAGATATCATTTATAGATCCTACTTTTAAAACCCTAACAATAGAAGCATTTTATGTATTGCTAATTTTGCAAAATTAGCAATATATTAATTATTATTAAAAATATATCTATATTTCCTCCATTATTTGTTAACTAAAATATGATTTATTCTAAATAAAAAATTAAGGTAATAGGGTATCTAATTTAATTTATAATGATAATAAAAAATAAAAAATAAATAATAATGGATTTTTAATGATTAAATAAAACCCTTATATTAATTCATTTAAAATTCAATTACTAAATTTTACTTAAATATTATTAATATTAATATTGATATTGAAATTATAATATTTATTATTTCTATTATCTTTTAATTGCTCTATCATATCTATTATTATTATTATTATTATTATTATTATTATTATTATTATTATTATTATTATATTATTATTATTATTATTATTATTATTATTATTATTATTATTATTATTATTATTATTATATTATTATTATTATTATTATTATTATTATTATTATTATTATTATTATTATTATTATTATTATAGAATTATTTTTAAAGATGTTATTTTCTATTACTTTTTATTATTGATCTTTATTGATCATTATTGTTTATTACTGTCCAGGTAAAGTAGTGGTGACAACCCAATTTTGATCGTCCTCATTAGAGCATTCTTCCATTACAATTTTTATATTTTTTTCATTTATATAATCTATGCTTTCATTAAAATTAAAAATACCTAAGCATAATGAATTATCAGAGTCCATTTTTTGAATTGTACCATTTTTGTTTTTAAACATTACCACATTTTCATCACATCTTTTTATTATTACATTATTGGTTGTGGTAACGGAAATACAAAATGAGTTATCGTATGAGTTCACATAGTAACCTTTCTTTAATTTATCATTTGCAACATACCATAAATTCAAATCATTATAGGTACATTTTTTTAATAAAGGTCTAGAAAGAATTGAACCATTCCATGAAAGACATAGTTTTAACTTTTGATTATAAATCCAACTTTTAACTGCATTAGAAGATCTGAAATTTCCATTAGTAATATCTACATCAACGAAGTCTTCATCTTCATCATCTTCTTCTTCTTTTTCTTTTTCTTCTTTTTCTAATAAATTTTCTTTACCAATATTACTATAAGTTCCCGAAAATTTCCATTGATAATCCGAAGTGATACTTTTGCAGTCCATTCCACCTAAATAATTAATTCCTTTAATTAAAATTGAAAAACAATAATCATCACTAGTTTGAATTTTTCCAGTACTAAGCACAGGAAGTATAGAACTTACATCATAACATGAATTAACACCTGAGTACTTGTCTAAAGAGTTTAATTCTAAACAAAGTGAAGTATCAAAAGAATTGATATAATATCCTGGTTTAGTCATTGGTACATACCATTTATTATAATCAGAATAAGAGCATTCCTTTAGAATAGGTTTTGAATATACATTATTACTGTTTAATGACAAACATAAATATCTTTCTTTTTCATTTGAGTTGTCCGTAATATATAACCAGCCTAGTTTATGATCTGTAGTTATATACGATTTTTCCACTGTACCAGTACTAATACTAGCAACCTTGTACTACTATTAATACTAGTATTACTACTGGTGCTTGTAGGTGCAGGAGTAGAAGTAGGTGTGATGGTTGGGGTACTTTCTGTTATAGGAGTAAATATTGTTTTGATTACAGTTGTTGTTCTAGTTGATGTTAATGATGTACTGGCATTGGTAGTTAATTTAGTTGTAGTACTTTTATATTGGATGGATGTTATAGCACATTCACCAAATTCAGATTGACAACCGTTTCTTTGTAAACAATACTTAGTAGAAGATCCGCATATACCATCGATAGAACAACAATTTAATTTACTTGAATTTGGTATTTTTGGGCATTTTCTATTACCAGCATATATTCCACATGAATTATCATTGTAAATGTTATCACGAGAATAAACACTTTTCTTACCATTATTGACTAGTCTATTTGGAGTATTTTCTAACCGAATATTATTAAATACATAATTATCCACGATTACATTTTTTTGAGAAAGTTCGACTAGTTCATTCCTAAGGATTTTCTGGTTATATACAGTATCTCTATTTTCTGAAATGAGTAAAGCTGCAATTCCAGCTACTATAGGTGCGGAATAGGAAGTACCCATTGCATACATAAATCCTTTTGAAACTTTGTTCTCATTGAAATCTTTTATATATTGCTCAGGATGGTAGGCGGCATAGACGTATCCTGGAGCAAATATATCAGTACAATATCCATAATTTGAAAAACTAGCAATGGAATAAATATCAGAAGATTGACCATTAAAATAATCTTCTTGATAAAGCTCTTCATCACCAATAGCACCTACACTAATTACATTCTCATAAAAGGAGGGGATATGATAGCCGATTTTTGGAAAGTCACCATGTTGTATAGTACAACCATCAACTTTATTATTACCAGCACTTGCTACAAACATAAATCCTAATTTTGATAATTCATTAATTAAATCATTTAAGACAGAATAATCTTCAATATCATAAGCTCCAAAGGACATATTCACTACGGTTTTGTTTGGATTGATTGATTTAGCATTATCTCTCAAATAGGTTAAGGCAAGTAACAAACTTCCAATAGACATATCTGTAGCAATTGCATGAATATTAGCTTTTTTGGCTACACCAAAATGACAACCTGCTGCCACAGAAGCTACTCTTGTTCCATGTACTGGCATTTTACCATTCTTTTCTAAACTGCAAATTTTTGTTCTCTTATCAGAAGGATTAAGAATTTCTATAGTTCCATTTTGAATAATAGCATCACATGTTACAGTTCTTTTTATCTGTTCATTTTCGTTTTTTTCATCGTCTTCTGTAAAATCAAGATGTATTGTATTTATTCCACGATCAATAATAAAAATGTCAACTCCTTCACCAGCAGTATCAGTTATATAATAATTATTGTCGTATAAATGGATGTTATTACTGTCATACTTATATTGTGATATTAATGAAAGGTGACTATACGCTTCTTTTTGTACTCTAACATCCTTCCAATTGGTTTCTTCTTTTATCTTTGTAATGTCGTAGTAATTTTCAAAGTTTTCTGTATCTATTACTTTATCTGCATTTGCGTTTTTGTTTTCATTTGGTAGATAAGAGATTGTAAAATCTGATTCAATAATGTCTTCACCTAACTCAATATCTTCAATACACTTTATAATACCTTCCATATTGGATACTTCTTCAGCGACAACCTCATTAAGATAACCATATAAAACATCGGTGCTTGTTTTTAAACTTGATATATAATTAATTAAGTTATTAGGTTTATATGAATATTTTTCATAATCTCCTCTCTTTTCAATAGTATTTTTTGGATTGGTGTCTTCTGTATAATCATTAGAAAGTAATTTTTTTATTTCGTTTTCTACAAAGGTAATATTATTGTATGTGTTTATACTATTTTTAATGACTCCAGTTATACTGTTGATTTTATCTAATATAAATTCTTCCCGTGTGAAATCAGTGTTTTCTTCTTCAAAAACAGTCTGAATGATATAAAATTTATCATCCCCTTTTACTTCAACAGTAAATAGAAACAAACATATCAAAGACAATATTTTTAATAGATACTTCATTTTAAAAAGTATATTGTTGATATTTTATTCATAATAATTTTAATATTAATATATTAATATAGATATCGATTTCTATTATCTTTTTTTTTTTTTTTTCACATATTTTTTTTTTATAAATAAATAACTAAATTAGTTGTTGAGCAATAATTTATATTTAACGTAAAATATTTATTAATATTAAAAACAAATATTATTTACCTTTTTGTATTTTCTTTTATTTTTATAAAGTGTTGTTTTGTTTTATTTTAAAAAAAAAATTTTTTTAATATCATTATATTGATTATGTTCAAAATCAACCTATAAGAATTATTTTCAAATAATATATTAATAATATAATAACTATATCATTAATATATATTTGTTAATAACATTTATTTATATATTTAAAAATGAATCTTTTATGTATATGGAAATAGTAAAATAGTTGAATTTTCTATGTAAAATAATGAATTTAAAGTCAGTGAATAAATCGATAAACTATTTATATTAAAATAATAATTGTAATTTTATTTTATAAAACTTATAAAATTAAAATAAATATATATAAATCAACTCTTTCGTATATATATAAAATAATGGTGTTGGCGGTCTATCTATATCTAAATAGCGGAAAAAGAATTGTTTTAAATAAATTCCTCTTTTGTATTCTTTCCATCCTCTAATACCTATTTCCTATTTTATACATCATCTCATCTCAAGCAATTAGCAATGGGGAAAATATTTGATATTAGGTGTAAATTCATTTCCTTTGATTGAAAACCTTTATTATCTTGTATTAACCTAATCCATAATGTAAAATAGTATAGGATAAAATATTAACCTTGACCCTCAATGTTAAATAACAAATAACAAAATAGCTATATACATATTTATATATATTACGTATATTATATTATAATAGATTTTATGTCTAACTATAAGTCCATGTATTTTAGAGTAAAATATTGATAATTAAGACTAAAAAATAAAATAATAACTATAATTACAATAAATAAATAATAATAATTATAATATTAAAAGTGACATTTAAAATACAAATTTAAAACAAAAATAAATATAATTATATTTTTATTATTAATAACATATAAAAAATAATAAGTTAAATAGCTTAAATATATTGATATTTTTTTTTATTAATATGTATTATGTATTATTTTTATTTTAGTGTATCTTATTTTTTATTTTCTAATAATTACTTATTTATATATTTTAGTTAGTACTATTTTTATTTTTAATTATTGGTCAGATGGGATAAAAATAGATGTATTTCATTATAATTCAATTTATATATAATGATAATACTTTTATTAAAAAGGTCTAAATATAAATAAAATATATAGCTGAATTTATTTTTTAAGGTATATATTTAATTGTAAATCATCTATTAATTTGTTCTATAATATTTTTAAAACTTTTTTTTTTTTTTTTTTTTTTAGTTATTATTTTTAAGTTTAATAAATAAAATATATTATTTTTTTTATTATTCTAATTTTTTTTAACTATTTCTTTTAATGTTTTTTAAATAATAATTTTTTTAAAGTTTTTCTTAATTGCTTAACTATTTTTCTATTACGTAATTTTTTATATTTATTATTGGTTATATCAGTGTTATAAGAATTACTTATTTCTTCGATTTTACTGACAAAAGCACTTGAAGAAAATTCTTTGTTTCCCTGATTAGATGAAATTGAACTGGCTACTTTATCCAAAGAACTAATATATTCACAAGCTTTAATAATATCAGAAACAGAATTATGACCAACAGATCTAATTAATTGTTTTTTGGCTTTTTTAATGGCTTTTTTTAATATTTTGTTAATTTTATTTACCAATGCTTTAGCTTGTGGATTATCCGATTCCATAATATCTTTTACCATTTCGTTGACATAATTCATTGCACTGCTAATACTATTTTCACCTTCAACAAGAGTATCTTGCAAAATTTCACCAGAATCTTCATTTACTTTTATTTCATTATCCATTGGTAGTAACTTTTCATCATTAGAAAAAGATTTTAAATCAGATAATACAGATGAAATAGAATCAGCCATTATTTCATTATAAATGTCCTCGTTAGAAAAATTGCTTACACCATCATCATCGGATATAGTGGATAACATTTGTGAGAAATATAAATCTTCCGGATTCATATCTAATGGCGAATTTATTTTGAGTGATTTTTTAATACTTTCATTGACGTCATTTGAATTAACTTGCACTAATCTGGCCGCATTATCAGTAATGTATTTTTCTTCAATACCTTTTAAATAATTATCTAAAACTTTGAAAATACTCAAAAATATAACAAGGTTGGACAAAGGTCTGGATGATGGCAAATCTAAGTTTTCTATATTTTTAAATATATCACTTAGAGATAATGAATTCTCATGGTTTGACAAATTTTCATAAGATGGTTCATTGAATTTGTTTTCCATACCATTATGCGGAAGTAAGTTTTTATCAAATATTTTTAAAGATTTCATTAATCTAACTAGTCTTTTATACTTTAAGACATTTAAACATTTTATCATTTTTTCATTAGGTTCAAGTGGTAAAAGTATTTTACTTTTTTCTGTGTATTCTATTACTCCGTTTGTGAGAGCAACGGAATAAACGTCATTATATATATCTAATATATCTGCCATCTCTAGTAGCTTTCCTTCAAAACCGTTCAAATTTGAATCTTTAGTATTTGCTAATTCTTGTTTATATTCATTATATATTTCAGCTAGTTTGTTTAATTTACTCAAAACTAAATTTTTAATTTCAGGCGAATTATTTTTAATTCCTTCTATTAATTTGTACTTGAGCGAGTTCGCCATTAATTTTTTATACCTGTTATATGTATTTCCATCGTTTGTTTGAAAAACTTCATTGATTTTTTGAGGATTTTCAATGGATGAAAGTGGCTTATCTTTTACTAAATTTAATTTTTGAGTATATGCCTTTTCTCTTTTACTTAAATAACTTGATTTTTCATTGTTCATAGGCTTTTCTAACTCTTCCTTATATTCCGGATTGCTATTGGTTAATTTATCATATACAGCACTATATAAATGATTCAAAGTAGCGGTGGTGTCCGGATCAGGATCAGAAATAGAACGTAAAGATAAAGAACGATAAATTTTCCCAAGAGATCTTGCTATGCTGTCTTTTTCTTTATCATCAGCATAATCAATGCGATTCAAGAGTTTATCTGTAATTAATTCTAAAGCTTCTCCATAAGAAGATGCTTTAACATCAATACTTTTAACATCTATACTACTACCGAAATTTCCATTATCATCCATTTCGACTGCCAGGCCATCATTATTTGCTGATACGACATTATCGTTATTATTATCATTTTCGTTGGACTGACCATTTCCATTACTATTACCATCATCATTATCATCAAATAATGACAGAAAAGAAACGTAATTATTAATAGCTTCGATTTCCAATTCTGATTGCTGGTCATTTATACTTAAAAAGTTTTCAAAGTTTTCGGTTCCTCCATTACTTAGTTTGATAAAATCTTCATTATTTAAATTTTCCTTTGTAGATTGGTATATGGAATTCTTCATTAATACAACATTATTAATCTTTTCGTTGTCTTCTTTTGATCTTGTATACTTTGCAATTTTTTTTAAGTTTTTTAAATATTTCTTCATTTTGCTATAGAAAAGATTCATTCTCGATATCCATAAACGTGTTTTGATCACCGTTGGATTTGAAATGTTGTTGAGGATATTCTCTGATAACTTCATCATAACTTCAATCTCTGAACTGACATCATTATATATAAATTTTTTGTTTTCTCCTGAACCCGAAATTCTTCCTTCCATATCTATTTTGTCGTTTTGACTATCCATCATATCGGCTGCCGCTTTTATAAACTCGCTTTCACTTTTATCAATTTCATTTATGGCTTCTTCATATTCTTGTAACTTGAGATCATTTGTTAAAGAAGAAATCATATTTTCAATCTTGGTATTATCGAATTTATTTTTATATTTATTTAAATCGCTATATTTTGCTTTATTACATGGACACCTTACATTGTCGGCTCTTTTTGTTATTACTCTAGAAGACGACGTACCGGCAGCTGAATTCCCTCCTTGACTGCAGGCATTTGTAAAGTGTGAAGCCATGTTAATAACTTTATCCATAACAATAACATGATTATTGATGGTATGCTGGTTATCCGCTTTAAGAGGATTTTTAATTTTTATATTGTCACCATTTTTGTCTTTGTTGAAAACATAAAATGTTAGTTTTCCTTTTTGTCCATTTCCTCCATTTCCTGGTGGAGTATATAGATTACCTGTTCCATCTTCAATATCACCAATAGTAATTGCCGTATAAAAATCTTTATATGAAGCGTCAATTGAATTATACTCAGTTGGTGTTAATATGAATCCATAATTATCATCAATTTTATTATTACTTTGTAAGTGATTTCTAAGACTATTAAATTTAGAATCTTTGAAATTAGATTCAACATCAACATGATTCCCTAATGCATCTGATTGTGGCAAATATAATATGTTTATAACACCGTTATTATTGGTGTTAGATGGATCATTATGAACTGGTAACTGATCTTGGGTTTTAATACCTAAAGGAATTTTTATAGATTTAATTAGTTTTCTCAATATCCCACCATTATTTCGTACATCAAATTTTAATAATTTTCCTTCGGCAGATACTGCTGTTTCTCGTGATCTTTGTACCAAATATCCTAAAATTTTTATACATTTCACATTTCTCTCGTAAAAATCAGCATTATTAATATTTTGGTTTTGATTATTTCCACCGGTAGAGAAGGTAGGTGATTCAACTTCATTTGTAGGATCAATATTATTATTACTATTATTATTATTATTATTACTATTATTATTATTATTATTATTATTAATTTTTCTTACTAGTCTGAATTTTGTAAAAGTCTCTTTAGAACGAAGTTCATCGCTAAATTTTTCTTTAAACTTTTCTATAGTCATACCATCTTGGAATTCAGAATTTTTAATAGAATTCATAATAGAAGTATTTTCATAATCTGTGAATGGATCTTGTGGATTAAGACTATCAATCGATTCAAAGTAATTATGATTAAAGTTGCTAATTCTGGCATTATAAAAATAATTATTATCAACTGATACATATTTTTTTCCATCACCGCTAACTAAATAATTTAAAACATAATTCTTTTTATTTTTGAAATCTGCTTCTTCTTTGATATCCAAAACAAAGTACTTTTCAATATTACTATTGTTGCTTTCGTTTTTATCATTTAGCTTATAACTTTCAATACCATATTTGTCGATACCTTCATCTAACATTTCAACGTCTTCTTTAATAGTTTTAATATTTTTACCATATTCAAAATCAAGATAAAAATTATCCTTTGTATTATAATTTTTTTGTAAATCATTTAAAATGTCATTAAATTCTTTTTGTTTTTCCAATAAATATTTCTTTTCTTCCAAAACATTATTTCTTCTTTCCTTTTTTTCTTTATCACTCAATTTATTATCATTATTTATGTCTTTAAGTTTACGAAGATTTTCATCTAGTTTATCATTCAAATCAATAATTTTTGAATTTATATCATTGACTGTTACAATATTAAAATCACTTTTTTTTAAATCCGATTTATTATATTTATCGAAAAATTCAATATTACTCTTTATTTTTGTAGTTATTAAGCCGGGTCCATTATTACTTAAACTGCTTAAATCATTATACACTTTGTTACTATCAGTGTCAATTACTTCATTATTAAAGGGTATATTGTTAATTCCCATTCTTCCTACTGCTTTCATATACATATTTTCTCCAGTACTACTTTTAACGTATTCATTTTCAATAACGCTAATGGCTTGATAATCATTTATGTTATTTCCATTTGCAACTTTGCTTTTTTCCATAAAGAAATAAAAAAATCTGATTCGTCTAAGTGTTCGCCGTTGAAATTTGAAGGATCTGGTTTTCCGTTAAATATGTGGATTTCACTACTGGCTTCATCAAGACCTATATATTTTGTTATTTTAATAATATTCCGTAAATTCAATGGAATAACAATAACTATAGAGCTTCGGAAAATTCGGGATATAAAATTATTCTTTCAACAAATAAAAAATATAAGGATAATAACGTAATACCTAAATGTGTTAAAGTCATAAGAAAGTATAAGGAAAAAAGTGAAGTTGCCTACTTTAAAATAATCCATGAACTAAACGAACATTGTAAAAGCCAATTCCCTTTAAATTTATTTATATTCTATATGCTTTTAGTTATTGCATTTATATCGTATATATTTCGAAATCCCGGAAATATCTAGTAAATTTACCACAGTCCTAAATGAGAAATATACATTAGGATTCAAGTCAAAAAGACTTGGATAAAATAAATGACTTACTTCATCACAACCAATTAAAAATACTAAATAAAAATTACAGTTCAAATGATGTTAACATAGTTTCTTTTTCTATTGTTAATGATATTAATGTATATCCGTATTGCGTTTTTAACCACGTTTTCAATTTTAATCCTTTCATTCTCTTTTTAATAGTTATATTAAACACTTCTAAATTATATAAATTTCCTAATTATCGATTTGAATTTGTGGTAGGCCCAAAAGATAATTGGTTTAATTTTAATGATGGACTTTAACAGGCTATATTTTCTATGAATAAAAAAATTCTATTTTTATTACAGGTAGTACCAAACTAAATAAATGCATTAAGCAATACGTCTTAGATAATGATACAGCAACAACTACTATTTTAATAGCAGAAAAAGAATATAAAAATGAAAAATTTTATCTATTGAGTTCCAATTATTCAGAAGTAATACCTAAAATACCAATAATAAAGGATGCAGAAGAATTTCACATTACCCTGCCATCATTTTCATTTCTATGTAAAATGATTAAAACGTATCCGCTTTTCATTACAATGTATTGCATGAAAATAATGAAAAATTCATAGTTTATGGTGTATGGGAAAATGAAATTTATTACCCTTGTAAAGTGTCATTGGAAATAATATATCCGGATAACATTAATAAACCTCATTTATTATTAGTAAAAAGAAATTTAGATGGAACTCTTTATTCATTTACTAAAGACAATTCTAATTTTATAGTTTTTTAATTTAATATATAAAAAATCGTAGTTACATAAATTTTTAAATTAGAATTTCCTATTTATTTTTAAAATTTATATAATTTTTTTTTAAATGATATAAATAATATATATATATTATTTTATTTTATTATATTATATAAATAGTTATAAATATTAGATTCTTTCTTCAAAAAATATTAAAAATAAATAAAAGAATAAATAAATTATATAATAATTAATAACAAATAATTAATAATTAAATATACATCAATATTTTTAGCAAAATTTTATTTAAATTTCTTTTATTTTATTCATTTCATATATACATATAATTATAATTAATGATTTTCTTATATGTAAAATAATAAGGTATTTTCTTGAACAAAATTAATTTTTATTATATATTTGTCTTAATATAGTTTCATTAGTTATTTTATTTTTTATTTAGTTTTTATTAATTTTATTCTTCATAAACTACCTATATAATTAACTTTTTAATATTTTTAATTTTAAATTAGAGTTTATTATTTTTTTGAAACTAGCATTACTTATATTTTATTTATAAATGCTAAATAATAATTTTATTTTTTATTTCAAAAAATTAGTAGTATATTTGAATAAAAATATTAATAATTATTATTAAAAATCATAATAAATATTTAAAAATTAATTATATAGATAAATAAATTTCATATATTTTAAAATTTTACCTCACAATCGAGTGCTTTAAAATTTATATATTACACTTTAAACTTGTGATATTTAAAATTTTATGAATTGTTGGATTATATTGATTGGAAAAAAGATGTTTCTATAAATGATATATTAATTGGAGAAAGAGGCGCACAAATATTATTTAAATCGTTTTCTTTACGAATTATTGAATTTCTTTCTATTATTTTAGACTTTGAACTATATATATTATCATTCATTATATATTGAACGTTAGATACATTATTAGTAGTTTCAAAACATCCATTTTTACTATTTACAATTATTCCTGAAGGGGTGCAAGGTTTATTAATAATGTTTTCCGATGGTGCACAAGGTCTATAAATAATGTTCTCTGAAGGTGCACTAGGCATACTTATAATTAAATTTGGTGGTTCATTAGGTAATAATGTATTATTATTATTAAAACTTTTTTTTAAGTATATCTCTTTTCTACTACTATTTTTATTCGAATTTAAATTTGATGATATATTGGTATTAATATTAGTTAAAATTTTATTACTGTTATTACTATTATTATCCTTTTCATTATTTATTTTATTTTCTTTTGAAACGCATAGTTTTAAATTATTAACATTGTTAACATATTTGTTTTTATCATTATTTTCGTTCCTTTTTTCTTTAAATTATTTATATTTTTGTTAAAAATGTTTTTTCTTTTATTAGTTATATAGATTATTATTATAGTTAAAATTCCTATAACAATAATTGCAACAATAATATAGTATATAATCTGTAAAACATTAATAATATTTAGTAATTCTTTTAAATTCATTATATTTAAAATATTATGATTATATATTTTTATTTCACTACTTTATTTAATATGATTTCAATATTTTTATTTAAAGAAATAATAATAATTTCACAAATATATATAAAAATTTTTAAAAATTACTAATTTTACAAAATTTTGGTTTTATTACTAATTATTTTTTTATTTTATAAAGCTTAAATATAATAATTAAAAAATAAAATATATATGATTCGATATTAATTAAAATTAACAAATATAAATACTATTATAGTAAAATATAAATTTTAATATATCTAATATATTTAAACCAATAATCATAATTTAAAAATAAATTATGATTATTAAGATTTATGGTTTTAATAAAATCTAAACCCTATTTTTTATAATAATAATAATATGTAAAGATAAAAGTTTTATAACATATTAAATTTATTTAAATTTTATTAAAATATTAAATATATAATACTAAATATAGTATTTAATTATAATTATATTAAATTAATCATATATTAAATTCAAATTATAAATTGTATTATTAACACTTTGTTACTCTCTCAATATTTTAAGTGAGAATTTTAATATTATAATTGAATTTAAATTATATATATTTCTTTTTAATAAGGGGAATATAGAGGCAGTTTATATGTTATATGAATATATGTGGCAAAGCTTAATGTATAAATAAAATGGTAGCAACTATTAATTATATACATGGAGCCTCTAGATCTATTATTATCCAATATTAAATATCAGGGGAACATAACTACCTTCTGGAAGCATTTAAAAATAGTCAACATTTCTTTAATACTTTAAAATTATTATAAAAATAAAGAAATGAACTTGTTATTTAAAAAAAATTATAATTAGTATATATGTAATTTTAATTAAAAATATAAATTATTTTAAGTAGTGTTTCATTCATATATATAATTATAAAATAAAGTTTATTATGTATTATAGAAAAATGCATTTATAAATATATTAAGCAATACTATATTTATATATAAAATGTATGTAAACAAAATTCTATAAAAATTTCATTAAAACTTTTGTGTAATTAATACTATTAATAATTAATAAATAAAAATATTATATAAAAACTAAGATAATTTATATATATTTTTTAATTATTTGTAAAATAAATGACTTAATATAACTTCTCTTTTTAAAACAATATTAATTAGTCAATTACTTAAAGAGTAAAAATATATTATATTTTTTCATTAAATAATGTTTCCTTTAAAAATATTATATAAACTTTATTTTATATAAATTTTATTAACATATTATAATTATCAATATATAATATTAATTAAAATTTAATATACATGAAGAATTTCTTTATTATATACAATTTGTAGCTTGATTCTATTATACTAAATGTTTCAATATAAGTGAATTAATACATAAATTATTAAGTTTCTATAATAATGTAAATTTTTAATTAAAATTAAATTAATTTTTTGTTATTAATAGTAATAATAAAAATGAATATAAAGGGTTTTTAATCTCAAGATATATTTTCAACTGTATATCTTTATTTTTTAACTATTTTTATTCTATTTGTATTTTTTTTTAGATATAAAATTTGATATAATATAAATTGTTATAAAAACATTATTTAATAATATAATCGTATATAGTCATATTTTAGTAGATTAGTAAAAATAAATGATATGTTACTTACTAAGAATATAGGACTCCATAAAAGAAATTATCACATTCATAGAAGATTAGAATTTATTTTAATAATTTATATATATATAATATATAAGACATTCTCTAAATCCGATTAAAAGTAACAGATTATTATTGTATATAAATTAACATGTATTTTTCAATAAATTGTTCAATTTAGAACTACTTAAATTTTTAAAATTTATTTTTTAAAATGTTTTTAAAGAATATTAATCATTTATGCTTTATTATGAAACACTATTATTTTAAATAAAGAACTTTAATTGAATATTGTTTTATTATATATTAATATTTATAATAAACAATAGAATTCCATATTTTTAATATATTTATTAAGTTCATTTATAATAAAAAATTTATTATTATTTTCATTGTATATTATTTATATAATATTTATATATTAATTATTAAATAATATGTATTATATATTTTATATATAAATATAATTATTATATAGAGAATTTCATATTATTTAAACAATAAAACTTAAATAATTAATTTGGATATTATAAATAATATATTATATTTAATTTATTCTTAATATTTAGACGGCATGTAATTAATTTATTTAAATTGTTACACAATTAAATTTCTTTATAATTATAATATTTATATAATAATTAAAAAATATATTTAGCGATTTCGATTTTATAAAAGATTAAAATCACATTTAAATATTATAAAATTTATAAGTGTAGTATCATAAACATTAATCCTATATATTAAATAGTTTCAATATGCAAGTTTTACTTTCAATTATATTAAAATTCTAAACAAATTATTAAATGTAAATTACAAAATATAAATATTTATTTATATTAATATAATTAATGTATATTTATATTTTAGCCGTCAATTTATTTTAATGTACAATTCTAGAATTTATTATATAATGAAAAGTTTAATATACATTAAATTTATTATTTAACAATAGTTATATATAAAAATATTAGTTTATATCATTAAATAATAGCTTTTTTTTAAAAAAATAATAAAAAAAATGCTTGTTAATTCAAAATTAATTGTTATATTTTATTTATAAAATTTAAATTATAATTATGATAATAAGATTTAATATATAAAAGCATAGAATATAAAATGTTAATAGCTTAAAAAGAGTATATTCAAATAATTTACGTTATGATATTTCTTTATTGTTAATTTTAATTTATAAATATGAATTAAATTCTATTTAATGATTTTTAATGAAAATAATTTCAAAATATAAACTAATTTTTTGTAATAATAAAATATTATTATGTTATACAGAAAATATATAAAAAATATTTAGTAAATAATGTAATAAAACTTTTTTATTTAATTAGGTTTTTACTTTATGTTGAATTTATTAATTATATAATATTTTATTAGTATCCTATACATGATACATATATTTATAAACATTTATAATCAAATACAATTAAATATATTATAACATACTCTAGTTAAATTTAATATATAAACCATACATTTAATGTAAATATAAAATGATATAATGAGAGTGTATATATTTTTTTTCAATTTTTATATAAATAAATAATAATTAAATATTAAAAATATAACATTTTTTACAATAGACTATAATAAGTAGATATAAATAAATAAATATATATATACTTTTTACATTTTATTTATTAAATTATTAAATATTAAATATAATTTTAATTTTAATTTTTATTACAATTTCCATAAATAATATAGAATATAATTCAAATTTATTAAATAATTTTTTAAAATTTAAAAAATTATTTAAAATAAATTAAATTAATATATATATTGAAATAAAAAAATTAATGAATTATTTAATATATATATAAATTATTTGAATTTTATTTAACTTTTTTTAATAATTTTCTACTTTAATTGTGGTTGAAATTATATTATTTGTTGTTATATAATTAATAATAGCTTTATACTCTGTTGTTGTTAGAGTTTCAATATAATTTTTATTTTTTGTTCTATTCTATTTATAATTTTTGTATGAATTAGGGTTTTTATATTCTTTTATTTTTAATATATCTGAGTAATAAAGATAATATGGTATGCAATGCCATTATTACTGGTTAACAATTTGTTATTTTTTTTATAAACAATAATATTTGGTGAATTCTCTACTTTTTTATTTTCATAATTATTAAATGATTCATCAATTTAAAAATATAATTAGTTTTGGAACATTTATTTATAGTTAAATAATATGATTTATTACTTCTTTCTTTACTAATATTTAAACAATAGTCAGATGAACTTCCATTATTATTTACTAAATACATATATATAAAGGATTGTTTTCATTTTTTATTAAACAATTAATATATTTACTGAGTGATTTATTATTTCCACAATATTTTGCCTTAATTAAATTAAAATTTTTTAATTCATTAACTCCAAAATAATAATTTTCACCTAAACATTCATTATAATATTTGCTATATTTAATTTTAGTTGTAATACTAATTTCTGTTATGGCTAATATCTCGGTAATATTTTTGTAATAAATTAAAGTTTTATTTAAACTTTCTTTAATACTAAATGGTATTGAAATAATTAAATTATTATTTTTATTGTTATATTGAATACAATTACCAAATTCAAATTGGCATCCATTATCACTGTCACAGTATTTTTTACTTTCCCCATAATATCCATATTTACTACAACATTTATTATAGTTACATTTAATATTACAATATTGTGCTCCACATCTTTTATCTTCTATATAATTTTCATATTCAATAGCAACGTCTGAACGATTATAATTTCCTTTATATTCAACATTCTTATTAATAGTATAAGTATATATTTCATTAATATATTTATTATCACATTCCATTTTATAATATGAACATAAAAATTTATATTTTTGAGAATCCAATATTTTATTCAGAAGATATATTCCATTGTGGATTATTAACTGTAGTAAATTCTGAATTAGCATCCCATAATTCATAAGAGTATAAATCCCAATTTGAATGATTTATTATACCTGGGTAATTTCCATTCTCATCTTCTATATATTCATTATATATATATGGTCAAATTAAATCTTTTAATTTATTAATATTTGGAAATAAAACCATTGGATTAAATATTTTATAAATAATATATTTACACCTTTTCCGTAATTTGAATTTTTATGCTTTCTATAATATTTAAAACAAAATATAAATATTTATTTATATTAATATAATTAATATATAATTATATTTTAGCCATCAATTTACTTTAATGTACAAATCTAGAATTTATTATATAATGAAAGGTTTAATTTACATTAAATTTATTATATAATAAAAGTTATAAAAATATTAGATTATAGCATAAAATAATATCTTTCCTCCTTTAAAATAATAAAGGAATGCTTGTTAATTTGAAATTAATAGTTATTAATATTGTATTAATATTATTCTACAAATTTATATTTTGTAGCAATGAAATTACCGAATATAAAGAAGACGATTATTATTTAATTTATGTTAATAATACATATTTAGGTAATAGTCATTCAAATAAGTATTTTAACAAGCAACAAGAGCATAATGAATTCATTGAGGAATTCATGAATACTCTTGATTGCTTGATAGAAAAAAAATCAAATACATATAAAAACCAAGAAAAATTAGAAAAAATATCTAAACTACACTCATTAAAAAAAAGAGAAAACAGTATAAATATTAATGAATATTCAACTTATGGAAAGCAACTCTAGTGAAACATCAGTATTCTTTGCTTATCTTTTTAATAATTTAGTTGACATTATAAAATCATTTCCTTTCGTAATTAGTTGTGAAAGGAATATGGAATATCAGTCGCATTCATATTATAGCAAATCTGACATTTTATTAGAAACACGATGGAATAATATTAGTATAAAAAAGAATACAGATTTACATTTATCATTAATATCTCAAGGCATGTTTAATGAAAAATTAATAAATAAATATGATACAAACTATTATTATCCTGAATCATCAGGAGAAGGCATTGACATTTTCATATTAGATACAAGTTTCGATTTTAGAACTAAAGATTTTTCAAATATAGAAAAACGCATTGTAAAATGTGCAATAAACATTACAGACGGCGATAGAAAAATAACAAAATCTTCGAAATTTTGTTTTTCTTCATTAAATCAAAATAATCATGGTACAGGAGTTGCTTCAGTAGCGGCTGGATAAATCATGGGGTTGCTAGTTTATCCAATATATATGGGATTTTAATTAATAAAATCAATGACGTTAATATTATTGAATCTCTTAGATACATTTTATCAATATGTAGAAATAATAAAGGTATTATTATTATGACTTTTGGAGGTAACTACGAATTAAATGGAAAACAAAGTAATTCTATTAATATATTTAAATATATTGAAGAATTTATTGGAAGGTTTTCAAGCAAGAGCATAATTACAGTTGTTTCCGCAGGAAATGAAGGAGTAAATGTTTATGATAAAGAAAAAAACTTAGTAAAATATCCATGCTTCTATAAAAATGTAATTTGTGTAGGTGGGATTGATAATGTTGGTGGTGACCATAAATATGACATTTCGATGAGCGAGGCCTCTACTAATATTATGAATAATAAATATTATAGAAAAGCAAAGAACTCAAATTATGGAGAATTTGTAAATATTTATGCGCCATATTATGTTAAATATGATTATTGTAATGTTAATAATAAATGTAGAACAATAGTCAATAGAGGTACATCCTTTTCAGCACCAATTGTAGCAGGTGTGATTGCAACAATTATGAGTGAGAATAATGATGTAAAATTTAATTATACGACTGTTCTAAATTATTTGAATAAATTGGGTTTAAAGAATATTATTAATGGAATTAAAGAAGGACCTAATTTATTCATTAATAATGGAAAGCATGTTGTATATTCAAAAGACTATATTTATTACGGATGTGGAATTAATTCGGGAAATCAATCTTGTGAAAACAATCAATGTTGTGGTGCAAATGGAAAATGTTATAATCATAGTAACGATTTATGCAAAACCAGCAATGGATGTCAAGTTGAGTATGGTAAATGTAATATTATAACAAGCAATTCTAAAAAATAACTTGTGTGGATTTAATTATGGAAATTGCCATTCAGGATATTGTTGTTCTTATGAAGGAATTTGTGGAAAAACAAATGATCATTGTGGCGTGGGTTGTCAAAAAAACTATGGTCATTGTCTTTAAGTAAGCTCATTATAAAATGTTAATTATTTTTATTTATAATTTATATATGATAGTAAATTTTAAATAAAAAGATATATTTATATTAAATTTATTTTTCAAAATATATTTAATGTAGTAATTAAAAAAATTGAAATAAAGAATTTAAAATAAAATTAATAAATAAAAATAAAACTTCCAAAAAAACATAACTGATTAAAAAATTATTTATTAATATAATTTACTGCTTTTAAAATATATAACTTGAATACTTTGTCTTTAAAATTATTTAAAAATTTTATAGCTTATTTTTATTATTTTATTTATATATAATTTTCATTTATATCATAATTCAAATTTGTAAATAGTTTAAAAAAATATTTTTTATAATTTTAATATATTTTAATATTAAATAACTTTTTTTATTATTATTTTTAAATTTAAATATAGTATTATTTAATTATGTAAATTTTTTGAAAATTTTTTTTAAAAAAAAAAGTATTTCACTTTTATTTTTATTTTGTTATAACTTTATATTTAACTTTACTATAAGAAAATATTCAAATGAAATGTAAAATTAAATTTAAAAATCATTTATTAATTTCAAAACTGGAAATTATGTATATATTTTTAATTCTTTATGAGTTTTTTAACTATTTTTTAAGGTAAAGTCTAGGAATTTATATTTTCTTTTAATGTAAATTACATCTCTAATCTTGTTTTGTGTCACGTGTATATATTGAAATAATAAATTTATTAATTTATGTTTTCTTTACATATTATTATTATTTTATTCCACCTCTAAAAATATTATATTCAACTATTGAGAAGAAAAATAAAAAATGATAGTAGAAAAACTATATATATTAAGATCTCAAAATAAAAATAATATGTTTATTACTATATTTTTATCAATTTAAATAAAGTATTATTCAATAAAAATCAATAATATTCCTAAATATTTAAAATTGTATACTAATTTTTAGCTATCTTTTTTTTTTTTTTCATTTTTTTATTTAATTATTCAATCATTAAAAAAATTAGATCAAAATGTTTTTTAATATTTGAACGTTAACATGAATAAAAAACTTCATTTTATTACTTTTTTATTATATTTTTATTTTAAAAAATAATTATCATACGGATTTATTAATATAAAATAAAATATATATATTTTTTTTTTGAATTATTTATTTTTAAGATATCCTTTTAATATAATCAACAAATCACTTAAAACATTTATAAAATCTGTTTTTAATTGCTATGAATAATAAATTGATCTTTCTATTATCTCTCCTAAATTTTTTAATTTTTTTAAAATATATTTTAAATTTATTTATTTAGTTAGTTAGTTAGTTAGTTAGTTACTTATTTATTTGAAATGAATATACAATATACAATACAAATACTAGGAAGATAATATACTTCTTGCATTTATTATTTAATTTGTGATTTTACATTAAGTAATAATACACATTAATATAATAAATATTAAATAAAAATAATAAAGTATATATATAAATATAAAAATAAAAATTTAAAATAATATTGCATAAAAGTTCAATTAATTCTTTAAATTTTACTATGTGGAAATGGACTCTACCTAATAAACTAATTGAAATAAAAAAAGAGAATATCAGGTATTATAGTATGGTATCCATTAAACTCTCTTATGAGTTCTTTAGGCTTTCATTCGAAGAAATATTAATATTGGAAAGACTTCGGCGTTCTTGATTATGTTAGGTTTCTTACTAAACTTATCAAAAAGTAGTTTCATTGGTCTATTAATGATAAGAATTGTTTTAGTAGAAAAAACTGCGAAACTCTCTACATATGAAACATGAAACCCCGATGAACTGTAAAGCTGTTCACTTAAATATCTTTGTTCCACCTTATTGATTTATAGTATATCATAAGCGAAAGTTCCACCAAGAAGGAACGAAGGAACGTAATCAATAATATAATACATAACCTAATAAGAAATTCAAACAATGAATTTAAAATTTTTAACTCTTAATAAGTGACTGAAAATAATTTAGTATATAAATATTTCATTTGATTTCCTTCTTCTTCTTGATATATTTATTATTAAAATATTTTGCTAAAAAAAATAAAAAATCTTTAAATAATTATACAAAAGCATATTAATATTATGTATATTATGTAAGTTAATATTTAATAAATTATAAAAAATATATTAAAATATAATGATTATTATGGATATTAAAAAATAAGAGACATTATTTTTGTAATAGTTAAATATTTTGATTTGCCCTATTCATAATATATGTAAAATAATTTGGGAAAAAATAATTATCTAAATTAGCAACTTTAACATCTAATTTTTATTTTTTTTTTTATTTTCAATAGCATGTAAATCGTATATATTAAAGCCATGAAACTTAAATGTAATTTAATAAAAATTTTTGTTTTTTCATACTTAATTATTATAATAAAATTTGTTTTAAATGTCATGATAAATGATTATAATTTAAAATTAATTTGTATATATTAATAATAAAAAAAGTGTTAATATATTGTATAATGAAACATTTTCTATTTCTTATTTTCAAAATTATTATTATCATCATTTATCTTGACCTTAGCCATCTCTTTTTATTATTTCTTTAACATTAACTATTTTGTCTCTTTAAATTTTCTGAATATTGACCATTTTTTAAATAAAATATATAGAATTGATATCATAACTTTAATTAATACTATTACTTTTAACATTATTGCTTATTACTATTATTATTATCTTTAATATTATTATTACTTATATTTATATTTTTATTTCTATTGTTATTATTATCATTGTCATAACTATTATCGCTTCTGCAATTATTGATAAAATTATTTAAGCAGATTTTATAATAATAATTGAATCTTGATCTTAAGATTGTATTGCGTAATATGGATATAACTTAATATTCCATTAACCTATATTCAACACTATAAATAACAATTTTCAAATAAAGATAATAAACCAAATAAATTAAATCAATTATTTTGATTACTTTAACTTAGCACCCTTAGTAATAGACGATAGTAAACAATGGATGAATATATCACAATTTAATTAAAGCTTTAGTTTCTCAAGTATTCATTTACATAATAATATTAATCTTTTATTGATTTCATTTTGTATCCTTTCTAATAAAAGATTTAATCACACTAAATAATTTATATTGTTTTAAATTTTATTATTATAATCATTATTATTGTTGTTGTTGTTGTTGAAAATGATATTCAATTTATTTTATTGTTTATCTTCCAAATTTTATAATGTAATTGAATAAGTAAATGATAAAACAATTCGAATTTTTCTGCCTTTTTTTAAAAAAAAATATTGTAATATCTATTCTGCAATATTTTATATTTTGATGATAATGATGAAATATACAAATTTTTTAAATAGAATATAAATATGAAATTTATATAACTATGTAAACTTTTACAATTAATCGTATTCTATTAATAAAATCCTTTTGAATAATCCTATGTTTATTTCTATTTTAGTCAAGTAATGGAATATAATGTGATTCTCTGTTAATTATTTATAAATCACGTACTAATTTTTTAAAAATAAATAAACTGAAACGGATCCTTCTAAAATTTTGTTATTTAGAAATTTAATAACTGATTATTTCCTTCTAAATGTTACATTTATATCAGTATAATAGAAGAAATCGGATTAAGTTTTGTAGGAAAATAGAATATTGAATCTTTCATGTTATTAGAATCATTTGATAAAATTCTTTATATATATGTTCCAAGTAATTATCTTTTTCATCAATTATTTCAAGAATCTTTTTGACATTATTAACTATATTTTCTACAAAGGTTCTACCATAATAATGTATATATCCTAAAATAATTCCAAATCTTATTATTTTTAAAAATGTGTTAATTAATCTGATTTTTATAATTTACTTTAAAATGATTTCCAACTTTTTCAAAACAATAAATATAAATGCTTATAAAAACAAGAAATATTAACTTACTCAAAAAAAGCCACAAAATAATTTTATTGTTATTTATATTTTTTCATTTTGAAATTGATAACAATATAATATAACCCATTTATACATTGACGATACATAAATTAATTATTACATTTGGAATTTAAAAAAGATCTATTTTTGATTAAAAGAATTACAATTGTTTAGCTGGAATTTTTTTTTATTATTATTAAATTTTTCTTATTTTAATATATTATAAATACCACAATTTTTAAAATGTATATATTTATATAATAAAAAATAAAATATTTAAATCTTTATACATAATATTTAAATATGTAATATACATTAAATGCATAAGAATATATTATATACATTATGTTGTATGTATTTTATATGCCACAATATAAGAATATAGAATTATAAAATTAAATAATTCTTAGTAACTATTTTATTGGAATTTGTAAAATAAATTGAAAAGTATTTTATTACATTAATTATATAAGCCACAATATAAATATATGTATTGATTTTAAAGAACAGTAAAGTATTTATATAGTATTTCTTTATCATAAAATATTAATGAAGTTGACTTGATATAAAACTATAAATCCTTATTAAAGGATTTTTTTACTATATTTAATTATTAAAGATGTCATAATTATAAAATCAAATTTATTGAGTTTTAATAAATAAAATAAAAAATAATTGAATTTAGGCCTTTATATTTAGATTAAGTATATTTTAAATGGTTTATTAAACATCAAAACCTGTTATATTTCTTCATTTAAAATATATATATTAGTTAATAATATTATTGAAATAAAATTATTAAAATATCTTTTATTCATTTATAATACTTTCATTTAACTATTTTCATTATAAAACTGTTATAGTATTTTTAAAATTGTAATATATTTTATAAGTATATTTTTTATTGAAATTGAAATCAATATTTTAAAATTATAAAGGTCTTGTAATTATAATATTTAATATTTAATTGAATTTTGTAATGTTTTAAATATTAAATATATATTATTATTAATCATATAATATACAAAAATTTAATATAATTTAATCTTTAAATAATACACAATGGAATAGACGTTAGAATTATCTAAATTTTTTTAAGAATTCACTATAGTTTACTAGTGTAATTGTAGGTTATTTTTATAATAATCTTAATATAGAATAAATGATTGTAAAAATATTTTCTAAGAATAATAAAAACTTATCTTAAGGATTAGTTTATTCAAAAATAAAATTTTGTGATTCTTAACCTTTTCCATTATTACATATTTTTTGTATTGATTCTTTTACATTAATATATTATACTTTGTACATTTTATTAGAAATTAATATATGATTTACATATAAATTCTAAAAATATTTTAGAAAAACAATTAATAATGTATAATATATAAAAACTAGTAATTAATAATTCAAATTAAATCTCAAAATTTTTGTAAATGCAAAATCATCTAAATATATTACTTGATTGAATACAATACTTCTTTTGAAATAAGATTTTAATCTTAATGAAAATAAAATTTCAATAAGACAGTTTAAGTCTCTACACTTTAAAAATTTAAATTCAGTTTTTTAAATTTAAATGTTAAAATCCAGAAAAATAGACAAAATATTTTAAATTTAGAAAAAAGTAATTTAAATTTATAATTCGAAAATAAATAATGAAATTTTAATTTAAAATTTAAATTACTTCATCTTTATAGGTATTATTAATAACAGGTAATATAAATAGTAGTCTATATAAATTACTTTGTAAAAAAAAAACTTAATATATAAATTTTATTATTAAATATTATTTTTCTTCTGTTATTAGATGATAATGGAAAATAGGACAAGCGGAAAAGAAACAGTTTATTACAGAAATGATTATGTTAGATAACATTTATGATATACTAGTAGAGATAGAAATTCTCATAAAAAGAAAAAATTACAAATATTCTTAAAAATAATGAATTAACAACTGTGATAGGTTCAAGAATGAGGTTTAACCATAAGAAGTTATAAATTCAATATTGATAATATCTTTTCCCCTTCTTTTTGGTCCATAATGAGTAGACATTGAGTAAAATATTAAAATTTTAAAGTTATTATAAAGAATATAAAAACTTATTATTAATAATTAGAATATAATTTATTTACATACTTATGAAGCAGTAACATAAAATACAAAAGAAAATCAAAATGAAACATAAACTGAAATAATAACTTAATCTTTTACATTAATTGAAAGTAAAAATATCATAAGTTATTATAAAATAAATACCTATTAGCAGTTATTTTACTATAAAGCAAATATTTAAAAGATAAATCATGATAATAGTAAATACTTAAATAAAAGTATATAGCATAAAGTTGTATGAATAATCAATAGTTAAATAAGATGATGTAAAATTAAACGAGTATTTAATCTATGAAATGATGTTAATTTGTTTAAACTAAAAGAAGAGAATTTTATTTTAAAAATTTCAAATAACATATAAGTTTAGGGTTACTAGGTAATATTCTTAAAGAGTAATATATCGTCGAGCATTTATCTTTACAATATATATAAAAACTAATTGATATTATTATTAAATGAAATTATAATATATATATATATTTTATTTTATTAAATTATATTAAATGTTAGAATTAGAAATTTAATATCTAGAAATTAGTTTAGTATAGAAAAAAATTAATAATATTTCAACAATAAACAAAAATTATTTAGCAAATGATTAGGTTTAAGGGAAGATATTAGAATAGATTGAAAAAAAAATAACAATGTATTAATAATTAGAAATATATTAGTAATTTATTTGTTTTAAGAATCTTCATAAACAATAGCTTTTAGCAATATAATTAGCTATATTTTATAGTATAAATTTATTCAGATATTTCCATTAAATCAATGTTATAAATATATTTATAATCATTGATGCAATTTCTTCTATTTATTAATATTAATAAAGTTTACAAATATAAAACCATATTTAAAGATTTCTAACATTAATAATAAAAAAAATTTAATTACTGAATTTGACTATAATTAAATAATTTTATCATATAATTAAAAATTTTATATTTTATAAATTGCTATTAAAAAGTATTAAAATATTTCTATATAGCGATAATTAGAATGTATAACTGATATAATTGAGTGTAAAAAATGAAATTTTTTTTATATTAACAATCTCAAAATTGAATTAATTCTATGTATTATTTATTAACTTATTATGTTATTGATCAACAATTGTTAATGTTTAAAAAATTTGAAGCAACAACTAAGATGAAGAAATAGTGCAACAGACCAATATGACTAGGATGTAACGTATAAAGGTTTTGAACCTTTTTCAAGAAATTATGTAATAATTATTATCTACAATTTAATAATAATTAGTATTATTAAACTGAGAAGTTAAAATAAAATTTTATACTTATCTTAACAAGAGTTTATTATAAGGAAATATAATAAACAACACAAAAATTTAATGTTGTTTAATTTAAAATGTTTATTAATATTGTTTTTTTAATAAAGGTTATTTATTATAATAGTTCTTATAATAATAACTCTGGATTCTTTAGTGTAATTCCAGAGTTCTTTTATTTATAATTTTTTAATAATTTAAAGTTTAATAAAGAATTTCTAATCTTAACAAATAATCTTTTTAGGAAAAGACTAGAAGAAAAACCTAAAAAGATATTCGATTGATAACTAATATATCAATCATCGTAATATTAAGTAAAACCGAATAAAATTCGGAAAAACCTTAATATCCGATTGTCTTAATTTTTTTTTTTTTTTTTTTAGACTTCCATATATCCTCATCTAACCCCCCTGAGTTATATATGGTATGTGATTGTACATTATTGTACATTGCCATATCAGAACGACGTCGGCACAATCATCCCTCTGGGCAGGGCTAATATGGAATGGCTTATTGCTCTTAACGATCCTATCACACAAAGACCGAGCTACCAACACCAGTGATCTCCTGAACCTTTATTGGGGAAGGATGATTAACGATGAGAACAACCCTCAAAGACCATAGTTAGTAATCTGTGAATTAATTGATACCCCTTCCTACATATACTCTAAACTTCAGTGGGAAAACCGCTTGATACGGAGAAAACTACCAATCTGAATTAACTGCTTAGGGTAGAGTCCGGTGGTATAGTTATACTTACCTGAATTGACCTTTAACCCCTATACTTTAAGCGCAAACCTGAAACAGGAAAATCGCTAAAGAACTGTCAATGGCGGGGGTCGAACCAGAAGCCTTATGAATGCTAAGCGGGGGTCTTAACAACCAGGATAGAAACTGGAACGACACCGATTGTCTTAATATTTAGTTATATCTTCTAGTTTTTTCTATAAGTTATTTCAAGATACGATACATACACATAAAATACAAACGTAAAATAAAATACATGATGTTTCTTATAAAATGTAATACAAAAATTATTAATTAATAAAATAAATGAATGTTTACTATTATTTTAAATAAATTACTAAATTAAATAAATAATTAATTAATATAATAATTAAATAAATTTTAAATTAAGTAAATGAATAATTAATATTAATATAAATAAATGTTTATAGTAATTTAAATGAATGTATGCTAATAATTTAAATAATTAGTTAATTTAATAATTAGAAAAATAATTAATGTAAAGTGGGCTAGGATTGGTATGTAACTTGGTCAGAATGTTTTATATAATATAACTTAATTTACCAATAAAATATTAAACTTATTTATTATTAAATCTTTTCTTCAGAACTTATTAAAGAATTTAAATAATACTAATTTAAAAATTAAATAGGTTTTTATATTTAAAATAAAAATTTTAATATAATTTAATTATGAAATTTATTTATTAATTAATTATTTATTAAGATAATATTTATTAAGTTATATTATAGTTAATAATTAATAATTAATAATCTTACAAAGAATTTCAAAATTGATTTCAATTCTTTGTTTAAATACTTTTTTCTTACATATAATAAAATTACATTGATATTAATATTGATATTAATAATAAAGATAAAAATAAAATAATTTTAAATTAAAATATTAATAATTGATATTGATATTAATAATATGAATTCATATGATAGATCTTAAGATTAATCTTTTAAATTACTTTTAAAATAAAAGTATTGTTTTAACCATTTTAAATTGTAAATATTTAATATTATAAATTGAGAATAACAATTACTTATACTAATTATATATTCTCATGATTAATTAATTAATAATTATAACTAATGATTTTTGATCCAAAGGCTTTTTTGGTTTGATTATAATTGAGGTTATTAATCAAAATTATTTGAAAAAGTATTAATTAATTTTTATAATTGATTAGGTTTGTAATCAAGAATATTTATTATCTAACCTTATTTATTAATAATGGAGAATTTTTAAATTGAATTATTTATAGAAAGTTGGATGACTAGAATAATGACTTTAATTATATAAATTAATGTTGATCATTTTAATATATATTATTATATATTTATTGGAACTAATTAACTCTTTAAATAGCTATATCTCAAGAACTAGTGGTTTAAATTAGCTGAAAATTTGTGAGAATATAGATCTCAACTAGTACTTTCTAATAAAATTTGTCGTTCCAGTTTTTATCCTGGTTGTTAAGGCGTTTCCTTAGCATACATAAGGCTTCTGGTTCGACCCGCAGATGTCAGTGCCTGTGGATTTTCCCACTGGGTTTGCCATGGGTTGGGTTATGATATTCAGGTAAGTATAAATGAACTTTCTAATTTACTACTATGATAATAACACTCGTCTAGCCGGCCTGAGAGGGTCTAGTGTACATGGTACATTCCAAATTAGAACTTAATAAGTGGTGATTTAGGCTATGCCAAAAACACATAATATTCCTTAATCAATTTAAGTGTAAACATTAGGGGGCGGTTGACACGTGATCAAATTGACTATAAGAGGCTTAGCATTGTAGTTGTGAAATATCGTACAACGACATGCATCTAATGTACATGGATTAAGTGAGCGTCGAAGCTGAAGAAACAGTATGACAGACCAGGAGGATCACAACCACCTAGCAATAGGAATGAACCAACGTTTCTCTAAGAACCACCATTGGAGCTAACTCTGATCGATGGGAGAAAGGCACTTGGAAGTTAAAAAAAAAAAAATTCTAATAAAATTAATTTGAAGTCTCTAGAAAATGAAAATAGGACGCGAGATTCAGAAGTTATCACTAGTTTCGTATAGTACATTTTCTTCTTAAGGGTTAATATATTGAAAATTAAATTTTTGTGATCCATAACCCTTTTCAATATTAAATTTTTCCAAGTGATCTTTTTAATTATTTTTAAAAGTGTTTTATAATTTTTGAAATATAAATTTGATTTTAAAATTGTTTATTTGAATATTTAATTTATTTTTTAATCGTCTTCTATACTTGACAATTAAATAAGAATTAATAATTATTTATTGAATAATTATTAATTCTTACAAATTATACTTTGGGGTTCCTCAAGCTGGCTTCGCCGTCAGGTTGTTGGACGCTGACCTACTTGTCATGTGTTCGACTCAGGGTTATATATATTATGGATTAAATATAGCGATTGCTATATTTAATCCATAATATTTGTCTATTTTTATTTCTTTTTTTTTATTTAAATAATTGAAATTACCAATCAATATGAATGGTGTTTATTCATAATTATTAAATAAGAATATTTATAAATAGTAAATATAAATAATTTATAAAATTCATGTAAATTTAGTCTTTAGAATTATTATTAAGTTTAATTTGTATTAATAATATTAAATAATCAAATTATTAATAAAATATATTATTAATACAAAAAATAATTAATTAGTATTGTGCTAACCTGAGTCTCTCGCGTTGTTACAATACTAATTCTCTAAGAAAAAAAAGACTTACCTTAACACAATAATAACTAAACCCTTTATAAATTAATAAAACCATTTTCTAATAAAACATTTTAAATATGTCTAATAACCCTTTCAACATTTTCACTACTGCTTCAGCTTCTTCCTCTCAACAAAGTCAAGTACCTCCTGTGGACCCTCTTATGCTGGACTATGTGCTACCGATAGGAAATCCAAGCAAATTCACAGGAAAAAGGATGGATATTGAAGGATTTATTCAACATTGTGAATTAATCTTTCAATTAAGAAGCATTCTATTCTGCTAGGACGCCCATAAGACAGCTTTTATGTTTTCCTATATGGAAGGGGATGCCAAATTCTTCGTAGTTCACTTGATCCAAGAAAGAAATCCAGTTATGAACCACTATCCTAGCTTTGTTGCCTTACTTAGGAGAGTATTTGGTAATCTTGACATTGTATTCAATGCCAACCAAATTATTATGGCATTGAAACAAGAACGTATAGGTGAAGTATCTCAATACATCAAATATTTTGAACAAGCCTCAATTCATCTTGGATGGAATCAACCGGCCCTCGTCTCAAAATTTATCGATGGATTGCATGATGAAGTCAAAGCCGAGTTATTAATGCATGGTGAGGATATACCAACCCTTCTTGCTGCGTTTCATAGAACTATGATAATCGACTCTAGCCTTCATAAGAAACATAATATTTCCAGAAATTACCGTGGTGCTTCTCTTTATAATCCATTTGTGCGAAAGATGAGAAATGAGGATCAAATCCTTTTACCCGTTCCACTCAATCTGATGTTAAAAGACGTGGTCCTTTATCTGCTGAAGAAAAACAAAAACGCCGTGATCAAGGTCTGTGTATGCATTGTGGTTCCAAGGATCATTTGGTTACTTCCTGTCATAAAGTTCCAAAAAACTAACTTCTAGAGTAGATTCTGAGCCTAAATCTTACTCTAGTACAAACCCTTTTAAAGCTAAGCCTTCTACCAATAATACACACCATCCAAAATCTTATAATCCATTCATTCCCTTAGATAAATACCTTATTTTCCCGTTCATAATTATTATTAATAATAACCCATACGATATCTCAATCTTGGTTGATTTAGGTGCTATTGAAAACACTATCTCCAAATTTTTTATTGAGAAATATAGTATTCCGGTATCGGATTCAAAAATATCTGGAACCATTGACTGTGGTGTGAAAACTTCTAATATTTTGGGAATGACTAAACCTCTTAGGATTATATTTAAAGATGAATCATTTTCTATTCAATTCATTATCACAGATGATAATTCTCTACCTCAAATTATTGGTACCCATTGGCTCAATTCAAATAGGGCAGTCGTAGATTTTGATTGTAAAAAATTGCATTTTAAAAAGATGTATCTAAATTTGAAACTAATAAAGCATATTTTAAAATAATTGCGAAAACCTTCAGTGTAATGACTCTTGTGTTTCAAAAAATAATTCGGATATTCATCTTCACTCAATCTCTTCGACTCCCTCTTCACCTTCTATTGATTCTTCCATCCCTGCTTTCTCTCCGGCAAGTAAACCTGATAACAGCACTTCTCACCGTTCTCCAATGTCATATTCTCAAAAATTTGCAATTTATATCAATTGTCCCTCTATAGATTCACTTTCAAAAACACCCTCTATTCCGGATTTTTACATTGACTTTAAGGACGTCTTTTCTGAAAAACAGCAAACGAACTTCCCCCGTAAAGAACTTACGAATGTAAAATCGATTTAAAACCCGACTCTTCTCTCCCTTACGGCCCAATTTATTTTCTCACTGTGGAGGAAACAAAGATACTTAAGGATTATATTAAAAAAATTTAGAAAAGAACTTCATTCAGAAGTCTATCTCCCCAGCCGGTGCCCCTGTCTTATTCGTTCGAAATAAAGATAATTCGTTTCGGATGTACATTGACTATAGAAAATTCAACGATATCACTATTAGGAACTTCTATCCCCTTCCGCTAATCAATGATCTTCTTGAAAAAGTCAGTGGAGCTAAATTCTTCACTAAGCTCGACCTTCGTTCCTCATACAACCTTGTTCGTATTAAGGAAGGTGATGAATATAAAACGGCTTTCAACACTAGATTTGGTCATTTTGAGTATTTAGTCATGCCGTTTGGTCTTAAAAATGCCCCAGCTACCTTCCAGCATTTCATCAACGATATTTTAAGTGATTTCCTCGACGACTTTGCCTTCGCTTACATTGATGATATTCTCATTTTTTCCAATACATTAGAGGAACATCATAAGCATGTTCGCTTAATTCTCGAACGTCTTCTCAAGAATAACCTCTATGTTAAACTCGAAAAATGCAAATTCGATGTCCTGAAATTGATTTTGTTGGTCACCATCTTTCTGGTTCTGGTATATCAATGGAAAAGAATAAAGTAGACGCCATTCTTAATTGGCCTCTTCCCCAAAATACAAAACATATCAAACAATTCATAGGTCTCTGTAATTACTACAAGCGCTTTATAAAAAAATTTTTCAAAAATCGCAGCGCCCTTGACTCGATTATTAAAGAAAAATGTTCCTTTTATTATGGACTCTTCTGCCGTCTCAACTTTCAATAATTTAAAAAATGCTTTTCTTTCCGCCAGTCTCCTTTGCCATGCAGATCCGAACAAACCTTTCATTATTGAATCCGACTCCAGTAACTTCGCTATCGGTAGTGTCCTTCTTCAAGAATTTGATGGATCTCTTCACCCTGTTTCTTTCTTCTCGAGAGCTTTAACCAACGCCGAATGTAATTACCCAATTTACGACAAGGAACTCCTTGCTATCAAAGAAGCCTTTTAAACCTGGAGGCACCATCTTGAAGGTGCCAATCATCAAATCACTGTCTTCTCCGATCATCGTAATCTTCTTTTTGAGCGTAAACCAGATCATCTTTCCCAACGTCATATCCGCTGGAGTATCTTCTTCTCTCGTTTTGATTTTGTTATTAAATACAAACCAGGTTCGAAGAATAGAGCTGATTGCTTGTCTCGTAGACCTGATTATGAACATAAAGTTTCTAATTCACGTTCAATTCTTAACACTTCTAATTTCACTAGCATTTCCTCCGTTATTTCTCTAAGTGATAGCTCTTTATTAGAAAAGATTCGTTCAGCCCTACCTTCAGATCCTTACTTCAATTCTACAAACAACTCCAGAAGACTTAATCTCCCCAATTCTCCTTTCACTTTCAAGGATGGTATTCTTCTTTACAACTTTAAGATTTACATTCCCGAAGTCCTTCGTGTTGATATTCTTCAATCCCATCATAATTCCCTTCTTCCGGACATTTCGGTATTAAGAAAACTCTCGAACTTATTAGTAGAAACTTTTGGTGGAAGAGCTTGAGGGGGGACGTACGCAGATTTGTAAATTCATGTGATACGTGTAATAGAAACAAAAACAGCAATCACAAACCATATGGATTTCTTCAACCACTCTCAATACCCGAAAACAATGGTCTTCAATATCTCTTGATTTCATTATAGATCTACCAAAATCGATCAATTATTCTGCTATCCTAACAGTGGTGGATAGATTATCGAAGATGGGTCATTTCATTCCACTTAGAAAGCTTCCCTCAGATGAAGAAACTGCACAACTTATATTGGATAATGTATTCAGACTACATGGTATTCCAAAGGAAATTATATCAGATCGTGGTAGACAATTCAATTCAAAATTCTTCCAACATTTTTGTAAGCTACTACACTGTAAATCCAAACTTTCAACTGCTTATCACCAACAGACTGATGGGCAAACGGAAAGGCTTAATAGTATAATTGAACAGTATCTCAGGTGTTTCACTAACAGTAAACATTCTGACTGGAGTTCGTATATTTCACTCGCAGAATTTGCCTATAAAATGCTATTCAGGAATCCATTAAAATGTCACCTTTCAAGGCCAAGTTAAAGTATGATCCAGAATTCTTAATTGATCTTCCAATAACGTCCCTAGTTCCTGAAGCAGAAAAAGTTGTATGTGACATTGGTAAGACAATTGATAAACTAAAGGAAAATATAAAAGAAGCTCAAGAAAAGTTTAAAGAATATGCTGATAAGAAAAGACAAGAGCCTCCCAGTTTAAATGTAGGCGACAAAGTATGGTTGCTCTATCCCAAAGGAAAAACAAATGTGAAGAAATTAGATTCTAGGAAATCGGGACCATATGAAATTATTGAATGCTTGGAAAATCAAAATTTCAAGTTAAAATTATCCAAACGAGACCGAAGACACCCCATTTTCTATATATATAATCTCTAGACCTATATTGAGAATACCTTTGAAAACCGAGATATTCAGAAGCCGCCTCCCATTTTAGTAAACGATGAACTAGAGTATGAAGTAAACGAAATATCGGATTCTAGAATTAACAACGGAGTACTTCAGTATCCTGTTGATTGGAAAGGATATCCTGTTGAAGATCGTTCATGGGAAAACGCAGAAGACATACATGCCCCCGTATTACTGAAAGCTTTCCACAAAAAGTTTCCAGATAAACAACATTCAATGTCGTCTGGAATCCGACATTAGAAGGAGGGCATTGTAACGTATAAAGGTTTTGTACCTTTTCCAAGAAATTATATTTCAGGGTTCCCTAAGCTGGCTTCGCAGTCAGGTTGTTGGACACTGACCTACTTGTCATGTTCGACTCCGGGTTCTCTATATTATGGATTAAATATTGTAATCGCTATATTTATTCCATAATATTTTTCTATTTCTATTTCTTTTTTTTTATTTAAATAATTGAAGTTATCAATCAATATGAATGATGTTTATTAATAATTATTAAATAAGAATATTTATAAATAGTAAATATAAATAATTTATAAAATTCATGTAAATTTAGTCTTTAGAATTAGTATTAAGATTAATTTGTATTAATAATATTAAATAATCAAATTATTTATAAAATGTACTATTAATACAAAAAATAGTAAATTAAAATTGTGTTAACCCGAGTCTCTCACGTTATTACAAGGATAATTAATGAAGAGCATACTTTAATATCAAGGTAATATTTAATCTTCAATTCTAAGTCTAACTGAAAGTTAAATACAGATATTATACTGGAGTGCAATATACCTAGTTATTTTTTTTTTAAATTTTAAATTATTTTAAATACATTATTATAGTATTAATTAAAATAAGAAAAAATTACTTTATATTTTAATAAGAAACATAATAAATAAATTGTGTTAATATACTTAGAACTAAAATTGGAGTTTTAATTATTCTATTGTTGTTTTATGAAAAATTAGATAATATTCATCAAAGTGAATTTAAAAATCTTTTGGATTACATATCGAATTTCAAAGAATTAGTAAAATATTAAATAATATTATTAAAATTTATAATTTCTAAAATGATTGATTATATCCTTCATTAATAGAAAAATTAGGTTTTATAGAAATAAGTTAAATTAGTTTTATTTTTGTAATAAAAAGCAAAGCATCCAATTTATATTAATATTTTTAGAATTAGTACTGATAGAAAACTCAAACATTATATTAATATATCAAGCAATGATTAAAAATTTGATAAAAAGTGAAAGAAAGTGTTTTAATTATATTACTTTAATTAAATCTAAAGTAGTTTTTCGTATTATTAGAGAAAAATCCAGAAATTATTAAAATGAAAACTCATTAAGTTTGAGATTTAAATGAAAAAAAATTTAATTTGTTTCGCATTTTTTATAAGTATAAATTATATCCCAGAAGTTAAGTTATTAGTTAATTCATGATCTGAATTAAATTATATTAGAATTTAATTTGATAAAGATTAAAAAATTAATATAATTCTGAGGTTGATGAGTCTTTTTAAATTTCAATTATTATTATTAAGGTTATAAAGGTTTGGTAAAAATAAGAAATCTAGAAAGAAAAATATTAATAAGAGAATTAAATATATCATTTCCAAAATAATTTATTAATGTAATATTAAGAATATAAATATATCATGTATTGTTAAAATAATTCCATGAAGGAATAATGATAAATTAAATAAAATTAATAATATAATTATATATAAATTTTATATTTTTGCAATATTTACGAGTTAAAGATATCTTAAATAAAAATATAAAAAATAATATTTCTTCATAGATCTATAATTGAGAGGTCAAAGTTTTACACATGTAAAGTAAGATACTAAACCGAATAGATTAGGATATCTAATCTATTACAAAACAATAATAAAACTAGGGGTTTGAATTGAGAATTTTAATATATTTTGTTTTAAACTTTAATTATTAATAAATAAATTATGTCCAATTTTCATTTTCTGTAATATAATTCGTGTAACTAAAACAATAATAATAGGCTTAAGCTACATTAAGATATAAGCTGTGGCGTTTGATATCTTTACAATTTCTCTCTTTAAGTCGAGCTCTTGCGAGATTAATTTATAAAGAATCCTTTCTCGAAGGAATCTCAATTACAAATGGTTGGTATCTATGCTTAATTAGATTACCAACTTTATTCTTTCTAATTTTCATGGAGGAATCATTCGGCTTATGTTTTGACTTTTTAGAGTTTCTTTCGAACTTTTATATTAATTGTCTGGAATATGATCTTCAGAAATCCAGGTGTATTTGTCAAATCCTGTAATGTTAAACACTGGAAGAATAGATTAGGATATCTATTTTATTACAATAACACTAAAATTTAAATAAGAAAAAAAAATTGTTTTTATAAAAATATCTTTTATTATAATAGAAATTTTATTAATAACAATTACATCGATAAAATGTTGAAAAATATCTTCTATTTATATTTTTCCTAAATACATTTATATTATATTATAACTATTTATTTCTTATATATTATTATTTAAAATCTACACTAAAATCTTAATTATTAATAAATATTTAAACTATAATTATTTTTAGTAAAATACAATTGGCAATTCAAATTAAGTACTATTTAATTTGAATATGTGCCCATGTATTATTGATATATTAATCATTTATTATTTATATATTATTTATCTATTTCTATAAAAAAACAATACTAAAACTAGGGATTTACATTGAGAATATTAATTTACTTGTTAAACATTAAAAATAAACTAATAATTTATTTTGTTTTAAACTTTAATTGTTAATAAATAAATTATGTCTCATTTTCTTTTTCTGTAATATAATTTGTGTAACTTAAACAATAATACTTGTGGCTTAAGTTACATTAAAGATATCAAACACCTCTGTTTGATATCTTTACAAATTCTTTCCACGATAACTTAAAAAATGTTTCACCGTTAACAGATTTCATCTTCTAATTTTTTTTCTGGAATTCTTTTCAATCAAATCTGTGTTAAGATTAATATTTATTAGACCTATTATTAAATACGTTTTCAAAGTATGGTCCTAACAATGAGACATGAAAGACTGGATGAAATCTCATTTTCATTGGAAGTTTCAATTTAAAAGCAGGAGAACTAACTTTTTCAATTATTTCAAATGAACCAAACATTTGAGGTGCTAATTTTTTCTTCAAATTAGTTCCAGGCGAATCTTTCAATAACCATAACTTCTTTTCCACTTCGAATTCCGGGACTCATTCTTTTCATATCAGCATATTTCTTATATGTTTCTTTTTCTTTTTCTAAGTTTTCTTTTAATAATCAAAAGTTTTCGTTCATATCAATTACTCTTTGTTCAGCTCTACTAGGTCTATCATTAGCTGGAATTTCTAAGCTGAACTTTGGATGAAAACAATAATTGGCAAAGAATGGGAATTGATTTATAGATTGTTGTAAAGTATTATTATATGCATATTACCAAATGAAATAAGATCAACCCAATTCTGCTTTTTATTGATAAAACAACGGAAATATTGTTCTAATATGCCATTCACCCTCTCCGTTTGACCATATGTCTGCGGATGGTTAGCAGTCGATAATGAATTATTGATATTTAGAAGGCACGAAGTCTTGACCAAAAATCGGAACTAAATTGCGAGCTACTATCAGAAATGATGGAATCAGGAAGACCATGCAGACGGAGGACATTAGCAATAAAAGCATCAGCAGCAATATAAGCAGTAGGAAGACAACGTAAAGGAATGGCGTGAGCAAATTTTGTAAATTTATCGACAACAACCATAAGTGTAGTTATATCTCTGGACTTTGGAAGATCAACAATGAAGTCGATAGAGATATTAGACCAAGGTCTATTGGTGTAAAATAATAATATTAAAACAGATTATTATTTTTACAATAAAACACAAAAAATAAAAAAATTTAAACAATAAAATAAATAAAAATTCTCAATTAATATTTCTTTTTAAAAGTTATTAACTATATAATAGTCAATAACAACTACGTTTATTTAAAATTTGGAAAAAAATACATGTATTTATATGTTTTTTCATTTACATTCATTTTATATATCTTTCATTCAATTATACATATATTTAATATAAAATAAACAAAACTAATTTAATACAACTTTAAATAAATAATAAAATAATAAAACTAAACTAAAACTAATTAAATACACTTTTGATTCAATTTGAGAAAACTGCAAATTGGATACAGTCCATGTATTATTTATATATTATTTTAATATTAATAATACTATTTATAATATATTTCTTATTAAAAAAATCTATTTTAAAAATACGCTAAAGTTATTAAACTAATTTTAATTAAATAAAAACTTTTTAAGATTTAATTTGAATATTTAAAATATTTAAATTTAATTATTCATTAATTTAAATATTTATCCAAATTTCGTTTCTTAACCTTGATATTTTAAAATTAATTATTATTTAATTATTTCATGAAATTTATTGAATAAATTTTATGAATAATTTCCGTTAAAATATCAAGATTTTTTATTTAACAATTATTAATTAATTATTAAATAATTTAAAGATATATCTTATATCTTTATACTAGGAATGTCCAAAGGGGATAATAATACATAAGGCTTATGTCTGGGGACTTTGGATTTGCAACAAGTCACGCAAGATTTAATAAAAGATTTGACATCTAAATGAAATCTTGGCCACCAAAAGTTTCTTGAAATAAGTTCGGCAATTTTCTTAATGCCGAAATGGCCAATAGCGACGGAATCGTGATAGAGTTCCAAAACTCTAATCTTAAGAGATTTTGGAACATAAATAAAATTATTAAATAATAGAAATCCTTCATCATCAATAATAATTTTATCAATATTTTTAATAGTAGCATTACTTGTAGAACCATTCATTTTAAATTGAACGATAGAATTATACAAATCGTCATTTTTGAGTTCTAATAAAATAGAACCGATTAACGGTTTATTATCACTATGATGAAGTGGAATAGTAATACAAGAAACATCAGAATTAAACATATTCACCAAATGATCACTTCTACGAGACAGGATATCAGGCTTACCAGATTTCTTTCCAGCTCTATAGATGAGTTTAAAGTCAAATTTGGATAAGAACAAATTTCATCTAATTTGTCTTTGAGATAACATATCATGTTTATTAGGAAATGTTAAGTTCTTGTGATCAGTATAAATTATGAACTGAAGGCGTGTACACTATAAATATATAAATAGTGATGCCATTCTTCATGAGCAACTATGATAGCTAATAGTCTTTATCATATATAGGATAGTTTCTTTGACAACTCGTCAAACACTTAGAAAGAAATGCAATGGGATGTAATTTGCCGTCTAACTCTTGAAAGAGAATAGCACCAACAGCATAATTGCTAGCATCAATATCTACAATAAATTGTTTATTACTATTTGTATGTTTCAGAATAAACGCTGACGTGAACAAAATTTTTAATAAAATAAATATCAATCCTTATCTTCATTTACCCAATTAAAAACAACATTTTTTCTAGTAAGTTTATGGAGGGGTTTGCAATTTTAGCAAACTCTTTAATAAAAATTCTGTAATAGTTGCATAAACCAATAAAAGGCTGAACCTCTTTAACATTCTTGGGAACTGGCCAATCGGAAATTGCTTTAACTTTATTCTCGTCCATTTGCAAACCATCTTTTGAAATGAGATAACCAAGAAAAAACGGTTTTCTCAACGTCAAACCCACATTTTTCTAATTTAACATAAAGATTATTTTCAAGTTGTTTATTAAGTATCTTTTAACATATTCATGATATTCTTCGATAATTATTATTAGAATAAATAGGAATATCATCAATATATGAGATAACAAAATCATCTAAATAATTACCAATAATATCGTTAATGAAGTGTTGAAAGGTTGCAGGTACATTTTTTAATACAAAAGGAATAACCAGATATTCAAGATGATCAAATCTAGAACGGAAGGCCGTTTTGTATTCATCATCTTCCTTAATTCGAACAAGGTTATAAGCAGATTTAAGATCTAATTTAGTAAAAATCTTAGCATTTTTCATTCTTTTCAGAAGGTACTAATTAAAGGTAAGGGATATGAATTACAAATAGTGATGTCATTTAACCTTTTATAATTAATACAAAGTCTTAATTAGTCATCTTTTTTCTTAACAAACAAAATTGCTGCACAAGCGGAAGACGATGATTTCCTAATAAAACTTTTATTTAAATTATCATATATTTTTTTTTAAGTTCCTCCCTTTCAATTTCAGTTAATGGATACAGTGGTCCATTAAATAAAGTTGAATCATTCTTAAGTTTGATTTCCCAATCATAATGTCTATAAGGAGGCAATACTTCATAATTTTTTTCATTAAATACTTTAATAAATTCTAAATTATAAATCAAACACTAAAAGAATAGATTAGGATATCCATTCTATTACAATAACACCAAAATTTTAAATAGAAGTAAAAAAATTGTTTTTATAAAAATATATCTTATTATAATAGTATTTTTAATAAAAATTATATCGATTGAATGATGAAAATATCTTCTATTTATATTTTTCCTAAATACATTTAATTTATATTATAACTATTTATTTAAAATATATTATTATTTAAAAATTCCACTAAAATCTTAACTATAACTATTTTAGTAAAACTAAATAGGCAATTCAAATCAAGTACTACACGATTTGAATGTATGCCTATGTATTATTTATATATATTAATCATTAAATAGTGTAGTTTGATTTATTTAATTATATACTAATTATATATTTGTACAAAAACAATACTAAAAATAAGATATTAAGTTGAGAAATTTAATTTATGTGTAGAACATAAAAAATAAATTAATTATTTATTTTGTTTTAAACTTTAATTATTAATAAATAAATTATGTCTCATTTTCATTTTCTGTAATACAATTTGTGTAACTAAAACAATAATAACTAAGACTTAAGCTACATTAGAGTTATAAAGCTGTGGCGTTTGATATATTTACAAATTTTCATTCATAATTATTATTGAATAAGATTATCTATAAATAATTAATATAAATAGTATACAAAATTCTTGAAGATTTAATCTTTAGAATAAGTATCAAGGTTAATTTGTATTAGCAATATATTATTAGCTCAAATAATAATTAGTATTGTAATAACTAGGATTTCTCGCAGGGTTATAATAATAACCTAAGATATCTTAATAACTATTAAGTTCATAAAATAGCATATAATATTATATATATGGTATTTGTATTTGATAATTGCTTTTTATATAAATTTTGTTACTGATAGATTTCCACTTTAAAATTTAACATTTATGTAAGGAATTATATTAAATAACAGGGGTTTGATTAAATGCAAAAAATTATATTAAGATTAGATTAGAATTAATAGAAGAAAAAAACTAGTTATTCTTATAACCAATCATTATATAATATAATAAGTTTACTCATCATATTGTATTAGAAATTATGTTAATTGTAAAGAAATGTGTTCTTAAAAATAAAAGAAATTTATAATAATTTACTAAAATAACTTAGTAAATATAAACACTTTTAATTACTGTTAATTATTAATATTTAAAATTATTATTAAAAACACACAATTTCTAACTTAATAGGTTAGTGTTTAACAATAATTTATTAATTAATAAAAACTCAATTTTCTTAAATTATTTAGGAAAATTCACTCGGATTTATATAAAAATTTTAAATTTAATATAAAATATTTTTTACAACTTAAATTTCTTAACCAATCAAAGAATTTCGTGTTGGTAAAAAATCAAAATAAAAAATTAAAATAAAATAAATAAAGAAAGTAATTTAAATGTCTCGAACTTAAGACATTCGGACCAAAGTCTTAGTTACTAACCACTAAGACAATTTCATTATTTCTACAACCTGTGTAAGAATTAATAATTATTTTTTGTATAAATTAATTCTTATTTAATTATTTGTGAAGATATTAACTGGATTTAAAACAAATTCAGATAATATCTATAATTAATTAAACATAATAATTAGAATTAAATAATCCAATAATTATTTTAAAACACCTTTAAAAGTCACCTTTTAAATTTTGGTTCAGTGAAAGGGTTATGATTTCAAAAAATCTAATATCAATACACTATAACCCTTAACCAAAAATAAACAAACACGAAACAAGGTGTAACTCGCCAAAAACGATCGCTACGGCTGTAAGTGCTACGGCTATGAAACCAGGTTTATTAGAAAGCTTAAGGAAAAAGCTACATTTTGGTACAATCGCGGTCCTTCTAACAGGTCATTTAAGGAAGATATGATCATTCGAAGATTTTAATAAGTAAATTAAAATTAATATGATATCAAGTATGGATCATAGACATTTCTTATGACTTGACGAAAATTAAAAAGATATCAATAGAAATTCTAATTATATTAATTTAATTAATGATAGTGACTGTTACTAAAAATAGAACTAAACCATTTAGGTGTAACGGTTAACATTTATAAATTAAATAATTTTAATTATTATAAAATAGGTTAATGGATCAAGTGTTTAAATGATTAATCATATGTTTATTTTATTTTATGTCATGACAAAACAAACAAACAAACAAACAAACAAACAAACAATCTTATTATATTATTAACATATTACATGTAATACTTTATTTTTATCAATTTAATAATCTGAACAAAGAATATAAAATAGAATGAATTGAATTCGATTTTAATTCTTTGTAAAGATTATAGTTATAATCTTAATTATATAGTTATTAAATATATTATCATTTATATTATTATTAATAAATAAATAAAATTTTATAAAAAAGTTATTCTAAAGAATAAATATTAATTTCTCATTTGGAAGTTTAAAGGGTTATTTTATATTTAAATTTAATTTCTTAAAAACATATTGACTATATAATTGATAACATTCTGACCTGGCCGCATAACCAAATCCAAAAACTTAACATTATTTTTTAATTATTAAATTAATTATTTATTTAAACTATTAGCATACATTCATTTAAATTACTATAAATATTTATCTATATTGATATTAATTATTCATTTACTTAATTTAAAATTTATTTAATTACTATATTAATTATTTATTTATTTAATTTAGTAATATATTTAAAATAATAGTAAACATTCATTTATTTTTTAATTAATAATTTTTGTATTACATTTTATAAGATACATTATATATTTTATTTTACGTTTGTATTTTATGTGTATGTATCGTATCTTGGAATAACTTATAGAAACAATTAGAAAATATAAATACATATTAGGACAATCGGATATTAAGGTTTTTCCGAATTTTAATCGGTTTTACTTAATATTACGATGATTGATATATTAGTTATCAATCGAATATCTTTTTAGGTTTTTCTTCTAGTCTTTTCCTAAAAAGATTATTTGTTAAGATTAGAAATTCTTTATTAAACTTTAAATTATCAAAAAATTATAAATATAAGGACTCTGAAATTCCACTAAAGAATCCAGAGTTATTATTTTAAGACAATTATAATAAATAACCCTTTCAAAAACTATATTCATAAAAAATATTTACATTAAAGATAGTCTTAATATTTTGTGTTTGTTATTATAATTCACTTATAATAAACTCTTTAAGATAAGTATTCATTTTTATTTACTATTAAGAAACTTCTCAATTTAATAATACATATTACGATTTGTATTATTATATTGTAGATAATAATTATTATTAAATATATAATAATTATTACAACCCGTTACATTAATGTATAAAAGGAGAAAACATTAGATCAATTAAATCCTTTATGTCAAGAGTTAGAGTGGATTTAGAACTATAATTAAGTCTACTAGGTTAGGATAGGCTTAATTATATAGTAAATAATAAATTTTTATAAATAAAAGAGTAATAAATATAGTTTTTTAAGAAATATTTTATTTAATTTTTATAATATAAATAAATGATAATTATTAATTTTAAATATTGAATTTACTATATAAAAATGAGTATAATAATCTCACAAAGAACTTCTTAAAGTTGTTCTTTGTTCAACTTATTTATACTTTCATTTTTAATATAATGTTGATATTAATAAAGTATAATAATAATATAATTTAAGTTATACATGTATAATAATATAAATATAAATATTAATAAAATATAATAATAATAATAATATAATTTTCTTTAAATATCGATATTAATAAGTTGTTAAAAATAATATTAATAATTATTTAAATGAATCTTATTTTACTAATTGGTTTGTTTAATATTAATTAATTGTTACACTATTTATCTCCGCCGGATAATAAATAGCTTTCCAATTAATATTTATATTAAATAAACTATTATTAGTAAAATATTATTAAATTAATATTTTAATTAATTTAACTAATAATTCAAAATTATGAAATTTCATGAAATGTCAAATTTCATGAATTGTGATTTTGACACTTTAGTAATTTTGTTAATAGAAATTAGTTATTAATAAATTTTTAGTTTTTCTGTTTATTTTATTAATATGATAATACACTTACTTAACAAGTTAGCCGTACTATTATGATAATAAAATTTATTAAATAAAGTTATTAATAAAACCTATTTGTATCCTTATGTTTTTATTATTATAATATCTCGTTACAATTTAAAAAGAGAAATTCTTAATTAAAAGGCTTTTATCTTTTAAACAAAAAATATTCCTTTATCTATAATATAAGAAAGATAATTATAGTAGATGGTCGTATTTAATTATTGTTTTAGTTACATGAATTATATTACAGAAAAAAAAGGGACATAATTTATTTATTAAGCATTAAAGTTTAAACCAAAGTAAATTATTAATTTATTTTAAATATTTAGCAAATAAATTAAATTTCTCAATTTAAATCCCTAGTTTTAGTATTGTTTTTTAATAGAAATATATAGATAATATAAATGTATTTAGTAAAAATATAAATAGAAGATATTATTCATCATTTGATCGATGTAGTTGTTATTAAAAATTTTATTACAATAAATTAATAAAAAATTATTTTTATAAAAACATATTTTATACTGTGTTGTTATTGTAATAGATTAGGCATATCTTAAGTTATTCAATTTTGTATTTAGCTTTACATATATATTATTATTAAAAACCTATGCTAAAATATTAATTATTAATAAAATAATTTAAACTATGACCATTTTAGTATACTAAAATGGGCAATTCTTAGCTTAAATTATATTAAAGATATCATGAAATATAGTTTAATATTGATATATTGATAACTTTACATATACTTTTATTATCGGGAATTTTTTTTGTAGTTTTTTGAGGTTAATTTAAAGTGGAAGATATATATTTCAACTACTTCATGTTTATAATAAAAATTTAGAAGTTGAATATAATATTATTTTATTTATGTAAAATATTGCTTACTTAACTAACATATCTGTTTCATTCTCAATTAATCAAATAAGAGTTCTATGCATAATTAGCACTGATTGTAATGAATACTAGAAATAACTAAATTGTCTTAGTGGTTAGTAGCTAAGACTTTGAGTCTGAATGACACTAGTTCGAGACCTCATAGATACTATTTTAAAAAAATTATTTTATTTTATTTTATTTTTAAATTTTATATGAAGATTATTGATTGGTTAAGAATTTTAAGTTGAAAAAATTTTATAAATTAATTTAAAAAATTTTTAGTATAAATACGAGTGAATTTTCCCAAATATTTTAAAGAATCGAGATTTTATTAATAAATAATTATATTATTAAACACTAACTTATTAAGTTAAATTCTATGTGTTTTTAATGATATTTTTATAAATTAATAATTTACAGAATATTTTAAAGTGTTAATATTACTAAGTTATTTAGTAAATATTATAATTTGTTTTATTGTTAAAGACACATTTCTTTACAATAAAATCTCCTTATAATATAAAAGCTTAATACCTTAGTGTTTAAGAAATTGTTATAGATAAAACTTTTAAGTTTTATTGTTGAAGCTTTTCTTTAAAGAAATATTTTTACTTAAAGTAGTAGAATTAGTACGCTTTAGAAGCGGTATATAATTCAAACTATAAAAAGTAAAAGATTAACGGGATCGAGTTTAACCTGTACAATAATTGGGTTGGCAGGCTCTGAGCTATTCTACTTTGAATAAGGAAGTAGGAGAATCCGAGGTACATCACGTACAAGACGCTGTAATAAGCAAGCTGGCGTGAGATTTATAGTTGTATACTATCTTTTGCTGTTTGATTATAGACCGGAAAATAGCCGGAAATGCCTTACTTTAATAAAATAATATTTCTTAATACATTTTAAAATTAAGTTTTCTAATAAAACAATTTCTAATTTTTAATTATAATTATTAATTGTTAAGACAATTTATTAAAATTGTAATAATATAAAATAATATTCTTTATAACTCCTTTAGCGTGAGAAGTTAAACTCTTATACATAATACTTCTACGTTCGGATAAGGTTGATATAGGGAAAGAAAACCTGTAATAATTTTTATTGCTAACAATAAGTTAGACACTAAAAAAAAAAATTTTTACACCGTTCCTTTCTTTTATTAATTTAATTAATATTAACAATCGACTTTATACGTGTTATCGTGAAGAGCTACGAAGGACTTATTATAAAGAATAAAACAGGTTATATATTTGATGGTTTAACACTATATAATCTGGTTTATATTATTATTTAATAAAAAGATTTACTCAATTAATAAATATAATTAAATACTTTATTCTATTATTTTTACAAATTTATTAAAGCTTATTAAAGAAAACATCATAAGTACTATGGAAGAGAACGAAAACAACCACATGGATAATAATAATATTTTCGAAAACGCAACTCTTAAGGATGGTTTTGCAGGGGATCGCAGATATCTGAAGGGTTTCTTAGCTAAGGTGGAGCTAGTGTTTATGCTATATCCTGAACGGTATCAAGACGACGCAACCAAAATTCTCTATATAATATCAAGACTTTATGGGGACGCTATGAACTGGGCTGCTACTCTTATAAACAACCATGATCCGTGTCTTAATAACTACCAAGCTTTTGTTGACAGGTTTAAGGCTTTTTATGGTTATAACGATGCTACCTATGTTGCAAATCAAATGCTTAGAACCTTAAAACAACGCCGATTAGGAGGAATTAGAGGCTATATCTTGGAATTTAACCGCTATGCTGATGAATCAAACTGGAATGAACAAGCCAAAATGGATGCATTTATAGCTGGCCTTAATCAACAAGTTGCAGTTCGTATTTTGGAAATGTTTCCGGGTCCTAGGGATCTTCTTTCATTACAGACTATTGCTTCAAGAATCGATTCAAGATTATCTACACATCATACCTTTTTCCCTTCTGGTTCAAACAATGACCAAAACCGAAAGAAAAGATCTTTTCATCACTTTTCAAAAATAACAAAGTCCATTACAAACAGGAATAACCATGGCCCTATCTCAAACGAAGAAAAGGAAAGAAGAAAGAAAGAAAATCTTTGTGTGTATTGTGGTGCTTCAAGTCATAAGCTTAATAATTGTCCAAAAAGAAAGAATAAAGATCGTGAAAATCCTTCACTAATATCTATTCCCACACTTATATCCGCTCCTAAAGAAGAAAACAAAACTCATAATAAAATGACAACTAAATTTAAACTTTCTTATGAACTAAATACGGATATTCTTATTGACTCAGGATCCAAACTTAATTTAATTGATGTAGATTACTGTAACGATAATAACATTCCTTATCATGATGACGGTAACCTCCCAAATATCGTTGGTATCGGTGGTCGACAATCTCTTTTTGGAATTACATCTCCTTTGAATCTTCGCTACAAAGATCATCTCTGTCGAACACAATTCTATGTAACTGATCTACCTTATTATCCTTGTATTCTTGGAATAGACTGGCTTAAAGAACACAATCCTTCTATCGATTTCACAAAGAACAAAATTTCATTTGTATCCGATTACTGTTATAATCGTTGTATAACACTCTCCAATAATGTCTCTGAATTTCCTGAAGAAAGATCTGCTTTTCCTGCAATGGAAGATCCTTCCTACGAACCTCCGCATGATTCATTCGCTTACCCTATATTTGTCGATAAACAAAACATCCAATCTCAAAACGAAACTAATCGTACTTGTACTATTCTCTGTTCGGGTTCTTCAAAAAATATTAACAATTCTGTTTCAAAGAAGTCTTCTGTTAACTTTTCTACTTCGTCTCTCTCAAATCAAGAACCAACTTCTGTTTTGACTTCTTTTTCTGATTCTAATATTCATTCCAATTCTATTCTCAAATCCGATTCAAACTCTAAATCAGAACCCAATTCTTCTATTATACTTCCGGATGTTCTCTCTGACTTTGCTGATGTCTTCAATGAATCTAATGCTGAAAAACTTCCTCCACACCGTCCATACGATTGTGAAATAAAACTCAAAGAAAATTCAAAACTGTTTTATGGACCGATTTATCCTCTAACAGAAACCGAATCAATTGCTTTAGAAGAATATATAAAAGAAAATCTCAAGAAAGGATTTATTAGAAAATCAAAATCGCCTGCGGGAGCTCCTATTCTGTTTGTACCTAAGAAAAACGGTCAACTTCGTATGTGTGTTGACTATCGCCAATTAAACTCCATAACTATTCGTGATTCTTATCCCCTTCCTCTTATACAAGATATGCTTGAACATCTTGGAAAAGGGAAGATTTTCTCAAAATTGGATCTTCGTTCTGCCTATAACTTGGTCAGGATTAAAAGTGGTGATGAATATAAAACCGCTTTTACTTGCAAGTTAGGTCATTTTGAATACTGTGTGATGCCTTTTGGGTTGAAAAATGCACCTGCTGTTTTTCAACATTTCATTAATGATGTTCTTGAAGACGTTCTTGGTAAATTCGCTTTCTCTTACATAGATGATATTATTATTTTTTCCTCTGATTATAAATCTCATATTTCTCATGTCAAAACTGTTTTGAAACTCCTGAGGGATGCTGGGCTCTATGCTAAATTGGAAAAATGCGAGTTTTTTGTTTCTTTTATTGATTTCCTTGGTCATAGGATTTCTACTGATGGTATTCACATGGACCCAAATAAAGTTTCTTCTATTTTAAACTGGCCTACTCCATCTAATGTTAAAGAGGTTCAATCTTTTCTTGGTCTTGCGAACTACTACCGTCGATTTATTCCAAATTTTGCAAAGATCGCTCATCCTTTGCATAAACTTTTGAAGAAAAATATTAAATTTGTATGGTCTAAAGAAGCTCAAGATGCTTTCGATTCACTCAAGTCCTTATTTGTTTCTGCTCCTGTTCTTATATTTCCTAATCGTGAACTTCCATTCATAGTCGAAACTGATTCAAGTAACTTTGCCATTGGTGCTATTCTCTCGCAAGTCTCTCCAATTGATAATATGACCCATCCAGTTGCTTTCTTTTCTCGCTCTCTTACTGGTCCTGAACGTAATTATCCAATATATGATAAAGAGCTCTTAGCTATCGTTGCTGCTCTTGAAACATGGCGTCATCTACTTAAAGGCTCTTCTTCTACTTTTAAGATTTACTCGGATCATCGAAATTTACTCTATCAAAAGAAACCTGAAAAAATGTCTCAACGTCTTGTTCGCTGGGCTTTGTTTCTCTCTGAATTTAACTTTGTTATTATTTATCGTTCTGGTTCTTCTAACGGTAAGCCTGATGCTCTATCTCGTCGTCCTGATTATGCTATCAATTCGAATTCCTCTTCTGATGTTCCTTTTAATGTTCTTCGCCCTGAAAACTTTTGTGCCATTGTGACTTCTGTTTCGTCCATTAGTGATTCTTTTCTTTCCGAATATATAAATGATGACTTTTACAATAAAATCTGTGAATATCTTGATTGTAGGAAACCTCCAATACCTCACCCTCAAATTGACAAATTTTCCTTAAGCAATAGTTTTCTCCTTTTTACTGACAGAATCTATGTTCCTCCAAATTGTCGTCTTTCAATTCTTAAACTCTGTCACGACTCTCCTTCAGCTGGTCATTTCGGAATAAAGAAAACATCTTCTCTTATTGCTAGAGACTTCTGGTGGCCTTCTATTTCTTCTGATGTTAAAGACTACGTTCGTTCTTGTGAAGTTTGTTGTCGTTCAAAAACCTTTCGTCATAAACCTTATGGTCTTCTGAATCCTCTTGATATTGCTGAGCGTCCTTGGTCATCCATTTCAATGGATTTCATTACAGATTTGCCTTCATCTTCTGGTTTCACTTGCATTCTTGTTGTTGTTGATCGTCTTACAAAAATGGTTCATCTCATTCCGTTCAAAAGTATTCCTTCCGCCGCAGAAACAGCCACAGCCTTTATTGATAATATTTTCCGTCTTCATGGCCTACCTGAATCTATTGTCTCGGATAGAGGTTCTCAATTTACCTCTAAATTCTTCCAATCCATCTGTTCCTCCCTTGGCATTGAACTTAAGTTGTCTACTCCATTTCATCATCAATCAAACGGTCAGACGGAGAGGGTGAACTCCGTTATAGAACAATATTTAAGATGTTTCTCAAATTATAAAGGTTCAAATTGGAAAAGTTTTCTTAGTCTTGCAGAATTTAGTTATAACAACGTGGTCCAAGAATCATCCAAATTTTCTCCATTCTTTTTGAATTACGGCTTTCATCCAAAATATTCACCAGTTATTCCAGACTTATCTAAAGTCCCAAGAGCAGAAGAGTTTACAAGAGATTTTAAAACTTTAATTAATACCTTAAAAGAAAATTTAAAATCTGCCATGGAAACCCAGAAGAAGCATGCTGACAAACGTAGAAAAGAAGCTCCGAATTTTAAAGTTGGTGACAAAGTTTGGCTGGATAGTTCTTTAATTATCCACAAAGGAAATAAAAAATTTAAGCCAAGAAAACTCGGCCCATACAAAATCTTGGAAAAAATATCAAATGTTACATTTAAATTAAGTCTCCCAAAATCTATTAAGATTCATCCAGTTATTCATGTATCCAATCTCGAGAAATATGTCGAAGATAAATTTGGAAGATCTCAACCACCACCGCCACCTATTACCGTTGACAATGAAGAAGAATACGAAGTTGAAGAAATTCTGGATAAAAGAAGACATTACGGAAAAATACAATACCTGATTAAATGGAAAGGGTATTCAATCAATGAAGCTTCGTGGGAGCCTGAAGAAAATCTAAATTGCAAGGGGCTACTTAAAAAATTTAATAGAAAGAAATAAAAAATAGTTAAAAAATTCAAATTATATTTATTATTAATATTAAAATCACAATTATTATTATTATCAAAACTTATTAATATCATTATCAATATCAATTTTATTATTAAACAATTTATTAATATCAAATTTATCAATATTTTATTTTTAACTTTAGTAATATTAAAAAAAAAAAAAAAAAAATGTATTTTATTATATTAAATGTATTTTTATAATTAAGAAAATTCACTCCTTAGTTTAGTTTATTAAAAAAGAAAAACATATATTTAAATATTAAAATTCTAGATTCGTCTGGTATCCGAATCCTGGAGGAGGACCATGTAATGAATACTAGAAATAACTAAATTGTCTTAGTGGTTAGTAGCTAAGACTTTGAGTCTGAATGACACTAGTTCGAGACCTCATAGATACTATTTTAAAAAAATTATTTTATTTTATTTTATTTTTAAATTTTATATGAAGATTATTGATTGGTTAAGAATTTTAAGTTGAAAAAATTTTATAAATTAATTTAAAAAATTTTTAGTATAAATACGAGTGAATTTTCCCAAATATTTTAAAGAATCGAGATTTTATTAATAAATAATTATATTATTAAACACTAACTTATTAAGTTAAATTCTATGTGTTTTTAATGATATTTTTATAAATTAATAATTTACAGAATATTTTAAAGTGTTAATATTACTAAGTTATTTAGTAAATATTATAATTTGTTTTATTGTTAAAGACACATTTCTTTACACTGATTTAAAATATATTATTAATATTTAAAGGATTTATACATAATTCTGAAATATTAATATATATAAATTTGATTTTAATTCATATTTTAAATTAAAAATTAATTATATATTAGAATATAATGCTAATAAAATATAATATATAATTTATAAAAAAGAAATAAATATTTTATATTTTTATTTTAAATGTTAAATAAAAAATATTTTAAAAATTTTATTTTTATTTTAATTTTGTATTTTATTAATTCAAAAATTGGTAATCTGATTAATATTATAAGTAATAAATATTAAATTAGCATAAGAGTTCATAAATGGCATACCAAATTAATCTACTCCATTTTGTTTCTTTGATAATATTATTTCCAGTTTAAAATTAACTAGACATGTCAATTTCATTATATGCCTTTTTTTTTTTTAAGTGTAATTTAAAATTCATAATATTTTAAAAATTTTATTTTTTTTTCATAATACTAGTTGGAAGATATTGATATTATTAATAATAATAATTTATTATTATAAATAATACTAATTAATTTAAAATAACTTTACTAAATATTATTTTAGTGTATTTTATAATTTTTAAAACAAAATATCAATTTTTAATTTTTAATTTAAAACCAGATATATTTATTTAATTTATTATTTATCTTTGTAATTAGTTTTAAATATAATATTATATAATATAAATAATCCTAAAAATGATGTAAAAACCTTATTTATATATTTAGATAGAACTATATTTATATCCAAATTGGGTAATAATATATATATTTTAACCGGTACATTATTCAATTCTAATAATAAGAATACAATATGTTCAAATCACGTGACAAAATTTTATTATATATTAATTATTCGGTAAACTATATTAGTTTATAGTTTATTCTTTGTTTAAGGTCGTATTTATTAGTAATAAAAAGATATACTAATTTAAAGTGTTAGTTAAGCTCTTATAATAATCACGTGACACCTACACTTTAAAAATAATTTATTTTATAAAAATAAGTATATTTTATAAATTTTCAGGTCTTAATGTAATTACAATTTTATCCTGGTTGTAAAGGCGTCTATTTAGCATATATAAGGCTTATAGTTCGAACCCGAAGATGCCAGTACACGTGGATTTTAACTATTAAATTTTGAAATGAGTTTGGTTATAATATTCAGGTAAATATTAATACACTTTATAACTTACTACTATGATATTAGCACTCGTATAGCTGGCATGATAAGTTCAAGTTTACATGGTACATTCCAAATTAGAATTTAATTAGTGGTGACTTAGGCTATGCCAAAAATACACAACATTCCTAAATCAATTTAAGTGTAAACATTAGGAAATGTTGTCACGTGATCGTGTTGCCTATAAGAGGCTTAGCATTATGTTTGGGAATATTGTACAACGATATGTATCTAGTGTACATGGATTAAGTGAGAGTCGAAGCTGAAGATTCAGTATGACAAACCAGGAGGAGTCACAACTACCTAGCAATAGGAAAAAGCCAAAATTTCTCTAAGAGCCACCATTGAGGCTTAATGTGATTGATGAGAGAAATGCAATCGGAAGCTAAAAAAAAATAGCTCTTTATAATATTTCTATCATTACTGTTATCATTATTTTATATTATGGTTTCGTATAAATATAGCTTACATTTTGATTATTTAATGCTTACATTATTCATATTATTTAATAATAGAATATTTTAATTATTGGCCTTAAATATGTATAAATAAAAATAAGACTTGTAAAGTACTATTAATAAAAAATTAAATAATGGTATATAAAAGAGTTTAATTAAAATTTGAATAATAAGTAAACTATGTTATATTTAATATTATAGACATTAAAATTATCTTAAAACATTTATCATAAATATGGATAAGAAATAATAATAATATTTTTTTATGTAAAATTAAAGTTTTAAATTTTTAGTAAGTATTATTAATTTATTGAATAAATTCAATTTAAATGTTAAAATACTTATACGAGATTCTTATTCTAATTACAACTATATATATACTTTAATAAAATAAAATTTAAAAATAGTTTATATATGCTTAACATTTACAATAAATAAAAAAAATTTAAAATTTTTTGAAAATCCAATTTTTTTAAAAGAATGCATTAACAATTTTAAATCTATTTATATATTAATAAAATTATCTAATTTTGATGTTATATAGTTGGTATAATCAGATTTATATATTGTTAAAACTTCAATTTGAAAAATTATCAACATTTATTAATAACTACTCTTTAAAATCCATGTTACTAGTTTTCCGTGAATATGTTAATGAAATACATCTCTTCCTGAAATATCTCAAAGCTTAAAATGTGATTAAATGTGAATTCTTAAAACCTATTACTACCAAATAAGTCTCATCTTTCTGAGAATTGATCTAAATTATATCAAAATTATTATATATGCTTGTTTAATTTTTTTACTATTGTAATCTTGAAAAAAAATTTTTTAAAATTTAAATCTAAAATGAAGTGATTAAATATTTTTCTATTTATTATTTAAATTATTTAGTTTGTTCTTGATTAAATATTTTATGTTAAATATGTTTTGTTAAATTATAAATATTTTACACTTTGAAATGTCTGTTTAAATTTTTAAAAACTTACATTATGTTAAAATTTTATATCTTTATTTAATAATTAACTTAATATTCCAATTTATTTTATAATCACGTGAAAATATAAATCCCGATAAATCAATATTGTAAAGCTAGACACAATATCGAATATATTAGGATATCTAATCTTTTGAAATAAAAATACAGAATAAAATAAATTTTTATAAAAATAGTTTTTTTTATTAATTTTTTGTAATAAAATTGTTAATAACAATTACATCGATAAAATGATGAAAAATATCTTCTGTTTATATTTTTTTCTAAATATATTTATTTTATATTCTAATTATTTATTTATTATATATTATTATTTAAAATCTACATTAAAATCTTAATTATTAATAATATTTAAACTATAACTATTTTTAGAAAAATAAAATTGACAATTCAAATTAAGTACTATTCAATTTGAATATGTGCCAATGTATTATTGATATAATTTTTTTAACTTCCGAGTGTATTTCTCTCATC